>JAYESA010000009.1:179375774-179786791 GCA_036927795.1 Iris macrosiphon
ATATATATATATATATTCTTTCTTTCTTTCTTTTCTCCCTCAAAATTTTGGGTCCTGGGCGGTTGTCCGGTCTGCCATGGATCGGGGCCGGCCATGGATATAGAAATCGGTCACATGGTTATGGTTGTTGTTTACTCTCATTTTTTCGTCTTTTTTTGTTATTTTCACTTAAATGGAACATAAGGTGAGTGTCAACTCTCACCATTTCTCTTAAAATAAAAGTTTGCCGTTTCTTTCCTACTACTTTCTTCTCTCCTCAATGAAGCAGAACAAGCTTGAATTATTCATATATGACAAAACGAAGAAATCCTTGCTTACCATGACCAATCCTTGATATCCGATTATAGCTAAGATTGAGAACTCGCAACCTCATCAGCTCCCTAAGCCCCTCAACCGCCCCAATCTTATTCCTCGACAGGTCCAGGGTGTGAAGGCTCCTTGGCAATGATCCCGGATTAATTTGAACTGCAAGAATGCCAAATTTGTCAATACCACAGCCACACAAAGTTAGCCGTGCCGTATTCATGTTCGTGAAACATAGATGCAACAGACATTCTTGAACAAGTTGAGAAATTTGTCGACCAATACCTATAAAATTGCCAGACAAGTTGACGGAGCGGAGGCCGGTGAAGGCCGAGATGGACGGGACAACCTTGAGCCCCATGCCCGATATATGGGCCACGGATGAGAAAGAGTTGAGAGACTGGATCACATTGTTCGCCTGAGCAACCTCCTCGTGCGCCCTGCGAACGGGGTTACCCTTCCGCGAACTCTCCCCCGTCTCTGCTGCGAAAACGAACCCCCCCACCTCTTCCTCCTCCTCATCGTCGTCGTCAACGGGGAAAAACCGGCTCTCCTCCAGGCTGTCCACCCAGGCCCCCACCCTCCCGAGCGGCGAAGAGGAGGACTCCGCCGAGAAAGCGACCCACTGGTACTGCTGCTTCCCTGACTCCTCCATTTTCTTCTTCCTCTTGTCGGTCGCGGGCTGCTCGATCGTGTCCGATGAGTACCCGGACCGCCGGTTCGCGGACGAGGGGATGGGCGGGAGCGGGCCGTGGAGGTTGCGGTGGCTCCAGAGGAACAGTCTCCACCATAGCTTCCGGCTCCTCGACGGGAGCACCTGGCTCGAGGACCGCTTCTTCAGCATGACGCGATCGGCGCTGCAGTCCGACCGCACCGACATCGGGCTCCGGCTCCTCCGCTTCGCCGAGGTATCGGCGGTGTCCTCGCTGGGAAAGGGAAAAGATCGCGCCTTTGCCGACCGCTTCGTCGTCTCGATGTTCGAGCAGGATCGCTTCAGCGCCGCCGCCGGGGAGGACCCCGGTAGGGCGGCGGTGGGCCCGGTGCCGGGATCGCTGACGTGGCCGCTCTGCGCGGGAAGGTCCGGGGTGGCGGTGGCGGTGACGTCAGCGTCGTCGTCGTCGTCCTCCTCCTCCTCCTCCGCCGGGTCCGGTTCTTGGCTGGCGAGGGCCTGGAGGTCCAGGTCCGACGCGTCGCGCTTCATCGAGAGGGTCTCGTCGTGCTCGTCGCCGCCGTCGTAGCCGGCCGTACCGGACGGACCGGGAGGGGTCTCCGTCCGGTCCGGGTTCTTGGCGGGTTGCGGATCCGGTTCCGGGATGGGGGCCTTGGACCGCCGCTTCTTGCCGACGAGGAGGGTAGAAAGGAAGCAGCTGAATCTCGACATTGGTAGGGTTTTGGGAAAATTTTGGGGGAAGGGGAAATTCTGCTGCTACATGGGATGATGGACGAGGAGGGAGGAGAAGAAGAAAAATGGAATTTTGCTTTAGTAGTGAACGGATGGGAGGAGTGGGGGGATGGGGGATGGAATGAGCAACGTTAACTTTTTTCATTATACATGCACTATTATTTTAGACAAATTCTATCGGGAGGACGAGGCTGTTGATTAGGGCACTACTATAAAATTACTTGGACCTATCCAAATGTTTACCGTTGATAATTATAAGTTTATCAAATTTAAAATTTATTCGAACTGTCCTCTCTTGATTTTTTTTTTTTTAATTAGGACTATAATTTTGACAGTCCTTCCAAGTGGTAGTATTGTCAAATTTTGACAGTCCTAAAAATATATATTAATTTTTTAGGACTGTCAAAATTTTGACAGTCCTTCCAATTGATAGGACTGTCAACAGTCCTAAAAATATATTAGGACTCCTCTTAAAGAAAAAAAAAATGAGAAGTCATGGCTCATGCAATACTTTACCCCAAACTTGTTGGCATTCGCTATTATAAACACCAAGCCATACACAGTGAAACAAGATCACAACTAAAACCCACCTTTCACCTTCCTGAGATAATATCAACTTTCCATGAAAAATGATAATAAGTATTAATAAAACGTGTGGTATAAATTAGAAGTAGAAACTAATTAGTAGATTACTTGACAATTAACTGGATTAATTGAGTGGAGGATTCAGCAGAATTTTCAAGTGGTCATGTATGTGCATTTAATTGAATACCCAATCCTCTTAGTGGCTAAGCAACTGTTAGGACTGTCAAAATTTTGACAGTCCTGATTATAAAAAAAAGAGTGGCCAGTCCCGAGTAAATTTTGGGAGTGACAAACTTGTAATTATCAATGGTAAACATTTGGACAACCCCGAGTAATTTTAGTAGTGCCCTTATCAACAGCCTTATTTGAGGACCGTGCAGATTTTTATAACTAGGATAACTCAATCCTCCAAATTTTTTTTAAAATCTTTCATTCTAAATTTTTTATTTCTCTTCAATTTTTCAAACTCCCAAACCATAATCATAATCTTAACTCCAACCCCAACTGCCAGAGGAGGAGGAGGGAGGCGGAGACGGAGAAGGATGAGGAGGAGGCGGAGGAGGAGGCATAGGCTGGAGGAGGCAGCGACGAAGGAGGAGGGGGCGAGCGGCCTCCGTTGCTGTTGTTGTTGTTGTTGTTGTCGCTACTTCTGCCACCGCCCTCGCCGGCCTATCCTCGCCGTCGTCCGCCCTCGCGCTCCGCCGTCGTCCCTTCTTCTTCTATGGACTATAAAAAAAAATTGACAGTCCTTCCAATAGGAATGACTGTCAAATTTTTTACAGTCATAATTATTTAGGACTGTCACAATGTTGAAAGTCCTTCCAATTGGAAGAACTGTCAACATTGTGACAGTTCTGGAAAAAAAATGGGCTGAAAATAGAAGTCATTGACTTTTATATGAAAATTTGGACTACCCTCAAGTAAAAAAAAACTAGTGGTAAACTTGTAAAAAAAATAAAAAATTTTGGGATATCCTAAGCAATATATGGAGTGCCTTTAGAATTTGTCTTATTTTTAGGGGTGAGCATCGGTTCGGTGCAAAACCGAACCGAATAAGAAAAACTGAATTCGACCAAAAACCAAATAAGCAAAACCGAAACCGAACCGAATTCGACCATAACCGAACCAAACCGAACCGAATTAAATTGGTTCGATTTTCGGTTTATTCGATTTTTTGATTTTTTGGTTTATTTGCAGTTTTTTAATATATATATAGTAAATAAATATACCTAGATATATTTAGTATATATATATATATATATATATATATATAAACTAATTTTCTTATTCGGTTTTTGGTTTTGGACCGAAACCGAAATAAAAAACCGAAACCGAATAAGAAAATTTAGTATTTTCAAAACCGAAACCGAACCGATTTTTTTAAACCGAACCGAATCTCTTATTCGGTTCGATTCGGTTCAATTTTCGGTCAAAAATCAAATAATGCTCACCCCTACTTATTTTGACTGTCTTAAATTTATTTTTATTTTATTTATTTATTTCCTTGTGAACATATTAGATTTCTCTTAAAAAAAAAACTAAACGTAATTAATTAGTTGTTCTCACTAAATTTAATGAATAATTTTAATTAGTAAAGTTAGATAAAGACATATTTTGAAGAAAAAATTCACCATGAAACTAACTTTTCATATATATACTAGTAACGTGCACGTGCATTGTACGTGCGTAAAAAAATGTAAATAAAATAAAATATAAGATTATAGTAAATATGGTTGTTCCTAGGAACTGAACTCAAGCAACCAAGAAAAATACCTCCCACCATAACCCTTGAGTTAGAATTATTTAGTTGTAAATAAATCATATTAGGTTGTTAAATAATTAGTTATTTAAAAAAAATATAAGTGGAGTATTTACAAACGTCTTAGACGACTCAATTTTGAACCGTTTTCAAGTCTCATTATATATATAGGCTTCAAAATGGCTCAAAAATGAATCTTTTAAGTCGTATGTATATCATCAATTAATTATTTTTAAAAAATTAATATTACATAAAAAATTATTAAAAAAATTTAAATTTGTTATAAACAATATTATAAGGATTAAAACTCAGCCAACCAAGGAAAATTCTCATATCTTAACTGTCACGACCCGCACCCGGTATAGGGGTACGAGAGTGTGGGTACGTCCAGCCTACGCCGCAACATCGACGGTAGAACGCTGTCTAGGTCATGTAACTATCTAATCAATCTCACATAAATATCCAACTCCATAAGGAGACGTGGATATCACAAAATAATGCTGGAAATACTCAATCACATAAACTAAAGCACGATGAGATATCGAAGCAAGTAATGAAATACAAGACAAGTCTAACGACAAGTAACCATACCTGAAATCAGTAACATCTAATCCCCAAGTGTGTCGAAAACAAGTCCACTAAGGTCATAGTCTGAAAAATATATCCAGTCAGGATTGGAATGAAATACACCTCTAACAGCAGTTCCACATATATTGATAAAACTATAATACAATGTAAAAAAATACAGACAAATATAAAACTGGCAATAAGGAATATTGACGAGCATGGATATACTGGAAGTAGAAATACTGGAATAAGGAATACTGGAGCATATAATGTACATCTAGAAATGAAATAGAAATCCAAGTACACGCTAGAATAATGAACTGGTATGTAAAGGTGTACAAGAACAAAACTAGAACATGTGGGGATGCTAGATCAATACACTAGAGAGACATGTCAAGAATCATCTAACTAAGTGTGTGAAATATCATCATATCATGTGATCGGCTTGGGACTGGTAAACTCATTACATTGGTTAGCTATCATCCTTGAGGTCAGGCTAATCCATCCGGATAGCTATGATGCGAGTAATAGTCAGGCTAACCACATGTAACAGTGATGAGGCATGTAAGGTAAGGCTGCACCGACGTGAGGCGTGGGTGAGCTATGATGCATGTAAAGTTGGGTATGATCACATAAGCTACTAATATTTTCCTATTTTTCCCCCAGCTAGCACGATGGATTCCCGATCACGACTCCTCGTGATAGGTCTCAATGATACCAACTCGTGTAAAGAACAGTGTCAGAGTCATGTATGCTATACAACAAGAGTTATAGAAATAATCAACATAAGGAAAACTGTCAGAGAGTGTACTCGCCTTGGGTCCTTAGCTGGTGAAAACCAATGTCCTGCTTCTGAAGTCTCGCAGGACGATCCAATAGTCCTATACACATATAATAAAATAATATAATATTGCATCAGACATTACACTAATCACACAATCAAATACACTGAACACGGGACTACGCTAGGTAGGATACTGGTCAACTAGGGTCAGTGTGCGTCAAGTTGTACGGACGTCGCGTCTGTAATTGCTGTGCAATCCGACAGACGATCAAAAATGATACGGGGCTCGCCAGTACGTCAGCGTACGTATGGCAGTCAACTAACATCTCACAGGGTCACAAGGTCATGTGTAAAGACGGGGTATCCGTATTTACACTCGGTCATCTAGTACCTATATACATTATACATAATATATATACCAATTAAATACGTACATAAAATATATATAAGTGTATATCAATAATCTCGTACAAAATAGGTATAAGTGTGTATATAGCATATATACATTTTTATATTTAAAATACACATACCATATTATATATATACAACTAATATTTATACGTATACCAGGAAATATATATATATATATATATATATATATATATATATATATATATATATATATATATATATATATATATATATACCAAATAATACATATACTATATACAGATATATATACATACCAAATTACGTTTATATATATATATACTAATACAATAATTTACATATATCATATATATATATATATATACAGATATATTAATATACATACATGAATACGTATATATAAAATAAAGAAATACACGATATATTTATATGTATATATATCTATATATATACATATACGCGTATAAATACGAATATATGTACACACATACACACACATATACGCACCTACGCACCTACACATATATGCATATACGCATATACACACACGTATACATACATGTATATATATGAATATATATACACGTATACATATATATACTATACATACGTATTTATACACATATACATATGAAGGAGGGAAGAGGGAGAGGGCTCACAGGGTGGTGGCTCGATGAACGGGTGGCTCGAGGAGACTCCGGGGAGAAGAGCAGCGAGTGGAGGAGCTCTGGAGGAGTCGGAGAGAGCCGCTCGGGTGCTGCGGGTGGAAACTGGCCGGACTACAGCTCGCCGGAGAGAAGAGCTCGGGAGGGGTGATG
This sequence comes from Iris macrosiphon, assembly GCA_036927795.1. Taxonomy (NCBI): domain Eukaryota; kingdom Viridiplantae; phylum Streptophyta; class Magnoliopsida; order Asparagales; family Iridaceae; genus Iris; species Iris macrosiphon. Next base: position 179,382,383 of record JAYESA010000009.1, read on the forward strand.
TCGACTTGTCTGAACTGATGGTGGAGGAGGGACATCGAGGCTGCCAGGGAAGGAGGCTGCGGGTGGAACTCCAGGGTGCAGCAGTCGGTAGAGACGTTCAGGCGGGGTGCTCGGTGACGTTCGGTTGAAGATGGGAACGAGGGGAGGAGCTCAGCTGAGGTGTAGCCGCGGGGCAGGAACGAGCCGGAGTACAGTGTCGAGGTCGGGGAAGGAGGAGACTAGGTGCAGGCCGGATGAACGCCGGGGAAGGAGACCGGGATCCGGATGGGAGTGGCTCGTCGGATGGAGTTGCAGCGGTGCGTGGGATCTCGTCGGGAAGACAAATTCGTGTGTTGGTGGTGGATTAAGGAGGAGGACGGGTAGAGAAGAACTCGGGGAGAAGGTCGACGTGTGGTGGGGCAGCTCGGCGCCGGAGGAGGAGCTCGACTCGATGGCAGTCAGCGAGTGGGTGAGAGGCGAGGCCGGGGTGGAGCTCGTGAGTGATAAAATCGGGTCGAGGGGTGAAGATGATGGAGGAGTTGAGGGTGGTGAGCTATGCATGGGAGGAGGACGGCGGCTCATCGAGTGCAGGGGAGCGGCTCGGCTGGAGGTTGCCGGAGAAGAGGTAGAGGGGTGAGGATGCTTCGCCGGGGTCGGGGTCGGGCTACCGGAGTTGGGCCAGGCTAATGGTGAACAGTGGCCGGAGGGTTAAGGTTAGCTTTGGTGTTGGTAAAGGTGTTGTATTTTGTGAAGAAATAGAAAGGGAGAGGTTGGTTTTTGTATGTGGGAGGTGAGGTAACTCCTTAGAAATTAGGGCCGGCCAACCTAGAGATGGGGTGCTTTGGGAAGAGTGTTGAGGTTTTATGTAAGGGGTTGAGAGGTGGGGATGGCTCCATTTTAAATGGAGGGCCATAATTTAACATAGAGAAAAATGCAACAAAAGGAGGAGAGAGAGAGGTTGGGTTGACTAGTCAAAGATAGGGGGTTGGTTTCTTCATTTGGGTTAAACCAATAGGATGGTGACACATCGTTGCAGTTTTGCAATTAAGTTCCCAACAATTGAAAAATTGCACAGAAGTGGGTTTCTTGATTTAATTAATTAAAATTAGATACACTTGGAGTTCAAGAATTAATTAGGAGTATATGGGGCCAAAATTAGGTTGGGTCATCAATACCATTAGTGAAGAAGACTCAGAACAGAATATTACCCTAATTTGGGTCGCACCAAAAATGGGTCAAGATTGCCTTCAATTTTGATTGGAACGCACAATGATACAAAGTTGAAATTTATTTAGAAATTCAATAAACGTCCGCGACGATTATTGTACGGCTAAAACGAAGCACAACAGAGCATAATTATGAATTTCAAAAAGGTCAGAATGGAAGGCAGGCATGTCTAGGGCAAGGTTGTGAAATTTGTTAGAAGGCAAAAGCTAGGGTAGCGCTCCAAATATCGAAGCAACGGCAATGCGCAACAATTAAATAAATTACGGTAAATAATTACTACCTCCAACAATTAAATTCTAAATAAAACAATTAACTACATAATCCCATAATTCGGCCAGGAGTTCGTCTAGTGGGCTTCTAGGTCAAGTCTACCAGCTCAAACATTAATGAACACTGTATATAATAATATATTCAAATACACATCTCACACAATTATTTAAATTAAATACACGTATCAAGAAATTATTTAATATAAATACCATAATATTAAATATATATAAAAGTAAAAAACACCCCTGTTTTTTGAATGTGGTAGTGACAAGTCTACCCTCCTTAAAAGAATTTTGTCCTCGAAATTTAAAATCCTCATAGTAGTGTTTATTCATCATTTTATTTTCCATCAATAGTTAAATTCAACAACTCACAAAATCCTGAAATAATCCACCCTGTCATTTCACAAATTTCAAAAATTCTGAAAATTTTGTATTCCTGAAAATCCTCAAATTTAATCATCGAATTCCATTCATATCGTAATCTTCTCCGAATCTGATGTTAGTAATTAAAACCCAAAATTTGATATCTAATCCTCTAATTTAATCCAAACAATGCACCTTTTTATAATTTAAGAAATTTTCATCTAAAAACACAAATCCATGAATCCAAATAAAAATTTTAAAATCTCGTCCAAAAAGTTTGTGTTTAAACACTAATTCATTTATCATCTTACTCCTCAATTTTGAGCAAATCACTAGATACAAATTTTTACTATCCAATCCCTTTCATTGAAGTCCACTCAATGCATGTTTATAGAATTCAAATCCTCATCCCAAAATTTAAAATCGAACACTAATCCATTAGTGATCTTAATCCTTGATTCCTTTTCCACACCAAAAACAATAATGTAATAGTTATGAAATTTTCAATACCACATTCAATATAAGTTCATGACTTGTAGGCCAATGAACATAATGATAAACTCCTAAATTTTCTCAAGTTTTTAATGATAAATCTCAATCATTTCATAATCTTCATAAAATCAACGTTTTAATAAGATCGTCAATCCTGTCATATCAAGTTATCAACTCTTTGTTTAACTTATTGTTTATCCTCGAATTTTAAGGCGCATTGTCTCTTTCTGTCAAACCACATCCTCTTCATCGATTCTTTACTTACAGTCAATCCTCAACAATTAAAGTCTAAGAGAAATCCTACCTACAGTCATACAACATACAATCTAGGGGAAACATGCTTGGCTATGGTATGTCTTGTCACGGTATTGCAGTCTCTGTCAGGGTGTGCTACTAACTACATTCTAACAAGAAAATCATGAATACAAGCTACGGTACTAGGGAATCAATCAATCAAAAGACGAAAAAAGAAACATGAGGAAAGAAAAGAAGGAACCTGCTAACATATTTCTTGCAGTATCTTCTATCTCTAACATACACTTAACTCTGGCACATTCACTAACTAATTCCTATTCTTGTACACTGATATCCATATTAGCTAATCATTAGTCCACAAGACATCTATGAATACATACTCATTGCATATACCTTTCTATTGATACCTAAATCTGAAACCAAGAATCTTTAATATACACATGGTTTAATAATGCATCCAAGGTTTGATACCTGTATCCCTTTAGTACCATAGTTTCTACTACCAGTACACCTACTGCTAGTTCTCTTACTTACCATAATTGTGTATACTATTTGTTCTTATCACCCAAGTGCATGTCAAGTACAACACACCATACTATGTACTGCTCTCTCTAATACAACTCTAGATGGACACTCAAGTCAGTCTGCAGTGCCATCTCAATCATGCTCAAGTCAACAGATCCTTACACATGTATATCATCTACTCATATACTAATATATATTTCTTATCCACCATAAAATTTTTACTCTCAAAATAAAATCCTCAAAAATCAATTCCTCGAACAATTTAAAGTAAAATGCATATACTTCCTCAAAGTCAAATACCCAATATCGAAATAAAATTTTAATCACTTCTAAAATCTCTATAGTTTTGACTGTGTTTATTGAATCAAATTTTTGAACCCTCAAACATTAATAACATAGAATCTTATCTCCTCAAAATCCTTAAAATTGAAATTCATTTCCACTCTTCAAATTTTTAATCCACAAGCATACATATAAGTACTCACAGTCTCTAATACTCAAGGTGCACTCAATACATCTATTGTCTACAACTCTCAACTGGGTACTAAAATTGTACTGCCCGAATTACTTGCACTATTACTCCCAATGATTTAAGTTATCATCACACGTATTTCCTCCAATGATTTTCTATCTATAGTAATTGACACATCAATCTAATTATCATCACACGAGTACTTAATGTTATTAGCACTATTCTCAATAAATCCTTGATATATAATCACTAGCACTATTGTTATGGTAACACTAGTTCCATCATTAGATTATCTCGTCACATTGACTAGAACTTATGATCACTTGCACTTTCTATAATTTATATATTTTACTTCACTCTCAAAGGCAGGCATATGGTTCCACATCTCGATTTATGTATATGTATCTTCTCTTAAATCTTTTACAGCCTGTTACACTAGTCTGTGATACACTCCATACCTTGCATGATCCATCTTGATATATTTTTCTACCCATGGCACACTATTGGGATTTTCTAATACTCATACTTAGCATAATGTATTCTTATTCTCTCACACTTTCTTATACACTTATGGGTATCCTCCTACTATGGTACACTCATTAATTTCCTTTATGCATATGCACTTCTTTACTCTTGACACACCCAAGTATCACCCATTAAATTGAATATCTTGCTCCATTAATCTTTAACACAATTCTTTGATGCTTAATTGTTACATATAACCACCAACTACATGAATTCATGACTATCCGGAACTGGCATGCTGACTCTGATACTAACTCTTGGAACCATCACTGATACTCTTTTCTCTTTCTTCTACTAATAGTACCAATACTAACCATAATAACACATAGTATAGAACTATTGCTATGAGGTACTATGCTATGGGTTAACTCTAGATTGATTCCTACTGCTCACATGTCTAACTAAGAAGCACTTACAACTAACAAGTCACACTCAGTCAACACTAACACAAGACACAGACAAAATTACAAGTCACTAATTATCATACTAACAAGGAATCCTTAAGGAAAAGAAGCTCAAAAAGGAACTGGATTGAAGACTAAAGGTATTCCTACTGCTAGCAAATAAAAGGACGATGGAATAAAGTCCTGTAATAACAAAAAATAGATAAGTGTTGAGATGATACTTTAAGAACCAATTTAAGATACAACCTGATAATCATACACGTCTGTCCGAAATTATGACACTCAGAATCTTCGCCACGCCAGTAAGCATAGGTGTGATAAACGACAGGTTCCGTAACTATAGTATGCAACCCTATAATCACGTCATCTAGAATCTTCGCCACGCCAACCGGTATGGCTACGAGAGACTCTAAGTTTCATAACTACAGTATGTACATCCTGTAACACCCCATTCCGTTCTAGCGGACTGTCGGCTAAAACGGCAAAAGTGCAACTGTCCCGACCCGCTTTGCCTCAAAGAAGAAGCAAAGGATATCCAGACTTGTCCCTACAGGATCTTAGCTTAGGCTTTCAGAGGCTCGCTTGACGTATCGCTCTACCGAGGCGAATCATCACTAAGGTTGGTGGCTACGGTGAATATGTCTTTGCTTAGTCAGCACACATAAAAATCTGGAATGTTCATGCTAGTCGCTAGGTGAATCACCCCCTGCATGCTAATAAGAATCCAACGCACCTAGCTAAGGGAATAATCCCAACTTGTATTGCTTGCTAGAACATGGAAATTGAAATATTGATTATATTCAGACCCTCACATGCTAAGTTCCCTAACGGTTTCACCTCTCGGCTTACCTTCGAGTCCGAGCAAACGTGTTTGCTTATGTTCCTTAGAAACGCATGCTTGTCTACTTGAATGTTGCCTTGTTTTCATCCAAACCTCGGGAGACTACTAAGTAGTCGTTCCGTGCATGATTGACCCTGAAAGTATCCGTTTTCACGTGTTCTCGTATACTCATGTAGCCTGCTTGGCGGAAACGTACTCACGTAGCCTGCTTGGTGGAAACGTACTCACGTAGCCTGCTTGGCGAAAACGTACTCACATAGCCTGCTTGGCGAAATAATGGAATTGGAAAAGAAACCAAATAAGTGCATGTCGTGGACAACTCGAAAACGAGGTATAGTTCTGTAAGCCCCCTGATTTTTCAGTAATTGTTAATTTAGATTTTCACAATTTTCTGGAATTTTTCGGGATTTTCTGTAATTAAAATCTAGGCCTTTGGCAAACTAATAATTTTTAATTGCGGTTAATTCATATTAAAATATTATGGAAATAATATTTTATGCTGTAAAATAGAAAATCGGACACAGGATAATTTTCTGCGAATTTATTGGAATCCGAAAACATTTTTAAAGCCCTAGAAACTATTAAATAATTAAACCGAATTAAACCCGTGCCAACGTCCGACATCCCCATGAGAGCCGAAGCCAAGCCCAAGGAACGTTGACCTAGCTCGAATCCTAGGTCTAACCCTAGTCCAATTCCTGTAATATATAAATACCTATTTTCCTAGTTTTCTCCATAAAGAAAAGAAAAAGGAAAAATCCCTAATTACTAATAATCCCAAATTCTAACCTAACCCTAACCCTAAGCAGCCGCCGCCGTACCCTGTGCTCCGCCGCCATAGCCGACCCTCTGCCCCGATCCACCTCCGCCCGGACACGCCCTCCGCCGCGAGCCGCCTCGCCGTGCACTCGCCTGACCCTCTGCCTCCTCCTCCTTTCCCCTGCGCCGCTGCCGCAAGCCGCCAGACCGCCGCCCGAAGCCGGCGCCTCCTCCGACCAGAACCCCTCTGCTCGACTTCGGCCGCGTCTCCCTCATCTCCGCCTCCTTCCTCCCCGCTGTGCCTGCACCACCGATCCCCTCGCCAGTGTCTCACCCGCCTGACCCGACATCGACGACTCCTTCCCCCTCCGCGCCGCTCCGTTCGGCACCACCCAACTCCGACAACTCCCCGCTCAGCCTGCTCCCTCGCCGTGCTCCTAACTCCTCCCCCTTCCTCCTCCTTCTTTACCGACGCAGCAAGCCCTAGCCGCCACCTGTGAAGCTCGACGACTCCCTCCAGCAACAAGCCCGGCCGTGTCGATCCGCCGACGAGTCCCTTGCTGTCTCCGGATACAGACTAGATCAGTACCGGACACGGACACAGCAGGATCCGTCACCGAGACCCGGACACAAATCCTGTGTCGAGCAGACACGAGGACACAGGACTCGGTCGACGCAGGACACGCACGGACACGAAAACTCGGTTTTTTGGAGCCTTGTTCAGGTACTCATATCTCTTTCCTCGTGATTCCGTTTTCGATTCCGTCAGTTTCTACGCGTAGACTATATAACCCTCTCGGTGCCCGTGCAACCCGCTCGGTGCATCGCGTCCTGTGGTGATCGCACACCGCGATCCAAAAACAGAAAAAAAAACCCTTGTTCCACCCCGGAACTGAGTACGCCCCGCCAAACGGGACGACTTGGTCGCACGCGGTCTTTACCAAAGCGTGTGCGACGTTGATACGGTCGTGTGGGATTTCGCGGAAGTTGATTTGGATGTGCGTGCACACCGGAATCAACGCGTATCCGCTGACGACACCCCGTATCCGTCCTTTCTGGAACACGCTGTAACTTTGTGTACACACGTCGGATCGAGACAAAACTTACGCCATCGGACTCGTAGCAATACGCTAGTCCTGTGACCCAAGTTTGGTTCGATTCTGAGAACGTTGACAGAATCGCGTATCGTGGGCCCCACCGGTTCCACTTGACGGACGATTTTGTGATCGGCTGTCACCACCCCATTTCCAGAGCCGGGTATTTTTTTTTATTTTTAATTTGGTTAATTGTGTATTATTTATAATTAATTGTATTTATATTTAATTAGTGATTGCATTATTTTTTTATTATTTTTATTTTGATTGTTTTAGGATTTTGGCTAGCCTGGACCCATGTCAGACCCTAGTGGACCCATGTCCGACCCAGCCCACACCCTTGTGAGAATTATTTTAGGGCTTAGAATATTTATTTTATTTTTAGGAAGTTAGTTGGAGAGATTTGGAACTAGTTTGAGTGCATTTGGAGACCCGGAACCCAAAACCAAGTGTGTAGGGGCGTTTTGGGAATTTGGAAAGTTGTAATCTCCTTTTAATCCCCATGGCCGGCCCCTACCTACCCCCCCCCACACCCGATCACAGCAGGAACCAGCAGCCCTCTTCTCCCTTTCTCTTCTTCTTCATCTTCTTCTTCTTCTCCACTTCTTCTTCTTCTCCTTCTTCCTCCAAAGTAAGTTTTCTTCCACTTTTCTTCTTCTTTCTTCCATTCCTTCTTCTCTAAGTTAACCCTAACCCTAGATCTTTCCCTAACCTAGGTAGGTAGAGCCTAGATTTGGTGTTGGAGCTTGGATTTGAGGCTTGGAAGCTTGGATTGGAGGATTTGGAGCATTTTGGGGATTTTTGCTTGGGATTCCAACTCCCAAGAGGTAAACCCTGATTTTCCCCCTTGTAATTATTTTTATATAGTGTAGTTAATATTTTAGAACCTTCCTAGACCCGTAGGCTACCCGTGGGAGGAAGTTGGAACTAGTTTGGTTGGGTTTAGAGACTTTGACATTAGGTTTTGTGTCGATATCGGGTGGAATCCGAATTTGGCCCAATTTTGGGTGATGCCCTAGGTTAGATGGACCTAGGTAGACGTTGTCGGGAGTCTTGAGGATGAGTGCGTGTCTCCGTTCGGACACGGGAAGTCGTGTCGCGGAGAAACGGGCGTTTCGGGCGAAATTGGGGCTTTTCGTCGTCGCCGATTCTAAGTGCGTGTGCGTTACCGCCACGGGCCTAGAATCGACGCGGGAGCGCATTTTCTAGGATCTAGGCATCGTGTAGGACGCGTGGGTAAATTTTGGGCCGATTCCGAGTTCGTTTGGTGTGCGTTTCAGGAGGTTTTCCGAACCGCGCACCACGTGTTCGTCGAAATGACCGAACGGCCATTTCGACTTGGTTTCCTCGTTTCGGGCTTGTGCGCGCGTTGGGTTAGTATCGGGGAGTGTGTGCTAGAGGTTTCGAGTTATATTTTATATATTTTTGGGTGTTTGGGCGTGTCGGGGTCGTTGGGCGTGCGTAGGTGGGGCGTTGTGGGCGTGGTGTGCGTTGTGTTGTGTTTGTTTATATATATGTGTATATATATATTTGTGTGTGTTTTTTTTTATATATATATTTATATATATATGTGTGGTTATGTGTTTGTGAGCGTGTTAGGGAGTGCTTGTGTGAGTGTGTAGGTGAGTGTGTGAGTGAGTGCTTGTGTGAGTGTGTAGGTGAGTGTGTGTGAGTGTGAGTGAGTGTTTATAGGTATATACATATGAGTTTATATATATGTATATATATTTGTATATATATGTATGAGTGTTTATGTGTGTGCTAGTGTGTGTGAGAGTGTGTGTGTGAGGGTGTGTGCTAGTGTGAGTGAGTGTGTGTGAGTGAGGATATATAGATATTAGTATATATGTTAGTGTGTGTGTGTGTATATATATATAGATATGTATATATATTTAGGTGTGTGTGTATTAGTGTGTGAGTGTGCTAGTGTGTGTGTGTTAGGGTGTGTAGATGAGAGTTATATATATATAGATATTTAGTTATATATATATAGATATAGATGTATGTATATATATATATAGATATATATATATATGTGTATATATAGGCGTGTGTGTGTGTGTGTGTTTGAGAGAGAGAGGGGGGGGAGCAGCAGAAAACTGCAGTGGCAGCAGCAGCTTCAGCTGCAGTAGCTGCAGCAGCAGCAAAGCTGCAGTAGCAGCAGCTAGCAGCAGCAAAAGCAGTGGCAGCAGCAGCAAAAGCAGGTGCAGTAGCAGCAAAAGCAGTGGCAGCAGCTAGGTAGCTGCAGCAGCAGTTTGCAGAACAGCGAGCAGCAGCAAGGTGAGGAGCAGCTAGCAGCAGCAGTATCAATGCGAGGGAGAGTTAGAGAGAGGTATATATATATAGATATAGATAGATTGATACATAGTTAGATAATAGTTAGTTAGATAGAGTTTTAGATAACTAGATAGGTAGAGGAATAGATAGTAGATAGGTATCTAGTTAGCTAGATAACTAGATAGGTAGATGGATAGGTAGAGGGATAGCTAGATATATAGATCTATATGGATAGATATATACATAGCTAGATAGATAGATATATGAGATAGATATATTAACTAGATAGATAGGTAGATTACATAGATAGATAGTTAAGTTATTAGTTAGATATTGGGTTTGATAGTTAGGTAAATAAGATAGATAGGTAGTTAGTAGATACATAGATAGATAAATCTATCTATGGATTGATAGATAGGTAGGTATTTGGTAGATACCTATATATATATATATATATATACCTAGAGCTAGATATATATATTATAGTTAGTATATATATTTATGAGTAAGGTAATGGGTATTAATGGGTATGTGTGTGGATATATATGTATATAGGTAGATACCTGCTTAGATATATATAAATATGATAGATATATATATTATCTAGCCTAGATTAATAACTAGGTATATATTCAATAGCTAGATAGCTAGTTAGAGGGGTTTTAGAGCGAAACCTCAATATCTTGAGATACCAAGGTATTTCAATACCTTAAGATAACTAAGGTATTGGGTTTCGAGCGGGGTTTTTGAGCAATAGCCTAGGATTTGTCTTGGAATGATTTTTATATGTTTATATATATATAATTACGTGTGCTAGCGTAGGTTTTAGCGGGTTTAGGCGGGGTGCGTAGCCTAGGTTGAGGTATCGGATACCGAGGGTATCCCGGTATCTCAAGGAGGCGAGTTTGTGAGTTTTCTAGCTTAATGACCTCGGTTTGACCTAGAATTTCAGGAGCACCCTAGTTTGACCCAGACTTGACCGTAGTTGACTCGGTTGACCGCCAAAGTCAACTTTTGACCTAGTTTTGACCTAGAGTTGACTTTTTGGACCCAGAGTTGACTTTTTCACCCAGATTTCACCGGTTTGACCCGTTTGACCTAGAACGACCCTAGAAACCTATTTTTAGTTATTTTATATCTGTTTAACTCATTAGAACCCTGTTTAACCTTGCTTTTCGCATTAGGTCCTTGCGACACCAGTTCGGATCGCCAGTTGCTCAGGACGTCAGGCGAGTACATTCTCTGATAGTTTTCATTATCTGATATTTATTATGATTCAGCTTCTAGTATAGTATCATCTGATTATTCTGGCACCACACGGGACACTGATTGATATTTCTGGATTCATTTACTTGCGACACGTACATTTCATGTTTCTGGCCTCTATTCTGGAATCACTACAGGCATCACCTACAGGCATCACTCATGTTCAGGCTGGACTCATCTTGATTGCGTGTCGGGTCTTGGATCCACTTGTATTAGTCGGGGCGGGGAAATACTCGAGTAGACATGTAAACATTCCTATCTGGCATCATCAGGAATCACTCCCTCTGGTCTAATCTGGAATGATAGCAGCCGTGCACCCAGTGCGCGGTGAGCCGTACTTACCCCTAGCCGTTTACATGTCGAAACAAGTATTTCAAAGACACCGAGTTCATTCTTTATAGTCTGGACTCTCATGCATTTCTTGACTTGTCTCACTTACATGTTTCTGGACTTGACTCACTACATGTTTTTCATGCTGGACTCACTACACGTTCATGTGCACAGACTTACTCTTAGTGTAGATTTCTTGTATCTTGCAGTTATTACTATCTTATTTCTGATTATTCCTGCATCTTTACCTTTATGCACCAGTGATACATGTTTATTTCCTGTTTCATACTTACTTCTTTCTTCTTGCTACTTGCTATAACTTTTTTATAGTTTTTATCATTTAAATGGAACTGCTGTTAGAGATGTACTTGCTCCAGTCCTGACTGGACATATTTTTCAGAGTATCCGGAGGATTGGTGTCCGACGTTTTATGGACCTGAGCCTGTCGATGGTGCAGACAGGGACCCTCTAGTTTAGAGGTGATTTCCGGGTTGGTAGCCGGGATCACTAGGATCTTGTTGTTGTTTTTATTAGCTTTTAGCACCGGATTTGTCTCCGGTTTTGGATTGAGACCTTGTTTGTATATTATTTTGGATGATGTATTGTTGTATTATTATTATTATTGATGTTGTGGTTGTTGTAGTAGTAGTTGGTGGTTAGACTTTATAGTTGTTAGATCTCTGTGTTATCTTATCGTGCTTAGATTCGTGATTGAGTATATTGTGGTTATCATTTGATATTTGCTCCTCCGTTTGGAGTTGAGATCTTGGCAGATTATATATATTGTTTGTGTGGTTGCCCTCCTTTTGGAGAGGTCATGCCCGATTTTTGTGTGAGATTATTATCTAGATAGTTGACCTAGACAGCGTTCTACCGCCGATGCTGCGGCGTAGGCTGGACGTACCCACGACTCATGCCCGATTTTCCGGGTGCGGGTCGTGACACGTTTTTGGTGGCGGCCCCATGCAGGTCTCGATTCGCAATTAGTGCGATGTCGTGGTGGTACAACAACTTAGTTGTACTGCTGCGAGCCTGCTATAGGATCTAGGATCTAGGATGAGTGTGTACTCAATCACGACTAGGAACAATTCCAATCTAATTATTCTGAAATTGCTTCTTTTGAAATATTACTGTCCTTCCTTGATGATATCGTATCTTGCGCCGTATTGACTTCTTTTGATCTGTGTTCAGGATGCCTCCGAAGACACGATCCCATCGTACCGTTCCAGCAGTTGCCTCGGAAAGGTCTGCTACCTCTCGTCCAGCTCGTATTCAGGCAGCTGCTACCGCTCCACTCACCACTCCTGCGGTTGAGGGAGCCTCTGTTTCTCTCGGGGATCCTTCTCCACTTATCGATCCGAGGACTACCCCAGTCGTTCCGGTGGTTCCTCCACCACTTCCTGCTCCAGTAGATGCCGCGCAGTTGTTTGCGTTCTTCAGGGAGATGATGGATGCGCAGCACCGTCAGGTGGATGTGATGAGGCTGGGCATTGAGAACGCCCACCAGGTGGCCATGACGGCAGTGGATAGGGTGGCACAGAATCAGCCACAGGCAGATCAGATTCAGCTTCCGAGGCCGGGTAGTATCATTGACTTTCAGAGGATGCGGCCCAAGGAGTTCCGTGGTACAGAAGGTATCCTGTACGCGGATGACTGGATAGAGCAGATTGAGGGCATCTTCAGGCTGGCGCAGATTCCAGACAGCATGCAGATAGAGGCAGCGGGCAGTCAGATGTTCGACCTCGCCTTGACGTGGTATCGCACAGATACGAGGATTGCAGCGCCAGGGCTTACTTGGGAGGCTTTCAAGAGGCTTTTTAAGGAGAAGTTTTTCCCAGATGTGGCGCTCAGTGCTTTGGAGAGCCAGTTTGAGGCACTCGTCCAGGGGAGCATGACAGTGGACGAGTACGCAGCGGAGTTCTGCCGTTTGGGCAGATTTGTGGATGGCTTGAGTGAGGCAGCCAAGGCGAGGAAGTTTCGCAAGGGCTTGGTTATGGCGGTCAAGTCTTTGACCAGGAGCGACCGCGAGGCAACTTTCGAGCAGATAGTAGGAGATGCTCAGAGAGCAGAGGATGACTTGGAGCTCAAGTCCAAGAGAGGCAGGGATGATTCAGGCAGTGCGAGTGGCAGTGCGGGACCAGCTAAGCGTCCCTATGTGCAGAAGGCAGCACAACAGGGTCAGGATCAGAGGGTGCCCACTTGTGCCTACTGCAGGAAGGCAGGACACACCTGGGATGTTTGTAGGAGGAGGCTGAAGGTGTGTTTGTTCTGTGGATCCGCTGCTCACCATATGCGAGATTGCCCCACTGCACCTCCATTGGGTGGAGCACAGGATCAGAGAGTTGCAGCTAGGCCATCTGTGGCACAGCATCAGGCCCCGCACCAGCAGAGGGATACACCCCAGCAGGGCAGGGCTTATGCGTTGACGGTCGAGGAGGCCGATGCTACGGATGTCGGGTTAGCAGGTCTGTCTCTTGTTTCTTCTTCCTGTCATTTCCATTCCTTGTGGTGTGCTTCATTAGTACCTGTTAGATTTTTCTTTGTGCTGTGGTAGATAGTGTAGTGACCCCGATTGAGACTGTAATAACACGACCAGTAGGACCCTGATCTTGTATGTTGTTTAGGTAGAATTTCTTGACTGTGATTGTTGGGGGTTTGACCTAGAGGAGTGTGATTGACTTTAAATTTCGAGGACGAAATTTTCTAAGGAGGATAGGCTTGTCACCACCCCATTTCCAGAGCCGGGTATTTTTTTTTATTTTTAATTTGGTTAATTGTGTATTATTTATAATTAATTGTATTTATATTTAATTAGTGATTGCATTATTTTTTTATTATTTTTATTTTGATTGTTTTAGGATTTTGGCTAGCCTGGACCCATGTCAGACCCTAGTGGACCCATGTCCGACCCAGCCCACACCCTTGTGAGAATTATTTTAGGGCTTAGAATATTTATTTTATTTTTAGGAAGTTAGTTGGAGAGATTTGGAACTAGTTTGAGTGCATTTGGAGACCCGGAACCCAAAACCAAGTGTGTAGGGGCGTTTTGGGAATTTGGAAAGTTGTAATCTCCTTTTAATCCCCATGGCCGGCCCCTACCTACCCCCCCCCACACCCGATCACAGCAGGAACCAGCAGCCCTCTTCTCCCTTTCTCTTCTTCTTCATCTTCTTCTTCTTCTCCACTTCTTCTTCTTCTCCTTCTTCCTCCAAAGTAAGTTTTCTTCCACTTTTCTTCTTCTTTCTTCCATTCCTTCTTCTCTAAGTTAACCCTAACCCTAGATCTTTCCCTAACCTAGGTAGGTAGAGCCTAGATTTGGTGTTGGAGCTTGGATTTGAGGCTTGGAAGCTTGGATTGGAGGATTTGGAGCATTTTGGGGATTTTTGCTTGGGATTCCAACTCCCAAGAGGTAAACCCTGATTTTCCCCCTTGTAATTATTTTTATATAGTGTAGTTAATATTTTAGAACCTTCCTAGACCCGTAGGCTACCCGTGGGAGGAAGTTGGAACTAGTTTGGTTGGGTTTAGAGACTTTGACATTAGGTTTTGTGTCGATATCGGGTGGAATCCGAATTTGGCCCAATTTTGGGTGATGCCCTAGGTTAGATGGACCTAGGTAGACGTTGTCGGGAGTCTTGAGGATGAGTGCGTGTCTCCGTTCGGACACGGGAAGTCGTGTCGCGGAGAAACGGGCGTTTCGGGCGAAATTGGGGCTTTTCGTCGTCGCCGATTCTAAGTGCGTGTGCGTTACCGCCACGGGCCTAGAATCGACGCGGGAGCGCATTTTCTAGGATCTAGGCATCGTGTAGGACGCGTGGGTAAATTTTGGGCCGATTCCGAGTTCGTTTGGTGTGCGTTTCAGGAGGTTTTCCGAACCGCGCACCACGTGTTCGTCGAAATGACCGAACGGCCATTTCGACTTGGTTTCCTCGTTTCGGGCTTGTGCGCGCGTTGGGTTAGTATCGGGGAGTGTGTGCTAGAGGTTTCGAGTTATATTTTATATATTTTTGGGTGTTTGGGCGTGTCGGGGTCGTTGGGCGTGCGTAGGTGGGGCGTTGTGGGCGTGGTGTGCGTTGTGTTGTGTTTGTTTATATATATGTGTATATATATATTTGTGTGTGTTTTTTTTTATATATATATTTATATATATATGTGTGGTTATGTGTTTGTGAGCGTGTTAGGGAGTGCTTGTGTGAGTGTGTAGGTGAGTGTGTGAGTGAGTGCTTGTGTGAGTGTGTAGGTGAGTGTGTGTGAGTGTGAGTGAGTGTTTATAGGTATATACATATGAGTTTATATATATGTATATATATTTGTATATATATGTATGAGTGTTTATGTGTGTGCTAGTGTGTGTGAGAGTGTGTGTGTGAGGGTGTGTGCTAGTGTGAGTGAGTGTGTGTGAGTGAGGATATATAGATATTAGTATATATGTTAGTGTGTGTGTGTGTATATATATATAGATATGTATATATATTTAGGTGTGTGTGTATTAGTGTGTGAGTGTGCTAGTGTGTGTGTGTTAGGGTGTGTAGATGAGAGTTATATATATATAGATATTTAGTTATATATATATAGATATAGATGTATGTATATATATATATAGATATATATATATATGTGTATATATAGGCGTGTGTGTGTGTGTGTGTTTGAGAGAGAGAGGGGGGGGAGCAGCAGAAAACTGCAGTGGCAGCAGCAGCTTCAGCTGCAGTAGCTGCAGCAGCAGCAAAGCTGCAGTAGCAGCAGCTAGCAGCAGCAAAAGCAGTGGCAGCAGCAGCAAAAGCAGGTGCAGTAGCAGCAAAAGCAGTGGCAGCAGCTAGGTAGCTGCAGCAGCAGTTTGCAGAACAGCGAGCAGCAGCAAGGTGAGGAGCAGCTAGCAGCAGCAGTATCAATGCGAGGGAGAGTTAGAGAGAGGTATATATATATAGATATAGATAGATTGATACATAGTTAGATAATAGTTAGTTAGATAGAGTTTTAGATAACTAGATAGGTAGAGGAATAGATAGTAGATAGGTATCTAGTTAGCTAGATAACTAGATAGGTAGATGGATAGGTAGAGGGATAGCTAGATATATAGATCTATATGGATAGATATATACATAGCTAGATAGATAGATATATGAGATAGATATATTAACTAGATAGATAGGTAGATTACATAGATAGATAGTTAAGTTATTAGTTAGATATTGGGTTTGATAGTTAGGTAAATAAGATAGATAGGTAGTTAGTAGATACATAGATAGATAAATCTATCTATGGATTGATAGATAGGTAGGTATTTGGTAGATACCTATATATATATATATATATATACCTAGAGCTAGATATATATATTATAGTTAGTATATATATTTATGAGTAAGGTAATGGGTATTAATGGGTATGTGTGTGGATATATATGTATATAGGTAGATACCTGCTTAGATATATATAAATATGATAGATATATATATTATCTAGCCTAGATTAATAACTAGGTATATATTCAATAGCTAGATAGCTAGTTAGAGGGGTTTTAGAGCGAAACCTCAATATCTTGAGATACCAAGGTATTTCAATACCTTAAGATAACTAAGGTATTGGGTTTCGAGCGGGGTTTTTGAGCAATAGCCTAGGATTTGTCTTGGAATGATTTTTATATGTTTATATATATATAATTACGTGTGCTAGCGTAGGTTTTAGCGGGTTTAGGCGGGGTGCGTAGCCTAGGTTGAGGTATCGGATACCGAGGGTATCCCGGTATCTCAAGGAGGCGAGTTTGTGAGTTTTCTAGCTTAATGACCTCGGTTTGACCTAGAATTTCAGGAGCACCCTAGTTTGACCCAGACTTGACCGTAGTTGACTCGGTTGACCGCCAAAGTCAACTTTTGACCTAGTTTTGACCTAGAGTTGACTTTTTGGACCCAGAGTTGACTTTTTCACCCAGATTTCACCGGTTTGACCCGTTTGACCTAGAACGACCCTAGAAACCTATTTTTAGTTATTTTATATCTGTTTAACTCATTAGAACCCTGTTTAACCTTGCTTTTCGCATTAGGTCCTTGCGACACCAGTTCGGATCGCCAGTTGCTCAGGACGTCAGGCGAGTACATTCTCTGATAGTTTTCATTATCTGATATTTATTATGATTCAGCTTCTAGTATAGTATCATCTGATTATTCTGGCACCACACGGGACACTGATTGATATTTCTGGATTCATTTACTTGCGACACGTACATTTCATGTTTCTGGCCTCTATTCTGGAATCACTACAGGCATCACCTACAGGCATCACTCATGTTCAGGCTGGACTCATCTTGATTGCGTGTCGGGTCTTGGATCCACTTGTATTAGTCGGGGCGGGGAAATACTCGAGTAGACATGTAAACATTCCTATCTGGCATCATCAGGAATCACTCCCTCTGGTCTAATCTGGAATGATAGCAGCCGTGCACCCAGTGCGCGGTGAGCCGTACTTACCCCTAGCCGTTTACATGTCGAAACAAGTATTTCAAAGACACCGAGTTCATTCTTTATAGTCTGGACTCTCATGCATTTCTTGACTTGTCTCACTTACATGTTTCTGGACTTGACTCACTACATGTTTTTCATGCTGGACTCACTACACGTTCATGTGCACAGACTTACTCTTAGTGTAGATTTCTTGTATCTTGCAGTTATTACTATCTTATTTCTGATTATTCCTGCATCTTTACCTTTATGCACCAGTGATACATGTTTATTTCCTGTTTCATACTTACTTCTTTCTTCTTGCTACTTGCTATAACTGTTTTATAGTTTTTATCATTTAAATGGAACTGCTGTTAGAGATGTACTTGCTCCAGTCCTGACTGGACATATTTTTCAGAGTATCCGGAGGATTGGTGTCCGACGTTTTATGGACCTGAGCCTGTCGATGGTGCAGACAGGGACCCTCTAGTTTAGAGGTGATTTCCGGGTTGGTAGCCGGGATCACTAGGATCTTGTTGTTGTTTTTATTAGCTTTTAGCACCGGATTTGTCTCCGGTTTTGGATTGAGACCTTGTTTGTATATTATTTTGGATGATGTATTGTTGTATTATTATTATTATTGATGTTGTGGTTGTTGTAGTAGTAGTTGGTGGTTAGACTTTATAGTTGTTAGATCTCTGTGTTATCTTATCGTGCTTAGATTCGTGATTGAGTATATTGTGGTTATCATTTGATATTTGCTCCTCCGTTTGGAGTTGAGATCTTGGCAGATTATATATATTGTTTGTGTGGTTGCCCTCCTTTTGGAGAGGTCATGCCCGATTTTTGTGTGAGATTATTATCTAGATAGTTGACCTAGACAGCGTTCTACCGCCGATGCTGCGGCGTAGGCTGGACGTACCCACGACTCATGCCCGATTTTCCGGGTGCGGGTCGTGACATCGGCTCATCGGAATTCAATTCTGAAAGTTCCGTTGGGTTCGTATCATCGTTCCTGACTTGTAGACACTAAGTTTGGCGAATCTGAAGACCCTTGACCCTGACGCGGTTTTCGGTGCAAAGCGGCCCACATGTGGACCCCGCTTTGGCCCAAAAATGTCATTTTTGCCCTTGTGTCCAAATTGGACTCAAGGACAGGCATTTCTAGCTGTTTGATATTTTTTGAATCTAATGGTGATGTTTATTGCAGCAACCGGAGTAGTACCTACAGATCACACTGAGACCAGAGCTACAGTTGGAGCCAGGACCCCAGGCAAGTGTACCTTGCCAAACATGCAGCTTTGCTACTTATTTCCTTGACTTAGTTATACATTAGTGGGCAAGTAAACCTTGCCGACTGTACAGTTCTTGTTGCAGATTTCCTTGCTTTATTTATATTGTTCTGCATGCTTGACTTAGGACCGTGTGACGTACTTAGCGTCCGATTATTAGTCGGGTGCCAACACCGTACGCGGTGTTGGGTATTGTCATCTAGATATAGATATTCGTGACCCCTTGCATTCTTGTACTTGTCTTATCAAGTACACTATAACCCAGGACACTTGACACTATTCATGGACAGGATCTTCCCGAGATATTCGTGGTGATTCTGTATAGGATACAGGACTTGACATTGATATTATATTCCTAGACATTATATGACTTGTGCATTAGATACGATCGTGCGTGACATGGACATGAGGCATCATGGACATGAGACGTGTGATTACATTGGGTGGGGAGAGACACACAGGCTACAGGCTGACCATATATATATATACCCCTATTATTGTGAGGCACAAGACTCTGAAGCCCGAGCTTGGCCTATTACTCATTATTACTGCTGCTACCGGCTCCCCGACACAGAGCTTGTAGCGGCGTCAGCCTGAGTTCTAGTGCTGCTCTCATCTTGCATATCACTTAGCTGGTTATTTAGTATTCCCTTATTGTTCCATCTATTGCCGGAGAGACCCGCAGGCTACAGGTTGACTATATTATGTCGGCTACTCAGTCTCCCGCTGAGCTAGACCATCTCATGATACCACTGCTATCGGCTCCCCTACACAAAGCTTGTAGTTGTTTCAACCTGAGTACTATTGATGTTCTCTCTTGCATTTCACACAGATGATTACATACTTATCCTATTTATCTCATTATTGCTGCACTGCTTATATTTTGGCTTGTATATTTTCTGTACCTTGCTATGTCCCCTGAGGACCTGGATATGGATTATGTCCCCAGGATTTGCAGTCGAGATCCACCCAGAGTTATACAGTACAGGAGCTGAGACAGGAGCTGTTCCGACACCCGAGGACGAGATCGTGCCAGAGTACTTCTCCTGAGTATTGTCTGGTGATACTCATTTATTTCTATTTTCAGTTCCTTTATTTCCAGTCTATTGCATTGCTGTATCATACTTGTTCTCGGATTGTTCTCCGAGACACTGTTATTGAGATTGTTAGATATTTCCTTGTATTTATTCGGGCATTTGATCTGTAATTATCTGTTTTGGATGAGATTAGTAGGGACTGTGACCTGTATCATTGGTTCTATTTATTGTTAGACTACAGCTTAAGCATGCTCGGATGGATCCATTAAGTTGGGTTGCCCATCGGTGCGTGCTGCTGGCCATTGCCGCGCATCCAGTCCCTCGATATTTTAGGACTGGGGCGTGACATAGTTTTTGTGGTGGCCTATGCAGGTCAACGACTAAATTGTTCGGTTTCAACTTAGGGACCGAACAAGCCTGCAATAAGAATATGATAAGTTTTTAGGATCTCATCCACTTGCTTGAAACGTTCTTGATATCTATATCAGACTCGAATTTATTTCTTGACTCGCATCCTGCCTTGATTCCTGAGCGCTCTTATAGTTTACTTTGATGCAGAGCAATGGATTCACAAGCACGCGACGAGACTCATCCAGAAACACCACAAGGTGCTGTGATAACCAACAGAGATGAAGTAACACCAGTTAGTGAAGGTCCATCATCACAGCAAGCAAGTCAGCATGCCTCGAGAATCCAGGAAGATGACGTTCCACCATCGACACAGTTTACTCCATCAATGCCTAACGTTCCACAAGGGCAGGCTATGGACGAACAACAAATGTTTTGAATGTTCTACGCGATGATGCAAGCCCATCATAAGGTTCAGGAAGAAGCTCAGCAGATCCAAGCGGAAAAGTTCATCGATAGATTCAGCTCAGAGTTACGGAAGTTAATCAGCCCCGCTGCAACTACCTTAGACGAGGATGTTTTTACTACAGCCAGACCCATGGAGTACGACACAAGGATAGGGCCCAGCCAGAAGCGGCCGTATACATCAGCTCCAGACCAAGCACAACAAGAAAGAGTTGCAAAGCGACCACAGATTAATCCACCACCAAGAGCAGCACCCAGAGCCTCATTCCTTCCTACTTGTTACTATTGTGGCAAGATAGGCCATATTGAAAAAGAATGCAGACGCAAGTTAGGATTATGCTTGATTTACGGAACCAGTCAACACTTCGCTAGGGACTGTTCTCAGCATCGAGAGAAAGCATTGATGATTCATCAACCAGCCACATCAGCACCAGCCGGAGCACCACAAAAAGAAATTGCAAAGAAGTCACACATGCACCAGCCACCAGAAGCACCTCTGCAAGTACTACCTGTCTGTCTATATTGTCGCAAGCGAGGCCATATAGAGAACGAGTGCAGACGCAAAAGGAAAGTATATTTAGCTTGCGGATCCAGTCAGCATTCACTGAAGGAATGCCCCGAACGTCGAGAAAAAGCGCTAATGTCACCAGCACCAACGCCAGCTGTCACGCCCCAGTCCCAAAATATCGTGGGACCAGATACGTGGCAATGGCCAGCAATACGCATCGATGGACAAACCCAATTTATTGGATCCATCAGGGCATACTTAAGCTGTAAAACAAATCTACGACAATCATGGCACAACTAATCTCATCCACACAAGATAAAAATATGATCCACAGAATAAATAAGGAATGTAAATCATGAGCTAGTCTCATAAAGTACTTGGGGAACAACCCGATAAATATCTAGTACAATGGTTCCACAGACCAGAAAATAAAAGACTGAAATAATAAATAAAACTGAGCATGAACATGGATGCTCAAGAGAAGTCTTCAGCTAAGACCTCGACCTCAGATGGTGGTACGGCTCCTGGATCGGCTCCTCCTGCTGCGGTCCCGTAAACCTCGGGGTAAACCTGGTCTGCAAAATCTGGGGACAAAATCCATATCCAGGTCCTCAGGGGACATAGCAAGGTACAGAAAATAATATAAGCCAGAATATAAACAGTGCAGCAATTATTGAGATAAGCAGGGTAAGTATGTAACATCTGTATAAATGCAAGAGAGAAAACCAGTAGTACTCAGGTTGAACATCTACAAGCTCTGTGTAGGGGAGCCTGTAGCTGGGGTATCATGAGGTGGTCTAGCTCAGCGGGAGACTGAGTAGCCGACATAATAATATCAACCTGTAGCCTGTGAATCTATCCAGCAATAGATGGAACAATAAGGGAATACTAAAATAACCAGCTAAGTGATATGCAAGATGAGAGCAGCACTAGAACTCAGGCTGAAGCATACTACAAGCTCTGAGTAGGGGTGCCGGTAGTAGCAGTAATAATGAGTAATGGGCCAAGCTCGGGCTTCAGAGTCTTGGCCTCACAATATTAGGGGTGTATATATATAATCAGCCTGTAGTCTGTGTGTCTCTCCCCACCCAATGTAACCACACAAATCATGAACATAACGTCTCACGTCCATATCAGCGGGGTCATAACTAATGCACAAGTCATAATGTATATAGAATATAGAATCTATGCCAAGTCCTATACAGAATCACCTCGAACATCTCGGGAAGATCCTGTCTCATGATCAGTGTCCAGTGTCCTGGGTCAAAGTGTACTTGGTAAGACAAGTACGAGAAGATAAAGTGTCACGTATGTCCATATCTAGATGACATTACCCAACACCGCGTACGATGTTGGCACCCGACTGATAATCGGACGCTAAGTATGTCAAACGGTCCTAGGTTAAGCATGCACAGTAAATATATGAAGTAAGAAAAATAGGTAACAATACTGCAGAGATGGCAAGGTACACTTGCCTGATGTTTGAATATCAACTGTCGTCCTGGTATCGGTGGATCCGGTAGGTACTACTCCGAAAGCTGTAATAAATATCACCAACAGTCTCAGAAGATATCAAACTGCTAGGAACGCCTGTCCTTACGTCCAATTTGGATACAGGGGCAAAAAGGTCATTTTCGGCCAAAGAGGGTTCCACGTGTGGCCCACTTTGCACCGAAAAGCGTGCCGAGGGTAACAGTCTCTAAATGGGACAAACTATGGGTCAAACAATTCTAAATGTTAATATGATCCCAACGGTATGTCCAAATTTGGATTCCGATGAGCCGAACATAATTTGGTCCAAAAAGTCAACTGTGGGGCCCGCCAATTGGCGATCTGGTCAACCATCTCAGAAATGCGTGAAAATTGGGTCACAGGACCAGCGTGTTACCACGAGTCCAGTGGCGCAAGTTTCGTCACAATCTGACAAGCGTGCACAAAATATGTGTGAGTTCCACAAAAGTGGCGACACGGAATGCGTTCGCGGATACGGCCTAATTTCGGCGCGCACACGCGTCCAATCAGTCCCCACAAATTTTCACATGTCCGATTATGCTGCGTGCACCATTCGGTACACTTGGCACACAGCGGGGTGGTCCCGTTTGGCGGGGCGCGCTCCGATCTCCAACTTTTAGAAAACCAGAAAAAGTGGGTGCGCGCAGTTTTGTGACGAATACAATTTTGTCCACAGCAACTAATAGCACAAAGTTATTATACAGAAAATAAACTAGGTCATGTAATCTACAGGTATAAAAAAGAATCACCGAATTCGGATCTCTGTGGTGGGAGACACGAACTCGGCAATATGGGTGGTCATTCTGGAATTCTGCGATTGCAGAATTCTGTCTGTCCGTCCACTTTGGACGCTGTTTTTTACCTAGGGACACATGTTATCCGAGGTTGACTATAAAACAAGTATTGGAGAGAGTTGAGGGAAGATCATACCTATGAAAACGGAACAGCGTTTGGTCGAGCGAGTCAACGGAAAAACACGCCGGAGCGAAGGTGCTTCGAGTGGGAAACTGCAGTTCGCAATGTCGGCGTCGACGGGATGGTTGGATGGCTTGGGGAGGCTTCTCTGGCTGCGGTGACGGCTCTAGATGGGAAGAGGAAGTCTGGAGTTTCTAGGTTAGGGTTTTGGAAAGCTAACTATATATATATATATGTTATATATATTAAGGGAGAGAGGGTTTAATTGGATCGCGGGTCTTCTATCCGCGTTTAGAGGGCTGAAGGGAACGCTGGCCTAATGCCAAGCGAACTGGGGGGCGGGTCCCTGCTGGCTGGATCCCGCAGCAATCCACAGCAAGTTCCCAAGTAACATAAGTTACATAGTAACTATTGCTACTATTATTATGGTTATTATTATAAGTATTATTATTCTATTAACTTATTTAATTCTTTCTTTTCCTTTCCTTTCTTTAAATATAATATATACATATATATATTTGTATATCTATATATATATATATTCTCACATAAGAAAATTTATATAATAGGGTATTGTACATCGTTAGGCTAGCAACTGCTCAAGGGGTCTCCTACATGGAATAAATTCCGAAAAAATCCTGATGGTCCCATAAGTCCTCTAAGTGCCCGAACACCTAACATAAAAATTATTAAAAATCTATTTCTCCTATTTGGACCTAATTACTACAATTTAATTAATAATTAATAAATAAAGGGTATATACGATTTTCTAGGAAGGGGGTTTTACACCAGCCTCTCCAGCGTTGGAAGCACCGCAAACGAGAGTTGAAGGAGTCAGACCACCAGTCCCAGGAGGGAATCAGCCGAGGCCACCCCTGGCACCACAAGCAACACTCTTCCAGCAGGCTCAACAGCAGCAGAGGAATCAACTGCAAGAACGTGAACAAGCTCCAGCGATGACTTTGGAAGACGCGCAGACCCATGAAGTAGCTAATGCCCATAATTTGTCGTAGTTATCTGTTTATCGATTTGTTTTATCTCGTGCCTATTGGTTCGTGACCCCAGCCCTAACCTATGTAATTTTGAACTTGCTAATAATTTATAACCTAGAATGTTTTTATAATTGATAACTGTAGAGATTATAGAGCCTTTTGTTATTGTGCTTATTTTGTGTTGTTTTTAGAACTTGAATTAAGTGTACCCCCTTTCATCATCATCTAGCATACTTATATTTGTTGTACCACCTTGACTTATGTTGCTAATATAGCCTAGTTTTACAAGCTTATCCTTTTATCGAGCTTGTTCATGACATCCGTATTAGTGGGTCGACACACTAATACAATTGTCTATTCAGAATCAGTGTATTACGGTCTGATCAACCTTAGTACATTTGGGTTCGCTCTTCGCACGACTACTTCACGTGGATTGAGATATATAGTTGACTAGTATACTTGCCCTCTAGATATGTCTGAGCATATCGTATCAGTTACATAACTGTACTAATATGAGCATGCAAACAAAGGATTACCATAATAGGATTTCAATCCACAAATGTCTTGACAAATCCCATTTGAATTCGTTAAACGCCTGGATCCTGATACTTCTATTCTATTACCTCACCCTTGAACTCTTTATTATTGATCTTCGTCTTCCCTTATTTCGGAAAGACGAAACCTCGTGCTTGGTATAAGTTTGATATATAAATAGTACTAGATATACCCCACAGGCCGGTCGCATTTTGATGACCCTTTTATATATGATTAAGGGAATGTCATAGGTGATATGTTGGTGTCAAAGACTTGAGAATTCAATACCATGATTAAATAAGTTGGGGCATAGCTTTATTAGATGTATAGTCTTAGATGATAGATGGGTAAATTCTAAGTTGGGTAGAATCCGGAGTGTTCACTTGAGAGAAATCCTTTAGACTGTAATCAAGTAAGATTGGATAGAGAGAACCTACCTTATTTTAATTTTGAGGACAAAATTTTTATAAGTTGGGTAGATTGTAAGCCCCCTGATTTTTCAGTAATTGTTAATTTAGATTTTCACAATTTTCTGGAATTTTTCGGGATTTTCTGTAATTAAAATCTAGGCCTTTGGCAAACTAATAATTTTTTATTGCGGTTAATTCATATTAAAATATTATAGAAATAATATTTTATGCTGTAAAATGGAAAATCGGACACAGGATAATTTTCTGCGGATTTATTGGACTCCGGAAATATTTTTAAAGCCCTAGAAACTATTAAATAATTAAACCGAATTAAACCCGTGCCAACGCCCGACATCCCCATGAGAGCCGAAGCCAAGCCCAAGGAACGTTGACCTAGCTCGAATCCTAGGTCTAACCCTAGTCCAATTTCTGTAATGTATAAATACCTATTTTCCTAGTTTTCTCCATAAAGAAAAGAAAAAGGAAAAATCCCTAATTACTAATAATCCCAAATTCTAACCAAACCCTAACCCTAAGCAGCCGCCGCCGTACCCTATGCTCCACCGCCATAGCCGACCCTCCGCCGCGATCCACCTCCGCCCGGACACGCCCTCCGCCGTGAGCCGCCTCGCCGTGCACTCGCCTGACCCTCTGCCTCCTCCTCCTTTCCCCTGCGCCGCTGCCACAAGCCGCCAGACCGCCGCCCGAAGCCGGCGCCTCCTCCGACCAGAACCCCTCTGCTCGACTTCGGCCGCGTCTCCCTCATCTCCGCCTCCTTCCTCCCCGCTGTGCCTGCACCACAGCTCCCCTAGCCAGTGTCTCACCCGCCTGACCCGACATCGACGACTCCTTCCCCCTCCGCGCCGCTCCGTTCGGCACCACCCAACTCCGACAACTCCCCGCTCAGCCTGCTCCCTCGCCGTGCTCCTAACTCCTCCCCCTTCCTCCTCCTTCTTCACCGACGCAGCAAGCCCTAGCCGCCACCTGTGAAGCTCGACGACTCCCTCCAGCAACAAGCCCGGCCGTGTCGATCCGCCGACGAGTCCCTTGCTGTCTCCGGATACAGACTAGATCAGTACCGGACACGGACATAGCAGGATCCGTCACCGAGACCCGGACACAAATCCTGTGTCGAGCAGACACGAGGACACAGGACTCGGTCGACGCAGGACACGCACGGACACGAAAACTCGGTTTTTTGGAGCCTTGTTCAGGTACTCATATCTCTCTCCTCGTGATTCCGTTTTCGATTCCATCAGTTTCTACGCATAGACTGTATAACCCTCTCGGTGCTCGTGCAACCCGCTCGGTGCATCGCGTCCTGTGGTGATCGCACACCGCGATCCAAAAACAGAAAAAAAACCCCTTATTCCACCCCGGAACTGAGTACGCCCCGCCAAACGGGACGACTTGGTCGCACACGATCTTTACCAAAGCGTGCGCGACGTTGATACGGTCGTGTGGGATTTCGCGGAAGTTAATTTGGATGTGCGTGCATACCGGAATCAACGCGTATCCGCTAACGACACCCCGTATCCGTCCTTTCTGGAACACGCTGTAACTTTGTGTACACACGTCGGATCGAGACAAAACTTACGCCATCGGAGTCGTAGCAATACGCTAGTCCTGTGACCCAAGTTTGGTTCGATTCTGAGAACGTTGACAGAATTGCGTATCGTGGGCCCCACCGGTTCCACTTGACGGACGATTTTGTGATCGGCTCATCGAAATCTAATTCTGGAAGTTCCGTTGGGTTCGTATCATCGTTCCTGACTTGTAGACACTAAGTTTGGCGAATCTGAAGACCCTTGACCCTGACGCAGTTTTCGGTGCAAAGCGGCCCACATGTGGACCCCGCTTTGGCCCGAAAATGTCATTTTTGCCCTTGTGTCCAAATTGGACTCAAGGACAGGCATTTCTAGCTGTTTGATATTTTCTGAATCTAATGGTGATGTTTATTGCAGCAACCGGAGTAGTACTTACAGATCACACTGAGACCAGAGCTACAGTTGGAGCCAGGACCCCAGGCAAGTGTACCTTGCCAAACATGCAGCTTTGCTACTTATTTCCTTGACTTAGTTATACATTAGTGGGCAAGTAAACCTTGCCGACTGTACAATTCTTGTTGCAGATTTCCTTGCTTTATTTATATTGTTCTGCAGGCTTGACTTAGGACCGCGTGACGTACTTAGCGTCCGATTATTAGTCGGGTGCCAACACCGTACGCGGTGTTGGGTATTGTCATCTAGATATGGATATTCGTGACCCCTTGCATTCTTGTACTTGTCTTATCAAGTACACTATAACCCAGGACACTTGATACTATTCATGGACAGGATCTTCCCGAGATATTCGTGGTGATTCTGTATAGGATACAGGACTTGACATTGATATTATATTCCTAGACATTATATGACTTGTGCATTAGATACGATCGTGCGTGACATGGACATGAGGCATCATGGACATGAGACGTATGATTACATTGGGTGGGGAGAGACACACAGGCTACAGGCTGACCATATATATATACACCCCTATTATTATGAGGCACAAGACTCTGAAGCCCGAGCTTGGCCCATTACTCATTATTACTGCTGCTACCGGCTCCCCGACACAGAGCTTGTAGCGGCGTCAGCCTGAGTTCTAGTGCTGCTCTCATCTTGCATATCACTTAGCTGGTTATTTAGTATTCCCTTATTGTTCTATCTATTGCCGGAGAGACCCGCAGGCTACAGGTTGACTATATTATGTCGGCTACTCAGTCTCCCGCTGAGCTAGACCATCTCATGATACCACTGCTACCGGCTCCCCTACACAGAGCTTGTAGTTGTTTCAACCTGAGTACTATTGATGTTCTCTCTTGCATTTCACACAGATGATTACATACTTATCCTATTTATCTCATTATTGCTGCACTGCTTATATTTTGGCTTATATATTTTCTGTACCTTGCTATGTCCCCTGAGGACCTGGATATGGATTATGTCCCCAGGATTTGCAGTCGAGATCCACCCAGAGTTATACAGTACAGGAGCTGAGACAGGAGCTGTTCCGACACCCGAGGACGAGATCGTGCCAGAGGACTTTTCCTGAGTATTGTCTGGTGATACTCATTTATTTCTATTTCCAGTTCCTTTATTTCCAGTCTATTGCATTGCTGTATCATACTTGTTCTCGGATTGTTCTCCGAGACACTGTTATTGAGATTGTTAGATATTTCCTTGTATTTATTCGGGCATTTGATCTGTGATTATCTGTTTTGGATGAGATTAGTAGGGACTGTGACCTGTATCATTGGTTCTATTTATTGTTAGACTACAGCTTAAGCATGCTCGGATGGATCCATTAAGTTGGGTTGCCCATCGGTGCGTGCTGCTGGCCATTGTCGCGCATCCAGTCCCTCGGTATTTTAGGACTGGGGCGTGACAAGTTTCACGGACGGTTCCGGGGCACTGGGCCGATCCTATCCGGATGGAACTCATCGTTCAGTCTCACGTTCTTCGATGGGATGGTTTATAGCACTCACGTTCTTGGCTGCATTCCATCCTCGTCATAGACTGAATGCACATATAGTCTCACGTACTTGGACAGGATGGTATGCAGCACCTCACGTTCTTGCACGTAGCAAACCATCCTTGTCATTGACTAGATTGGTCCTTTATGGCTATGCCAGCGACTCATGTTCATATAGATAAGTCATCCTCGCTTAGCGGCTATCCGCGTGCGAGGCATTGCATCACATCAAATGAACAACTGAACACCTGAACGATCTTAAAATAATGACTCTCGTGTTGCATATGCTATGCCTTGGTTTTTATTATGAATGCCCCTGAATGTTTATACTTGCCTGTGCTTGAATTAACAATGTTTGCCTTGGACAGGGAAGGAGAAGGGGTAAGTTATAAGTCTCGTCGTTTTTTCTCTCATGTTGCACGGCGCACTGCCCGACACGTTAGGCTATTCAATGTTTGCATGAAACTGATCCTAAGGCAACTAGAAAGACAACTAAATAGTTGTGCACGAAACTTATATTACGTGTTTGGATTTGTCGAGCGGGCGAGTAGCTTCCCCACCAGTGCATTCAATGTACTGATAATCTACCAGTTTGTATGCAGGGTGCGGGAGAACCTCGTTCGGTGCGGATGCCTCCTTCGTGCAAGCTAAGGCATGGAGAACACTCCGAAGTAGTGCTGTATCCAGAACTGCAGCACATATACAAGACATAATGTTGTGAACATCGCCGGATCATCATCTGTACAATCGTTCCCCAAATTATATCCACTTGGCACGCTTTTACTATTTCAGAGAGAGAGGCTTGAGCGACTTATAATCTCGGCTATACGCCGCCTGTAACACATGTTTATATCAATAAAAAGAGTTGCTTTACTTCAACTTGTGTTTCAATGCTTTCGCTATTTTGTCGACTTAGTGAACTTGTTACCGATCGTCTATGCGTTCATGATTCCGCTGCACTCGGACAATCTGTGCAACTCTATGGCTTAGAACTCTTATCGCCAGCCAATGAACCTCGGCCTTGCACGGGCGTGGCTCACGCTCGTGCGGCATCATGCCCAGATGGGTCAAAGCGATCGTCCCGAGGGAGCGCTAGCGAGGGTGATTCCCGCCTAGCGGGGACGGCTAAAATAGCCTGCGGGAGATCGGGGCATGACATAGTGGTATCAGAGCCTGGCTTCTACGCCTTTGGAATTCATTTGAATATCTCTGTTTCGAAAGCTCGTTCGTGGGTTTTGTGCACGTTCTCTCTCAATGCCTCGATGAGATGTTCCAACAATAAGTCTAAATACTTTCAAAATACGTTTTGAATGATATAATTGCTTGTCTGATTGTTTGCTGCGAGTGACCTTTGTGCCAACCTGTGCGGACCCTTCGAGAGTATCGCTAGTAACTTGTCCGATTTTACTGACTCTAAGTTTGGTTGAATGCATCTATTCGAGGGACGCCTTGAATTAGTGCACCATCCAAGACTTAAGAAAAGGTGAAACTCGAGTGCTAAGACTTCGCTATCACTAAGCTGGTTGACGTGCTCACGCTAGAAGTGCACTTTGAAAGTGCGCATGATCCAGACTAAGCGATATGCTGAGCTCAATGCTTGTGCAAGTGAATATCCAAATGAAATAAGTACAACGACTTGTATAGGTTTGCCTCAGCCTTGTATCATTAAATCAAAATTGATTGAAACGTACTGCTTGTCCTTAGTAAAGTCTCGAGGATGAGACTTTTTCTAAGTTGGGTAGGATGTAACACCCCGTTCCGTTCTAGCGGACTGCCGGCTCAAACGGCAAAAGTGCAACTGTCCCGACCCGCTTTGCCTCAAAGAAGAAGCAAAGGATATCCAGAATTGTCCCTACAGGATCTCAGCTTAGGCTTTCAGAGGCTCGCTTGACGTATCGCTCTACCGAGGTGAATCATCGCTAAGGTGGGTGGCTATGGTAAACTTGTCTTTGCTTAGCCAGCACACATAAAAATCTGGAATATTTATGCTAGTCGCTAGGTGAATCACCCCCTGCATGCTAATAAGAATCCAATGCACCTAGCTAAGGGAATAATCCCAACTTGTATTGCTTGCTAGAACATGGAAATTGAAATATTGATTATATTCAGACCCTCGCATGCTAAGTTCCCTAATGGTTTCACCTCTCGACTTACCTTCGGGTCCGAGCAAACGTGCCTGCTTATGTTCCTTAGAAACGCATGCTTGTCTGCTTGAATGTTGCCTTGTTTTCATCCAAACCCCGTGAGACTACTAAGTAGTCGTTCCGTGCATGATTGACCCTGCAAGTATCCGTGTTCACGTGTTCTCGTGTACTCATGTAGCCTGCTTGGCGGAAACGTACTCACGTAGCCTGCTTGGCGGAAACGTACTCACGTAGCCTGCTTGGCGGAAACGTACTCACGTAGCCTACTTGGCGAAATAATGGAATTGGAAAAGAAACCAAATAAGTGCATGTCGTGGACAACTCGGAAACGAGGTATAGTTCCACAGACGGTTCCGGGACACTGGGCCGATCCTATCCGGATGGAACTCATCGTTCAGTCTCACGTTCTTGGACGGGATGGTTTGTAGCACTCACGTTCTTGGCTGCATTCCATCCTCGTCATAGACTGAATGCACGTATAGTCTCACGTACTTGGACAGGATGGTATGTGGCGCCTCACGTTCTTGCACGTAGCAAACCATCCTTGTCATTGACTAGATTGGTCCTTTATGGCTATGCCAGCGACTCATGTTCATAGAGATAAGTCATCCTCGCTTAGCGGCTATCCGCGTGCGAGGCATTGC
This sequence comes from Iris macrosiphon, assembly GCA_036927795.1. Lineage (NCBI taxonomy): Eukaryota > Viridiplantae > Streptophyta > Magnoliopsida > Asparagales > Iridaceae > Iris > Iris macrosiphon. Next base: position 179,414,218 of record JAYESA010000009.1, read on the forward strand.
ATCACATCAAATGAACAACTGAACACCTGAACGATCTTGAAATAATGACTCTCGTGTTGCATATGCTATGCCTTGGTTTTCATTATGAATGCCCCTGAATGTTTATACTTGCCTGTGCTTGAATTAACAATGTTTGCCTTGGACAGGGAAGGAGAAGGGGTAAGTTGTAAGTCTCGTCGTGTTTCCTCTCATGTTGCACGGCGCACTGCCCGACACGTTAGGCTATTCAATGTTTGCATGAAACTGATCCTAAGGCAACTAGAAAGACAACTAAATAGTTGTGCACGAAACTTATATTACGTATTTGGATTTGTCGAGCGGGCGAGTAGCTTCCCCACCAGTGCATTCAATGTACTGATAATCCACCAGTTTGTATGCAGGGTGCGGGAGAACCTCGTTCGGTGCGGATGCCTCCTTCGTGCAAGCTAAGGCATGGAGAACACTCCAAAGCAGTGCTGCATCCGGAACTGAAGCACATATACAAGACATAATGTTGTGAACATCGCCGGATCATCACCTGTACAATCGTTCCATAAATTGTAGCCACTTGGCATGCTTTTACTGTTTCAGAGAGAGAGAGAGGCTTGAGCGACTTGTAATCTCGGCTATACGCCGCCTGTAACACATGTTTATATCAATAAAAAGAGTTGTTTTACTTTAACTTGTGTTTCAATGCTTCCGCTATTTTGTCGACTCAGTGAACTTGTTACCGATCGCCTATGTGTTCATGATTCCGCTGCACTCGGACAATCTGTGCGACTCTGTGGCTTAGAACTCTTACCGCCAGCCAATGAACCTCGGCCTTGCACGGGCGTGGCTTACGCTCGTGCGACATCACGCCCAGATGGGTCAAAGCGATCATCCCGCGGGAGCGCTGGCGAGGGTGATTCCCGCCTAGCGGGGACGGCCGAAATAGCCTGTGGGAGATCGGGGCGTGACACATCCAAGTCTGGTTCCTACGTTCTCGTCACGACAGCTAGTGTGGCTGCGATAAACTTTACGTTCCATAACCAAAGTAGACGTTTTACCTTTCTCACTGTACTCATTAATATATGTCATCAGATGATATCGTAAATTTTAGCCCGTAAAATTCATCTCGATATAAAAATCAAAACTCAACAACGACACCAAGAGTTTAAATTTAACAACTGGTCAACAAGAATCAAATTCAACAATGATACCAAGATTTTAAATTTAACAACTGGTCAACAAGAATCAAACTCAACAATGATACCAAGATTTTAATTTAATAACTGCTTAACAAGAATCAAGTTCAGTAACAACAAGCGAGAGTGGACGGAAACAAGAAAAAGATTTAAATTGGAAATTGTAATAAGATTCTCAAGGGGTCATCCCAGGAATCTCTCAAGATTTTTTTTTTGTGATTGAGTATCCTCTCTCATCCTAGTATCCTATGTTCTATATTCTATAGCAGGCACGCAATAGTACAACTAATACGTCGCACTACCATGACATCGTACAACTTGCGAAGTCTGACCTGCATGGGCCACCACTAAAAACGTGTCATGACACGCACCCGGTATAGGGGTACGAGAGCGTGGGTACGTCCAGCCTATACCGCAGCATCGGCGGTAGAACGCTGTCTAGGTCATGTAACTATCTAATCAATCTCACATGAATATCCAACTCCATAAGGAGACGTGGATATCACAAAATAATGCTGGAAATACTCAATCACATAAACTAAAGCACGATGAGATATCGAAGCAAGCAATGAAATACAAGACAAGTCTAACGACAAGTAACCACCTGAAATCAGTAACATCCAATCCCCAAGTGTGTCGGAAACAAGTCCACTAAGGTCACAGTCTGGAAAATATATCCAGTCAGGATTGGAACGAAATACACCTCCAACAGCAGTTCCACATATATTGATAAAACTATAATACATTGTAAAGAAATACAGACAGATATAAAACTGACAATAAGGAATATTGACGAGCATGGATATACTGGAAGTAGAAATACTGGAATAAGGAATACTGGAGCATATAATGTACATCTAGAAATGAAATAGAAATCCAAGTACATGCTAGAATAATGAACTGGTATGTAAAGGTATACAAGAACAAAACTAGAACATGTGGGGATGCTAGATCAATACACTAGAGAGACATGTCAAGAATCATCTAAATAAGTGTGTAAAATATTAGCATATCATGTGATCGGCTTGGGACTGGTAAACTCATTACATTGGTTAGCGATCATCCTTGAGGTCAGGCTAATCCATCTGGATAGCTATGATGCGAGTAATAGTCAGGCTAACCATATGTAATAGTGATGAGGCATGTAATGGTAAGGCTGCTCCGACGTGAGGCGTGGGTTAGCTATGATGCATGTAAAGTTGGGTATGATCACATAAGCTACTAATATTTCCCCATTTCCCCCCCAGTTAGTATGATGGATTCCCAATCACGACTCCTCGTGATAGGTCTCAATGATACCAACTCGTGTAAAGAACAGTGTCAGAGTCATGTATGCTATATAACAAGAGTTATAGAAATAATCAACATAAGGGAAACTCTTAGAGAATGTACTCGCCTTGGGTCCTTAGCTGGTGAAAACCAATATCCTGCTCCTGAAGTCTCGCAGGACGATCCAATAGTCCTATACACATATAATAAAATAATACAACATTGCATCAAAAATTACACTAATCACACAATCAAATACACTGAACGCGGGACTACGCTAGGTAGGATACTGGTCAACTAGGGTCAGTGTGCGTCAAGTTGCATGGGCGTCGCGTCTGTAATTGCTGTGCAATCCGACAGACGATCAAAAATGGTACGGGGCTCGCCAGTACGTCAGCGTACGTGTGGCAGTCAACTAACATCTCACAGGGTCACAAGGTCATATGTAAAGACGGGGTATTCGTATTTACACTCGGTCATCTAGTACCTATATACATTATACATAATATATATACCAATTAAATACGTACATAAAATATATATAAGTGTATATCAATAATCTCGTACAAAATAGGTATAAGTGTGTATATAGCATATATACATTTTTATATTTAAAATACACATACCATATTATATATATACAACTAATATTTATACGTATACCAGGAAATATATATATATATATATATATATATATATATATATATACTGAATATATATATATCTATATATACCAAATAATACATATACTATATACAGATATATATACATACCAAATTATGTTTATATATATATACTAATACAATAATTTACATATATCATATATATATATATATATATATATATATATATAATATATATATATATATATATATATATATATATATATATATATATATATATACAGATATATTAATATACATACATGAATACGTATATATAAAATATAGAAATACACGATATATTTATATGTATATATATACATATACGCGTATAAATATGAACATATGTACACACATACACATACACATATACGCACCTACGCACCTACACATATATGCATATATGCATATACACACACGTATACATACATATATATATGAATATATATACACGTATATATATATATACTATACATACGTATTTATACACATATACATATGAAGGAGGAAGAGGGAGAGGGCTCACAGGTGGTGTCTCGATGAACGGGTGGCTATAAGAAACTCCGGGGAGAAGAGCAGCGGGTGGAGGAGCTCTGGAGGAGTCGGGGTGAGCCGCTCGGGTGCTGCGGGTGGAAACTGGCCGGACTACAGCTCGCCGGAGAGAAGAGCTCGGGAGGGGTGATGTCGACTTGTCTGAACTGATGGTGGAGGAGGGACGTCGAGGCTGCCGGGGAAGGAGGCTGCGGTGGAACTCCAGGGTGCAGCAGTCGGTAGAGACGTTCAGGCGGGGTGCTCGGTGACGTTCGGCCAGAGATGGGAACGAGGGAAGGAGCTCAGCTGAGGTGAAGCCGCGGGGCAGGAACGAGCCGGAGTACAGTGTCATGGTCGGGGAAGGAGGAGACTGGGTGCAAGCCGGATGAACGCCGGGAAGGAGACCAGGATCCGCTGGGAGTGGCTCGTCGGATGGAGTTGCAGCGGTGCGTGGGATCTCGTCGGGAAGACGAAGTCGTGTGGTGGTGGTGGATTAAGGAGGAGGACGGTAGAGAAGAACTCGGGGAGAAGGTCAGCGTGTGGCGGGGCAGCTCGGCGCCGAGAAGGAGCTTGACTCGATGGCAGTCAGCGAGTGGGTGAGAGGCAAGGCCGGGGTGGAGCTCGTGAGTGATAAATTGGGTCGAGGGGTGAAGATGAGAGGAGTTGAGGGTGGTGAGCTATGCATGGGAGGAGGACGGCGACTCGTCGAGTGCAGGGGAGCGGCTCGGCTGGAGGTTGCCGGAGAAGAGGCAGAGGGGTGAGGATGCTTCGCCTGGGTCGGGGTCGGGCTACCGGAGCTGGGCCTGGCTAATGGTAAACAGTGGCCGGAGGGTTAAGGTTAGCTTTGGTGTTGGTAAAGGTGCTGTATTTTGTGAAGAAATAGAAAGGGAGAGGTTGGTTTTTGTATGTGGGAGGTGAGGTGACTCCCTAGAAATTAGGGCCGGCCAACCTAGGGATGGGGTGCTTTGGGAAGAGTGTTGAGGTTTTATGTAAGGGGTTGAGTGGTGGGGATGGCTCCATTTTAAATGGAGGGCCATGATTTAACATGGAGAAAAATGCAACAAAAGGAGGAGAGAGAGAGGTTGGGTTGACTAGTCAAAGCTAGGGGGTTGGTTTCTTCATTTGGGTTAAACCAATAGGATGGTTACACTTCGTTGCAGTTTTGTAATTAAGTCTCCAACAATTAAAAAATTGCACAGAAGAGGATTTCTTGATTTAATTAATTAAAATTAGATACACTTGACATTCAAGAATTAATTAGGAGTACATGGGGCCAAAATTAGGTCGGGTCATCAATACCATTAGTGAAGAAGACTCAGAACAGAATATTACCCTAATTTGGGTCACACCAAAAATGGGTCAAGATTGCCTCCAATTTTGATTGGAACGCACAACGATACAAAGTTGGAATTTATTTAGAAATTTAATAAACGTCCGCGACGATTATTGTGCGGCTAAAACGAAGCACAAGAGAGCATAATTATGAATTTCAAAAAGGTCAGAATGGAAGGCAGGCATGTCTAGGGCAAGGTTGTAAAATTTGTTAGAAGGCAAAAGCTAGGGTAGCGCTCCAAATACCGAAGCAACGACAATGCGCAACAATTAAATAAATTACGGTAAATAATTACTACCTCCAACAATTAAATTCTAAATAAAACAATTAACTACATAATCCTATAATTCGGCCAGGTGTTCGTCTAGTGGGCTTCTAGGTCAAGTCTACCAGCTCAAACATTAATGAACACTGTATATAATAATATATTCAAATACACATCTCACACAATTATTTAAATTAAATACACGTATCAAGAAATCATTTAATATAAATACCATAATATTAAATATATATAAAAGTCAAAAATATCCCTGTTTTAGAATGTGGTAGTGACATTAACCACATGAGTTAAAAAAATGTTTTGTTTATAATTAGATAATATTACGTAGGTAACCGTTTTCAAGACTATCTATGAAAAGTAGTAATATTTCCATAACTAATTATAATTAAAATATAATTAAATATTTAACAAATTCTAAGTAAAATATAAAAATATATATAATAAATCTTAATTTAAATATATTTTACTACTTAAACAATTTTATATTAATATTAGAAGAAAAAATTATTTTACGTGCAACGCACGTATATATATATATATATATATATATATATATATATATATATATATATATATATATATATATATATATATATACCGGTCCTTCGAAAGGCCACCGTGCTAAGATTGCATAGAACACATAATATAATATAATAATCATATATTGCTATCCACTGATGAAGATTTAAACAATATCCATGGGGGCCAGCCTTCACTCTCCATATGATTGAGGGTGGCTAGTTAAGCACGATATCGGGATTCCGTCCCTCCCAATGCTCTATATATTTTAGTTGCCTAATTAACCCTATGGTTAGCTGGAATCACATGGCATGGTTACATGTTATTCCCCTTACATGTCGTACTTTAGTACGGGCACACTAGATACGAATCCACTTTGTCACTTGGCAGTTCAATTTAGATTCACCCCAGCGTGATGCAACAATCAACACAAGTCCTAGCCACGCTTGGTTATTAACCAAATATCATGTCCATGCTAGAGAAATTGTATTATATCACATATTGCATAGCACGTAGGTATACCTCGGTGTAAAATATGTAACATAATCACGTAGGAACACTTAGCACGTAGGAACATATATCATGTAGTAAGTGTATCAGCACGGATACAAATAGTCGAGTCAAGTCACCAATTATTAGTAAATCATATAATTTCTAGCACATAGCAACACATGGGTTGAGTCAGCCACATATGTAGTTATAGTCACTTGGCCGCATAATCTATTTTTACTCATAGTCGGGTTAAGCATATAGTCAGGTACAACACATGGTCACTTAGTTCTTATGCATTTACAATCATTTATAACATGCATAGAATCACAAAATCCAATAAAACATCCAAACTAAGCAAAATAATAAAATATGCACATGGGGCTGCATAAGAACCAGGGACGCATGGGATCAATGTCGCAAAGGTCAAGGCCGCATAGGGGTCGGAGCCGTATAGGGATCGGTGCCGCATAAGAGTCAGGACGCATAAGTCAAGGCAAAGTCCATTCCTTGGGACAAGTGCTGAGTGATGGGCATTAATTACAAGTCAGAGAAGTGACTTGATGTGATGTATGTGACAAGCCATAAAGTGAAATGAAGGAAAAGACAAACTCATAGAAAAATATGCAAGGGCAAAACAGAGTTATGCGTCCAGAAGAGAAGAGGCCGCATATGTCAAGACATCATAAGTCTGCTTTGTCGCATGCTCTGCTTGCAACATAGATGCCTCTTGGAATTAGTGATTTTCTCATTCGTTTAGCATTTTAAATACAAGGAGTTCTGTGACTTAGGACTTTTTCAAGCACTTATCTTCATAATACTTTGTGTAATGATCAGTCATGCATCCAACAAGATGGACGCATACTGGTGACATATGCAGCAAAGAGTCCAGGTCGCATGAAAGCCAGGCCATATAGAAATATCGGTCGCATAGAATGCTGGCCGCATGCGAACTTCGTCTTCTCCAGACATTAAGTTCAGCTATGACGAAAAAGCTCCAAAATTGAAAATTATTTTCTCCATAAAAACTTTATTTTAACTCCGAATCAAGTGAACCAAAAGCCAAAATGCTCGAAATAAAGTGCTCCATCAACCACAAAAACTATTTTCTAAAATACCATATTTTAATAGATCAACACCAAGAAAAACTTTTGTAACCCATGAAAATACTTAACTAAAATGCAGATCTACTATATTTTATTTATCAAAACCAAAAATTCCATGTATTAAAAGTGCTTAAAATAATAATGTACACATATTAGACTAATAAAATATAAGAAAAGAGCAAAAATGAAAATCTAGAATTTCTCCATGTCATGCAAGGTTACTTGCCTAGAAATGAAAGAAGGAGAAGAAATGAGAGAATGAGGGAAGAGAGAGAAAGAAGTTAGCTTATATAGCTAGGGTTGAGGTTTGGACCATGGGTTCAACTCATGACCAATCAATCCAACAATTAAACCAACAGCCAAGTGAACCAAAGAATTGGTCTAGTCTCCATGACATGCAACCTAATTAACCATGCAAGCAAGAAATAATATAAGTAGAAAAACTAATATGTTCTAAATACGTATATCAGGAACGGAGAGTGACACTTTTGGAAGAATTCAGCCTCTGGTGCACAATTAATTTATTAACGAACAAACCAAGCAAAAGTGTGACAGTCTACCTTTTAGCGCACTTCTGACAAACTTCCTTCTTAGCGTACTGTAAACCCCCTCGACCAAAATTTAGTTAATTAGCTTAGATAGAGAGATTAGGGTTATTTTGGTGCAAATTAGAATTTATACACAGAGTTTTATTTTATTGTGCAATGCGTATATTACTTAGGATACCTTACAGTGCTCCGATATTTAGGACACTACACTAGCTATTGCCCTCAAACAAATTCCATACACCTTGCCTAGACATACCAGCCTACTATTCTGACCCTTGTGTAACTTACAAATGCTCTTTCTTGTGCTTCATTTTAGTCACACAAAAATTGTTACAAACGTCCGTACGTAAATTCAATTAATTGCATGTTTGCGTTCTTTGTCCGTTCCAATCAAAATTGAGACCCAACATCAACCCGTCTTGACCAACCCAAGTTATGATATTATTCTACTCTAAGTCCACTACGCCCATGACGCTTGTGCCCACCCAATTTTGACCCCCGGGTATTTTTAATTAATTAAAGAACACCTAGTGCATTAATTTTAATTAAATTAATGTAGTGACCCAACCTCACTCAAACTAGACCCAACTCCAATCCAAACCCCCACACACACCCTCAAGCCTCATACTAAATACCACACACCATATTGGTCCAATACCTAACATCAAATATAGTGTTTTGCCACATCAAATCCCAATTTCCAATTATTGTATAATTTCTTAATTATTCAGGGGCTTTTATGCAATTAGACAATGAGGTGCCCCCTCTCATTGGCCCAACAATATGAAGAAGGGAATCCCCTTCCCTTGACCGCTCTACCATAAATTTCTCTCCCATTTTTATGTACTTACATTACTTTTTGAGGACACATCCCAACCCCACATTTCAAACCCCTTAGATCCTAGCCACATGTGCAACATGTTGAGGCTTCACACAGCCCTAGGAAAACTACCCAGCCGGCCCTAATCCCAAGGCATCCCTCCTCTCTCTCTCCTACAAATATTATATGTTACATCACTCAAAAATCACACAAAAAAACCAAACTACATGAGCTAAACCCTAAAATCCCTAAACCCTCACCAAGCCTGACCACCACCACCCGACTTCCCGCAGCCTTCCCCCGACCACCACCGCCTTCGACCACCCACACGACGGTCCCCCCTCCGATCAGCACCCACTCCACCACCTCCAGCCACCGCCACTGACCGCTGCTCCGCCTGCAGCAGCCGCCATCACCCCCGTCCTCACCAACGACCCAACACTCCGCAGCCCGAACCGACCACCCGACCGTCCCCCGGCTCGCCACCACTTCTCGGCCGGCCACCATACTTCGTCGACGACTCCCCCAGGCCGTCACCTCCGTCCCCGCCACAGCTCGCCCCCGGTCGCCACTCAGCCGGTCGGCACAGCCCCCGCAGCAGCAAGTGTTGCTGACTGCCACTGCTGCTGACGACGCCCCCCCGCACTGCCGGAGCTCCGCCCGACCACCCTCGCCGGCGACGACGCGCCCGACGGACCCACCCCGACCCCCTGGACACCGAGGTACCTGTTCAGTATATGTACATAGTATTATACATAGTATAGATATATATATATATATATACATGGTGTGTATTGTCTATATACTAATAAAAATAGGTATATGTATTCTGTTTTTGGTATTTATGTATATACTTTATATATATATATATATATATATATATATATATATATATATATATATATATATATATATATATATATATATATGTATTTCGTATTATGCTATATGTATATACATAGTATATTATATACATGTATTATATGTATTGTATATATATATATATATATATATATATATATATATATATATATATATATATATATATATATATATGTATATATATATATAAATATATATATACTTGTGTATTAGCATTGTATGTATTGTGTATCTATAAATAAATATATGTATATATATATATATATATATATATATATATATATATATATATATATATATATATATATATATATACTTGTGTATTTAGTATTTCTAGATATTTCAAGTTTATTATACTTGTGTATTTAGTATTTCTAGATATTTCAAGTTTATCCAATCTCTTTTGGATCTGCTGATCTTGCGACTTTAGATTTTTGATCTCAATTTACAAAGTCTTTATTTCAGACTGAAGATCCTGTATAGTAACATGTTTCACTTGCCTACTTTTATATCTCGATATAACTTCAGCCATATTATAAGCTTCCGTAGGACTTTGAATAGGAATATTAGAGCCTTCTGTCTCTGTTCCAATAAAATCAATAATTTTGTTTTTAATTACAGGATTAATATTATCATGTAATAAGGCTTCAATAATATCATTTTTCTCATCAAGAGTTAAGGTATTGATTGACAAACCATTCATTTCTACACAAGTATATATAAATATATACTTGTGTATTTAGTATATTATGTATTAAATAAATATATGTATATATATATAAATATATAAATATATAGATACATTGTGTGTATTAATAGAGTATATATTAGTATATATTATATATGAGTACATTATACATTGTGTGTATATACATATAAATATATATGTATTTAACTATATATATATGTTGTATATGTGTATTTATGTACATAAATTGTTATTTAAATATACGTATATGTATAGTATATATTTATATATATAGTGTGTAAAATTGAGTATTTTGTATATATAATATATATTTATGCATAGTATATATTTGTATAATTTATAAACTGTGTATATGTATATATATAATATATATATATATAATATATAATTGTATATAGTATATATGGTGTGTAATGTGTATATATATAGTATATATATTTGTATATAATGTATAATGGTATATATATATATATATATATATGTATATATATATATATATATATATATATATATATATATATATATATATATATTATATAAATTCTGTATTTATGTATTACATAATGCATACTTGTATATATGAATATTTATATATATATATGAGATATTGTATATAATGTATAAGTATATTGTGTATAAATAGTATACATTATGTATACGTGATAGTTGTAGTTTATTTAATGTATATATTTAAACATGTATTATTTTATTTATAAAAGGTATTTATTTTATATATTAATGTATTATTGTATATTAACTAATGAATATATGTAATTATATATGTATGGTTGTATTTATATAATATATTTAAATACCATATCTATGTACTATATTAGTATGTACATATTTATATATGTTATTAAATTCCATATACATAATGTATATGTATATATGTTATATGTTATTAATATATATTAGGTATTTATGTAATGTATTATATGTATATATATATTTATGTACGTATTAGGGTATCGTTGTATTTATATTTATGTATTTATATATAAATACTTATTTAATGTATTTACGTATTGATGTGTTCGTACTTTATATATATATGTATAATGTATAAATATAAATATGTCTATATGCATAACTGTATATATATGTAGGTATGTTATTAAATTACTTAATGTATATATATGTACATGTGTTAGGTATGTATACATGTACTAGGTTAGCATAGGTAATTAAGCATGGTGTAATTTAGTGATTTATAATTATGGGTTATCTGCTCGTAGGCATCCGAGACGGTGCTACCTTGACTGCTGGTTCCGGAGCATTGCTTGTGCACACCAAAGTTCCAGGCAAGTATACCTTGCCTTGTTGTTACTGTTTAAATTCAGATGTTTATCTAGTTGCATATTTTATTGTTTTGATATTAACTGTGCGCGTCCGAGAAGACTCGGGTGCAGTCAACGGAGGCGTTGACGTTAGGGCTTGTGTCTGACCTAGTATCTAGTGGACCCACCTAAAGTTGATGAGTTATCAATATGACTTCCCAGGCCTTGACACGTATCTTAACACGTCAAAGAGTGAGTTTATGTAGGGACGCGTGCTTCATGACCGACTGGCCATCAACATGAGCAGCACGTGTGACGGCATTTAGCTTTGCTGTTTATTTCTGTAGCGACTTGCATCATAGTATGAGGTGTCCACGTCGCATTCGCGACTTGTACATTGACTTTGGGCGGGGAAGACAATTAGTAGGCATATGTGATAGATATTTTGCCGCCGTAGTTTCAGAGTAAACTGCGGGACCGTGAGCCTCAGTGTTACCCGGTTATGGGCTATGTGTTACCCGATTATGGACTCAGGTTACCCGATTATGGGCATATATGCTTGTCGATACATCCGGCAGAGGTTACTAGCTGTGCGCTATCATGATCGGTGATGTAGTCAGCATATACTCCTGGCGTTCAGTTTACAACTAATGCTAGGTACTTAGCCTCTGGCTCGACGCTATGCTTTATACCTTTCACCTACCCATACGTACCAGGATTGTCTTCAAAGTGTATTTTACGTAGCTGGATAGTTTACCCTTGAGTTCACACAGTATATACTTTATGGCATGCATTTTTGTATCTTGTTACGTCCCTCTGAGGACCTGGTTCCCTTCCAGATCCGGACGAGCACTTGCACCCGACCATCTACGGAGCAGGAGTAGAGACATGATTCCTGATTGAGGACTTCGAGGCATTTCTTGGGGAGTTCCCGTGATTTGAGTACGCAGCTGTTTCGGACTAGAGTTTTCATATCTAGCTAGTTGATACTATAGTCTAGTTATCTTACTTCTTTCTGCACTTTATTTCCATTTCTGTATTTTAGTGGGTTTGTCCCCATCAGACTATTTCAGATGTATTATGGATATTCAGACTCGTGTTTTATTTACCAGCATTTATTTCGACATTGCGATATTGTATTCTGTGGATGAGATTAGATATTACCTGTTATATATTAGCATATTAGACTTGTTAGTGTTTTAGGACAGCGTAGCACGCTTTGATATGATCCATTAAATTGGGATATCCTTCAGAGACGTGTTAGCTGGCCAATGCCACGTGGCCTGGTCCCGTGTATTTTGGGACTGGGGTGTGACACATAATTTTAACCAAATTAGTAGACCGACGCACAATTAACACATTGTGCATTAACTATCAAAAGTGCACCGCTCTTATACATATAACCCTTGGCGCACTTTCTGGATGCTCAACGGTTGGTGCACTTTTGATGGATTAATAACCCGGCGCACTTGTTAACTCTTGGCTCACTCTTGCTCGGTTCAGCCTCGATAAGCGAGCCTTGACTTTGGCACGTCTCGATTCCCGAGGCCCTCAACTTTCACGCCATCGACTATCGTGCCGCCTGGTGACTCTTGTTTTGTTTTGTAGTTATTTTGCACTTGCAAAGTGTGCCACTTCTTTTACTCGTAATTCCTGATTTGTGCACCAGTTTGCTTGTATATGTGGAATGCGCCTATTCTCGTAATTCTTGATTTGTGCGCCACATCTTTCTGCTGCTCTATTATTAATTTTGTGTGCCATGTTATAGACTTCTGTGCAAGACTTCTGTGACCTAGTATTATAGGTTTGTGTGCCATATAGTTGCTTGCTCACGCATAGTGTGCTACTATTCTTGACTAGCCTATATTGGCACTTGCAAAGTGCGCCGACCCAGGACATCTTGTGATTGATTATGCATGCATGGGTCCTGTTATACACTTGATGCCTATTATAGATTAGTTGAGCTTGACCATGATTGATGATCTATGACCCTATAATTTGAGGGATTAATGAGGCATTCATGATCGTAACTCGATCATATGAGATAAGAGATTCCTAATTAATTATGACTCCTGAATTGATCAAAACATGATTCATGTGACCAACTGATATGTTTGGTATCCTTACTTGGTTATTGTATTCGTGCCGATATACTTGTCATGCTCGCCTATTTATAAATGCTATATTGTATACTGAGTGTGGGACATTGGCTAATATGTACACTGACGTGGCTAATATGTACACTGAACGTGACATGATGATTCCTGCTTAGTGCATAATATTATATTCATGAATTTTTGGCACAAAAATAATAATGGGTCAGAATTATAGCGTGGCTAGGTTATTATTTGTTTGAATATTGCTTCTACTTTTGGGTGAATCCAGATTTGACTCCTTATATTAAATGGATTCGTACAAATGTACCCGTACTATGTACGACATCATTAAGAAGAATATTCCTGTGGCAACGACAAGGAATTTCGTATCACTGTAGGGTTAATTAGGTAACATAAAAGCTGATTAGAACATGTAGAGGAAATAATATTCCGAGATCGTGCGTGATGGGTCGCCCCGTGATAATTTTCATGGCGTGCAAGGCTGGCCACCACGGATATTGTATATCATTCGCATATAGTGGAGTACAATATTTGATATTTTTATATTTAAACTGAGTCAACATTTTCTCTATAGGATGGTTGAAACTATTACTGATTTATCAGCGTGGTGGCCCTACGGGGGACTGGTACGACAATTAGAGTGGTGGATGTAGTGCCCCGCTCCTAGCGGTGCACTATCTAAGGTTTGTGGCTCAATTAACTCAGTCAAAATTGAGTATGGAGAAACTTTATGGCGGAATCGATCACTAATAATGTAATAAACCTTTCCAATTGATGGATCAGCTTCTGTTGGAGTGAGTCCAATAGTTTTCTTTGGATTTTTGGTTGTTTTTTTTGGATTTTCGCTGGTTGTTTTTGATGAATGCATTTTCATGATTAGTTTTTGATGATTTATTGTTTAGCCCATTTTCATCGATCGTATGCATTCATTTTAGAGAACTCTGAGAGAAATAAAGATGATAGTCTAACCAAATATTGGTGCCAATGCAGATAGACGCGTGATAGGAGCCTAAGCGAGCAAGCGTTATTTTTCGGTATTCTCTATTTGGTGAGAGGTTCTGTCCATTTTTCTCTACTCCTTCATGCCAATAATCAATAATGTTCTCTTATAACCTTGCTAAGTCCAATAATCGATAAAGCCACTAATGCCACAAGTTTCATAACTATATTATAAATTAATAAAATATATTGATAACAGGGAAGATCAATTATGTAACACAGGGAAGGATATAATCATTATATCGTGGTTTGGTGTCATTCCTTAGCAGTAAATTGGAGTCTACGGACTACCAATCGAATCAATGAATAAGTCTGTTGAAATAAGAATAGTTAAATGTGCATTGTTGCTCTAAATATTTTAATACCTTACACTGCTATTTATGCTTGTCATATAGTCGTAGATGCATTATATGGTCATGGATAACTTGTGCACAAGCTAGTAAATTTTATCGAACGGAACCTGGGTACTGGGGACCGTTCGGCCCGGAAGAAATAATAGCACTTTGGTAGTGCCGGGTATAAGCGGGATATTCATTGAGGCTTGCTACCTGTTTTGAATGGCTCATTGCACACCCATAGATGTCCTGTATGACATGTCCATCGTGGTACTATACCACAAATGACCTAGTAGAAATGAGTTGCATACTAATGATGTCTTATGTAGGGGCGGTAAGAACAATCCTGTAGATTATACAGGAACGACCATTGGCCGCAGTAAGGATTCCATATGTTCAAAACTTATATATATTTTACTACATGAACCGTTGTCTATGAACTTTTGCCTATTGAAATATTACATATATAACGTTGCCTATTAAACTGCGCCTTAATTAAGAAGTGTTGGTTTAGGTGAGTGGGCCAGTTTTGCTCACCAGTACAAGTTGAGTACTGACCCATGTCTCTGTGGACAAACCAGGTGACCGAGATACCGTGGGCGCTCAAGGGAGATAAAGCTTTCTTTGTAGTCTTTTCAAGCTTTTGTCTATTTTAAAGTATTTCAAAGATTTCTAGTTTCTACTTTCAAGTTTTCAGGAATGTAATAAAGGGGCATAATGTATGGGATAAGAACATTATTTTATGTCAGCCTATCAGTCTTCTCTTTTATGCAAAAGCTATGTAAGCCGTTCAGGCATTTCTATTTCGGTGCTGAAAAAATTGTACTTCGTTGCAATGAATCAAAAAAAAATTATTTTCTTCCTATACAAATATGTGCTTTATAATCTGATGATGTGTTGTGGAACTATTTACAAAAGATTTTGACACATGTGCACATTCTTGTCTTGTACAAGTGCAACCCCAGACTTGTACGATATCACGTCCAGTGAGGACGAATGGTTCTGCGGAACCGAATGCGAGGATGAATCTGTTTTGCGGAATCGGGGCATGACAAGTTGGTATCAGAGCACGGTTTAAAGTTCCCCGGATTTGAAAAATTGGTTTTCAAGTAGAAGTTTTCAAAAAATATCGATTTTCTCAGATTATTTGCTTTTCAATAGTGCTGCATAAAATAATGTTCCATACAATAATCCTATAAATATTTTATAAGTGCTAATAGAAATTATTTTCTTTGCAAATGACTAAGGGTGATAGCGCCAACACGACATCATCGCCTGACCCAATGGAGAAAGTAATAAAAAAATTTGAGGCACAAAGGATGCAGAGGGATGCACATCACAAGATGATTGAGGCACAACATTGTAAGCTTCAAGCACAGCTAACAAACCAGTTTCAAGCATGCGCAACAGCATCAAGTTGATAACTTGTCTCAAATGGTGGCTACATTAACTGAGAATAACAACGAGACCTCAGTGACTGCCTCTAAAGTGACAGTGGTAGTAGAAGTAGAGGAAACGGAATAACCTCCAAGAAGGCGAACGACATTCAAGTTTTCTGAATTTAAAAGCTGCAATCCGCTTGAGTTCAATGGCAAGGCAGAACCAGAGGAAGTAATGGGCTTCCTAAAGACTTTGGAGGGCATCTTCCATATGTTGGATGTGCCAGGCACCAAAAGAGTGGATTGTACGGCTGTGCATCTGCATCTCAAAGCAGAAGACTAGTGGGAGTCGAAGAGACAAGCACTGTACGGTGCCAACCAAGAAGCCAAAGTATCTTGGGAGACATTTAAGCAGGCGTTCATCGCACATTTCATCTCACCAGTTGTCCATCACAGAAAGGAAAAAAGAGTTTGTAGTGCTCGAGCAGGGCAATATGGTCGTCAACGACTATGAAGCAGAGTTCTTAAAGCGATCCAAGTTCAGCGGCTACATGATACCGAACGATGAGGCAAAACCATTATGATTCATTGAAGGTCTGAATGAAGGATTACCGCGTGATGTTCTCAACTAAAAGTATGCGACATACCAGGAAGCCTTTGAAGAGGCTTTCGAGATGGAGAAATTTTATCCTCAAGGGACGACACAAAATAACCGTGGGAACAACTATAAATGACCCATGGTAGTAAACCGGTCTGATGCTTCCAAGTGTCAGAACATAAATGAGAATAGAGGACCCTATCAGCGACCGTATTGTAACAAGTACAAGCTGGTTGGACACCGTCAGATGAGTGTCAGACTGGATATTTTAAGTGTGGAAGTTTGGATCATAAAGCTGCATGGTACAATAGTGGAGAAAGAAATCAGAATCACGATAAACATCACAATCAGAATTGTGACCAACAATACAATCAAAATCGTAGACAAGCACCACGAACTCCCCAGACAACATCTGTTAATGCTCAGAACCCACGACCAGGAGGACAGGGTAGAGTGTTCGCACTGACTCAAGAAGAAGAGCTTGCCTCAAACACTGTCATAACATGTATATTGATTTATAGAGAAATACTTGCACGTGTACTATTTAATTCTGGTGCTACACATAGCTTCATATCATCTGCATTTGCTAATGAACATAAAAATTTTAAGACATCGTTAGATATGAATCTTAGTGTCAACACTCCGTCCGGAATAGATTTGCTTGCTAGTTTAATTTGTAGGGATGGTTACATTTGCATTGGGGAAGGTACATGTCCTTGGATTCAATAGTCCTGGATATCGCCGATTACGACATCATCTTGGGCATGGATTGGTCGGGGCATGCAATGCGACAATTGACTGTGCAGAGAAAAAAAATTGTGTTTCGCATTCCTGGCGAGGCAGAGTTCTCTTATTCGTGTAGTCTGGTTGCTAAAACAGTGATGGTGGTATCGGTAATAACGGCAAGACATATGCTATATTCTGGGTGTGAAGGGTACCTTGCTTCTGTACAGGACACTCGGATGAAGGGCGCGAACTCGGGTGAAACTGAAGTAATAGCAAAATTTCCTGACGTATTTCCAGAGGAGATACATGGAATGCCTCTAGACCAAAAAATTGAGTTCAGTATTGACACCTTTTCGGATACTCGCCCGATATCAAAAGCTCCATATCAGATGACTCTTGTCGAATTAAAAGAACTGAAGTCACAACTACAAGAGTTACTATATCATGACTACATTCGTCCCAGTGTTTCACCTTGGGGAGCTGCAGTACTGTTTGTGAAGAAGAAAGATGGCATAATACGCCTTTGCATAGATTATCGAGAATTAAACAAAGTGAAAGTCCGGAACAAGTATCTATTGCCAAGAATTGATGATCTGTTTGACCAACTTTAGGGTACAACAGTCTTTTCAAAGATTGATCTTCGTTCAGGGTATCCCTAGTTGAATATCAAACCAGATGATATTTCGTAGTCGGCTTTACGTACAAGATATGGACATTACGAGTTTTTGGTTATGCCTTTTGGTTTGACCAATGCTCCAGCGATATTCATGGATAAAATGAATCGAGTATTCTGACCCTTCTTAGACAAGTTTATCGTCGTGTTCATCGATGATATCTTAATCTACTCGACAAATTAAGAAACTCACGTTGAATATTTAAGGACTGTATTGCAGACACTTCGTAAACATCAGTTATATGCAAAGTTAAGCAAGTGCGAGTTCTGGATGAGCAGTGTGTCTTTCCTTGGGTATATTATTTCAGCAGATGGTGTATCAGTTGACCCAAAGAAAATAGAGGCAGTGGTGGACTGGAAACAGCCCACATCGGCTAGTGAGATTAGAAGTTTTCTTGGCTTAGCTGGCTACTATCGAAGATTCGTAAAGAACTTCACGAAGATTGTGTCGCCTCTGAGTTGCCTCACCCAAAATGGAGTAGTATTCAAATGGATAGACGACTGTGAGAGCAGTTTCCTGGAACTAAAGCAGTGACTCATCTTAGCTCTAATTCTTACTCTTCAGGATAGACCCAAGGGATTTCAGATATACAGCGATGCATCTTGGCTCGGATTATGATGTGTTCTTACGTAGCGTGGAAAAGTAATTGTGTATGCCTCAAGACAGCTACAACAACATAAAAAGAATTATCTGACGCATGATTTGGAACTTGCAACAATTGTGTTCGCGTTAAAATTGTGGCGACACTATCTCTATGGAGTGTCCAGCAAGATCTTCACGGATCACAAAAGCCTTAAGTACATATTCACGAAAAGGAATTAAACTTGAGGCAACGATGATGGCTAGAATTGATAAAGGATTATGACTTGACGATTGCTTATATGCCGAGAAAAGCAAACGTTGTGGCAGATGCATTGAGTCAGAAATTCCTCGGATCGTTATCTGTGTCAAGCAGGTTACTTCGAGAGTTGGAAGAAATGGGCATCGAATACAAAGTCCGTACACAGGGAGCACAGCTGCCTCAATTGCAGCTCGAACCAAAGTTGCTCGAAAAGATCAAATCTGCGCAAAATAATGATATATTCCTGCAGAAGATACACGAATTGATTTCATCAGAAAAGGCAACCAATTTCGTGGAACCTAAGGAGGAACATTGTGGCTTAAGGGCAGATTATGTGTACCTAAAGATGATAAACTCAGGAAGGAGATACTGACTAAGGCTCGTTATGCTAAGTACACCTTGCATCCAGGAAGCACCAAAATGTACAATGATCTGCGCACAATATTTTGGTGGCATGGCATGAAGAAAGATGTGGCATAGTTCGTGTGATGATGTCTGGATTGTCAATGTGTGAATGTAGAACACCAGCGACCCGACAGAGAGTTGCAGAATCTCGCTATTCTAGAATGGAAGTGGGAGGACATCTCAATGGATTTTATAGTGGGCTTACTAAAGACGCCAAAAGAAAATAATGCAAATTGGGTCGTCGTGACAGACTGACCAAGTCAACTCATTTTATAGCAATCAAAAATATATGGAGCGCTGACCGTTTGGCTCAAATTTACTTAGATTAGATTATCCGGTTACATGGTGTACCAGTCTCAGTTGTGTCGGATAGGGATGGATGGTTCTTGTCCCGATTCTGGAAAAGCCTTCAGGCGGCAATGGGCACCAAGATGCATTTCAGTTCGACGTACCATCCGCAGACTGATGGACAGACCGAGAGAGTTAACCAAATCCTAAAAGACATGTTGCGACTGTGAGTACTAGATTTGAAGGCAAGTTGGGATACCTATCTATCGCTAGCAGAGTTCGCTTATAACAACAATTATCAAGCAAGTATTCAGTTGGACCCGTATGAAGCACTGTATGGACGTAAGTGTCGATCACCGATATGTTGGAAGAAAGTCGGTGAACGAAAAGTACTCGGACCAGAACTTATTGAGCATGACATCGAGAAAGTTTGCATGGTTCGAGAAAATCTTTGAGTCGGTCAAAGTCGTTAGAAAAGCTACGCGGATGTACATCGGCGACCTTTGGAATTCATGGAGGGTGATCATGTATTCTTAAAGGTGACACCTATGAGAGGTATGATGCAGTTCAGCGTCAAGGGGAAACTGGGTCCATGGTTTGTCGAACCTTTCGAGATTCTAGATATAGTGGCACCAGTGAATTACCGACTTGCACTACCTCCTGCTTTTACGAAAGTGCACGATGTCTTCCATGTTTCCCAAATAAGGAGATACGTGCATGACCCGAGTCACGTAGTGAAATTCGATCAGCTTGAGCTGAGTGCCGACCTATCTTACTTGGAAGAACCTGTTCAGATCCTATACAGGAAAGAGAAGACCCTTTGAAATTGATCAATGGCTTTGGTTCGTGTGTTATGGCAGAATTTTGCAGTCGAGGAATCGACATGGGATCTTGAGGAAGAAATACGGAAGTAGTACCCTTCCTTATTCGATAACCTAGAGGTAGAACCTTTGTTTTATGTTTCAAGGATAAAATTTTTTCTTAGTGGTATATTATGTAGTACCCCGCTCCTAGCGGTGTACTATATAAGACTTGTGGCTCGATTGACTCAGTCAAAATTGAGTATAGAGAAACTTTATGGTAGAATCGATCACGATCAATGCAATAAACCTTTCCAATTAATGGATCAGCTTCTGTTGGAGTGAGTCAAATAGTTTTTGTTGGATTTTTGGTTGGCTTTCTCGAATTTTTGCTGCTTGATTTTGATAAATGTATTTTCGTAATTGGTTTTTGATGATTGATTGTTTATCTTATTTTTATCGATTGCATGCATTCATTCTAGAGAACTCTGAAAGAAATGAAGATGGTAGTCTAACCAAATATTGGTGCCAATGCAGATAGATGCGTGAATGGAGCCTGAGCGAGCAGACATCCTTTTCTCTAGCATTCTCTATTTGGTGAGCCATTCTGTCTCTTTCTCTCTACTCCTTCATGCTAATAATCAATAATGTTCTCTTGTAACCTTGCTAAGTCCAATGATCGATAAAGCCACTAATGCCACAGTTTTATACCACTATTATAAATCAATAAATTGTATTGATAAGAGGGAAGTTCAATTATGTAACACAAGGAAGGATATAATCATTATGTCATGGTTTAGTGTCATGCCTTAGCGATAAATTGGCGTCTACGGACTACCAATCGAATCAATGAATAAGTATGCTGAAATGATAATAGTTAAATGTGCATGGCTGCTCTAAATATTTCAATACCTTACACTGCTATTTATGCTTATCATATAGTCGTAGATGCATTGTATGGTCATGGATAACTTGTGCATAAGATAATAAATTTCCTTGAACGGAACCTGGGGCACTAGGGACCGTTCGGCCTCAGGAGAAATAGTAGTACCGGGTATAAGTGAGACATTCATTGAGGCATGCTACCTGCTTTGAATGGCGCATCACACGCCCATTGAAGTCCTATACGATATGTCCATCATTGTGCTACACCACAAATGACCCAGTGGGAATGAGTTGCAAACTAATGATGTCTTATGTAGGGGCGATAAGAATAATCATGTAGATTATACAAAAATGGCCATTGGCCGCAATAAGAATTTCATATGTGCAAAGCTTATATATATTTTACTGCATGAACTGTTGTCTATGAACTGTTGCCTATTAAAATATTGCATATATAATGTTACCTATTAAACTGCTATCTTAATTAAGAAGTATTGGTTTAGGTGAGTGAGCCAGTTCTGCTCACCAGTACAAGTCGAGTACTGACCCATGTCTTTGTGGGCAAACCAGGTGACCGAGATACCGTGGGCACTCAAGGGAGATAAAGCTTTCATTACAGACTTTTCAAGCTTCTTCCTATTTTAAAGTATTTCAAATATTTCTAGTTGCTGCTTTCAAGTTTTCAAGAATGTAATAAAGGGGAATAATGTATGGGATAAGAATATTATTTTATGTCAGCATATCAGTCTTCTCTTTTATGCAAAAGCTATGTGATTAGTTCAGGCATTTCTATTTCGGTACTAAAAAAATTGTACTTCGTTGCAATGAATCAATAAAAGAATTATTTTCTTCCTATACAAATGTGAGCTTTATAATCTGTTGTTGTGTTATGGAATTGTTTACAAAAGATTTTGACATATGTGCACGTTCTTGCCTTGTACAAGTGCAACCCCAAACTTGTACGACATCACGTCCAGCGGCGACGAACAGTTCTGTAAAACCGAATGCGAGGACGAATCTCTTTCGCGGAACCGTGGCGTGACAGTAGCCCTAAGGGGAATTGGTACGATCCTGATTTTTTACTTGTATAATATTGGCTCGGTTAGCCCTGTTCGACATGGCACGATCTGAGGATGCTTATTATTATTATTATATTTGGGATAACCCCATACTCCACATAACAAGTCATAACATTGTTTGGTTGTTCTAACCTGACTTGGTTGTGATTGTAATTCTGCTAGTAGCTTAGGGACATAGACTGTCATAGTATGGTATTCAACTTATATCCTTATTTGGTTGGGGAGTTGGGTCATTATGTTATGATGGAATATGGACCGAACTACGATACAGAATCCTAGCTAGGCCATAATCATGGGATATACTTTATCTTGGGTGGCATGGAATTTTTTGTCCTTGTTTGGTGAATGAGTGATATGTTGTCACGCCCCAGTCCCAAAAATATACGGAACTAGGCCACGTGGCACTGGCCAGCTGACACGTCACTAAGGGATCACCCAATTTAATGGACCCAAAGTGATGTGCTACGCTGTCCTAAATACTACAAGTCTAAATACAGGTAAATCTATCTCATCCACAAAAATATCAAGAAAAGTGCTGAATATATAGGTGCTGAGTCTGAAATATCATATATAAATCAGATAAAGTCAAGTGGGAACAAACCCACTACATAAAGATAAGCAGAAAATGAAATAAGATAAACTAGTGCATCGTCCTCAAAATATATAGCTCCAACTTCAGATGTACTCAGGCAGACTCTGATGGCATCTCCTCTAACTCCATCTCAAGGGCATGTCCAGTCTCCTGTCCAGGTCCAGATACTGTGGGGTGGAATGTCTCAGCTAAACCTGGCAGGGAACCAGGTCCTCAGAGGGACGTAACAAGATACAGAAAAATAACATGCCATGTATGTAAATACTGAATAAATGAATACATGGTGCTAACCAGCTAAGTGAATGCAAATTGAGACAACCTAGTACGTATGGGAAATGTGTGGCTAGACATATGCTGACGTAATTCACCAATCTGTAGTGACTGGCTAGTATATGCCACATATGCCCCCGTTCAAGGGCACTATAAAATTTTCCATCTACGATGAGTATGGTCACATGAATATATATATAACATCCGTATCACTCCGTCGAGTGCGGCACATGATAAAGAGGTGGGTGTCCCATACGTATTTTAGTCGTTCTCCCCGCCCAATGTAACTAATGTCAAGTCGTAACCTTCATGATTTTAAGCTAAGCCGTGATGCACGTCGTACGTACTGGTAGCTAATCAACTACGTAAACTTGCATCCCAAAATAAAGTACAACCTTGTTGCGTATATCCGTGATAGGGTCTAAGAGGATATTAGAATACCCTCACAGTTGATGGTAAGTCTGTATAGACTAAGTTAATTACACTACGTGTTAACGTACTTGTTGACGTACCCGAGGCAGTCCCAGATACATACTGTTATATGTAAATTTACTACAATGAACATTCAACAGTTAATAATTTAAACAGTATAAACTTGGCAAGGTATACTTGCCTACTCCCTGATAGTGTTGATAACCTGATCTCACAGTCAGGTTTGAGGGTGCTGATGACAGGGGGTCACTGGCTGTGCTGAATGTGGTTTCTGTTAAAACAGACAGGGTTCGTGAATATCATGGCTGTAATATAAAGTATATATATATACTTATAAACACATATATAATATAGATATATATATATATATAGTATGTATATATATATAGATATAATATATATATAGTAGTATATATAGTATATAAAGAACAGACAAATGCAGGTATATATATAATTTTAATAGTAGCAGGGAATATCCACTGCTATATATATATAATAAATAATAATATTATCAGGGTGTATCCACTGATATATAATAATATAGTAGTCAGGGTATATCCACTGAGATAAATGAAAAGGACAGTGCAGAAATTTAAATATATATATAAATGCTGTACTATTCAGCAATTATAATATAAATATTATCAGGGTCTATATGTGACCACTGTTTTATATAGTAGTATATTTTAGCAGGGTATATCCACTGATATATAGTAATAAATAAATTAAAATGACAGTACAGAAAGTAAATAGTACTATATATAGTATCTATGTATATAGATATTATATATACATATATAATAAATTTAAAGACAGTGGAAGAAATGTAAATATGCATATATATAGATATATAGGCTGTATTATCCAGCAATAGATAAAATAAATATATATATATAATATATATGTACTGTATATCCAGTACTATGATAATATAATGTATATAATTATATAATACATATATAATTATATAGAGTAATATATATAGATATATATATAAATATATACTTACATATATTTATATACATAATTTATATATAGGTAATACATATATCCATAGATATATGTATACATAAATATATAAAGAAAAGAAAAATGCAGGAATGAATTAAGAATGAAAGGCATACATATGTATACATATATATATATATATATATATATATATATATATATATATATATATATATATATATATATATATATATATATATATATATATATATATATAATATATATATATAAGAAAGAAAAAGAAATACATATGTGTATTTACATATATATATATATATACACACACACATATATATATATATATATATATATATATATATATATATATATATAAATGAACAAAATATATATATATATATAAGTAAATATATATATATATACTGTATTTATTATATACTATAATATTAATAATAATAACAATAAAAAAAAAATATATATATATGATAACATATATATTGATACACATATATATATATACATATATATACATATATACATACATATATATATATACATAAATATGTACATATAATAATAATAATAATAATAATAATAATAATAATAATAATAATAATAATAATAATAATAATAATAATAATAATAATAATAATAATAATCATACATATATATACTATATTTATATAGTATTATATACTATATAGTATATATTATAACACATATATATATATTAATATACAAATATCTATATATACATATATATATATATATATATATATATATATATATATATATATATACATATACATATACATATATACATATACATATACATATTTAAATACGAAGAGAGAGAGAGAGGTGAGTCACCTGCCACGTCAGGGGGGGTCCGCGTCGTCGCCGGTGGAGCTCCGGCGAGGCTACGGCGGCTGCTGGCCGGAGCTGCAACTACAGCAGTAGCCGCAGTCAGCAGTAGCAGTGGCAGCTGCAGCAGCTTGTGGCGGCGGTTGCGGTGGTGGTGGAGGTGGCTCAGGTGGTCAGGGCGGAGGGGGTGGTTGGGACGAAGAAGTCTGGGGTGGTGGCGGAGGTCGGAGGCTGCCGGAGGGGAGTGTGAGGGAGGTCGAGGTGACTCGGGGAAGGTGGCAGGGAGAGGTGGCAGAGGGTTGCGGGGGATGTTGCGGCGGCGGTGATGGTCGTGGGGGGGTGGGGTGATGGTGTTTCGATAGAGGGGAGGGTGGCGGAGCAGTTGGGGGTGGTGGCGGTGGACTACGGCGACCAGGGTGGCGGTGGTGGGCGGTCGGAGGAGGGGGCTGCTGTTGGTGTTTGGGGTCGGGTTGGTTGCTGCGGCCGTTGCCGGAGGCGAAGGCGGTAGCTGGAGGGGGTGACGATGGTCGGAGGGGAGGGCAGGGTTGAGGCGAGGAGGTTGGCGGTGGTCCGGCGGAGGGCGGTGGCCGGAGTTGGCTGTGGGGAGTGAGGGAAGTTCGGTGAGGGGGTTATTTATATGGTTAGATTTTAGGATAGTTTAGGAATTAGCTTAAATGTTTAGGGGTATTTTAGTAATTATTTAGGTAAAATATCTAATTCAGATATTTAGGATATTAAATCTGATATTTTGTGGGTCCCTCTTGACATGTGTCACGTGCACGGTCACTGGCCAATAGGAGGGTGCCACCTCGCGCTGTAATTTTACAGAAAACCCCTGTAATTCCATAAATTGCAGAAAAGTCCTAAAATTGGGAAATTGCGCAATTACGCAATTTGTCTGATTAAAAATGCTGATTCCTAAAAATACCAAATTGCACAGAAATGAGGGGGGAAAGCTGGGGGAGTGCCTAGGCAGGGGTGGGGGTTAGTCTGGGCAGGGGCAGGGTCTAGTTCTTTGGGTGATACGGGTCACCGTATTTATTATTTAATAAATACTGCGCACGGAGTTCACTAATTATTTAGAGGCAGTTAGGATCATAATTTTTCTACGGTGTCAATACACTAATTGTAGTATATTCAGTCTAGAATATTATCGTATTTTTGTTTGGGCAAAACAGGTACCTACTGGTCCTCAAATCTCTAGGGGTACAGAGATGGGTAAAGAGCAGAAAATTAAATAGGAATTAAATACGAACTTTTGTAACGATATTTGTGCGTCTCACACGAGGCTCAAAATAAAGCATCTGGGAGTTGCACAAAATTCAGAGAAATAGTCTAACATGTCTAGGACAGGTATGTGAACTTTGTTTGGGAATTACAGCTAGTGCAATGCTCTAATTAATTGTGTAATGGACAGGTGCACAATCAATAGGATATAAATAAATAAAATATTGCAATAAATTCTAATTTGCTAAAAATAATTTTAAAATAGTGAAATCTGGTCGAGGGAGTTTACAATCTACCCTCCTTAGAATATTTTGTCCTCGAAATAAAAACAGACATATAATGAGAACGAAAGATTGATTAATTTTAAAATATTAAGACATAGTTATAGCTGAAGATTGATTTATTTGAAATATTTGGACATACCCTGGTCTAGAAATAGATGGGGGAAACATTATCGAATATCCTCTTCTCGTTCCCAGGTTGATTTGCCGGGTGCATAATATTTTCATGCAAGATGAACTAGAGGAATATTCTGGCCTTGCAACGCCTTCTCGCTTCGATCTAGGAGTTCTACGACTCCTCCTGGTATGATAAGCTTGGACCGATGGTGATCTCTGAATGGTCCAGCACATGACTTGGGTTCGGAGTGTATCTTCTTAATTGGGATACGTGAGAGACGTCATGTACTTTCCATTGTCTGAGGAAGAGTTTATCTTGTAATCCATTTCTCCGATGTGTTCCATCACATCGAAGGGTTTGATGTACCTCGGCTTAGTTTTCCTCTTCTTCCAAGTCTGATAGTTCCTCAGGTAGGTGGGATCTTCAAAAACACATGATCTCCTATTTTACTCTATGTATACCCTCATCCACATTATAGGGGTATCATCAGGTTTACAACAGGTCGTATATTATTGGTAGTTCATGATGTTTTTCTCAAGGTTAACATCTGCCTACCTTCTCTCCTTCAACCTAATGGTTCTATTCCCAATACTGGCTATAGTACTCAGCTATCATTTTATTCATATGATTGAGCCTAGCAATCAATGTCTAGCAATCGATCTGTCGGTTTGGGCTTAGTCCTGATCATTATCTAAAGGGTGGAAAAATAATTTAGTTCGGATAGTATAAGTCATCAGTTGACTAGGGTTTAACTACTATGATTTGCTATCATAGGTACTATCTATATCTGGATGGGTAACTTGGTGGTCTAAAGATGATGCTTCTCTTCCCGTAGTCTAGTATAGCATTTGTACTGGGCTTAAACAGTCCATGTCTAAGACAACGTTGGAGTTTGGTATTGGAAGTATCGCGTCCTCATTACTCTACTATACATGACTACAAGCATGCTTTAGTAATATTGGTAACTGGAACAATGCCTCCTCTGGTAAAAGTGGCTATTTGCATGGGTACGAAACTACTAGATGTGAAGACAGTGTAGTGCCAGAATCAAATAATGCGGTTTGCAGGTAATAATGTAACTATAATGGTACCTGAAATGGTTTCACCTTCCGGTTCTTCTACAACTGCAGCTAGTGCAAAGGCCTGCTCGTGCCTTTATCTTTCGGTTTGTTGTCTGGCTAGGTAGTACTGCGTGTCTTGGGTGGCCAAGGGTGGTCCCCTCTGAAATCTTCCAGATGCTGGAGAATGCTGACCTCTAGTAGGAGGTTGCATTCCCTGGGCTGGTGCTGCTGGTCCTTGCCCATTCTGGAGTGCTGCTTCTCTGTGTTGTGGGCAGTCTCTGGCCCTATGTTGATTGTCTCCACATATCAGGCATAGTCTATACTTCCTTCGGCAGTTTTTGGCATAATGTCCCTGCCTGCCACAATAGTGACAAGTCGGAAGTTTCTTGTGTTGATATGGCCCCGTCTTGTGTTGTGTCTGATTTCCCTGGGGACGGATTGGTCCTCTTGCTCCAGTCTGGTCTCTGGCTGATATGGTTGGATTTGAGCATCTTGCTTCTCGGCCAATGGCTTCTTGTATCCTTGCTTTTGAAAGAACTTCCTCGTATGAAATCCTTGACTGTGCCGTGGTATACCCTTGGAGCTCGGGGGTAAGTCCGTGATGGAACTTCATGGCTTTCTTCAGCTCGTTAGGTATTAGGATGGCACCGAATTGACTTAGTCGACTGAATTCTGCGTCATAGGCGTCAACGGTCATATTTCCTTGTTCCAAATACAGGAACTGGGAGTACAGATCATCTCTGACCGTGGCTGGAAAGTAGTTTGTATTGAAATATTCCAGGAATTGCTCCCAAGTATGGTTCTTGCCGGTACTGCGCTCGATGGAGTCCCACCAGTGATGGGCGTTGCCTTTTAGTTGGGCCCTTACTGAGGTCATCCATAGGTCGGGGTAAAGCTGTGAACCTTCTAGCAGTATTTCCGTGTTGGAGATCCAGTCTGAGATCTCTTCAGGAGTTTCGCTGCCAGAAAAGGTTCTCGGGCTCATTCGGCGAAAGCCTTGAACAGTGATAGGGGGTTGGACAGGTGCTAGTGCCGGGGCAGTTGTCATCTCCAGAGCTGTTATCAAGGTCTGTCTCAGGGCTTCAGTTTGTTGCCACTGAGCCTATCTCAGGGCTTCAGTCTGTTGCCACTGAGCCTGCAACAGGGTTTGAAAATATTGGAACATCTGGGTTTGTCCCTCAAGCTGTGGCATCAGGGCTGCAAGGGCTGGAGGTAGAGGCAAAGGTGTCTCCGCCTGCGGTGTTGGTGCTTGGGAAGTTTGCCCTTCTTGCTGGGCTGGTGTTGTCTCCTGGGTAGGGTCCTGGGGAAGGTACGGGGTTGTTGGATTGACCAGCATCCTTTTTGGGGATTGGTCTCTCGGAAGGGTTGGAGTCCTTTGGACATCTGGCGATGGGTCTATTGCTTGGTCAACCCCATCATTAGCGTGTCCGCTGGGTATGTCCATATTTCTGAAGAAGATAGAATAATTTAGAAAAGTACGAAGGAAATAATAAATGATAATCAAGCAGGATGCAAGAATTTATGGATGAAGTCAGAGTGGATGAGACCTAGTGTTCCTATCCTAGTGCAGGCTTGTTGGGCATATAATCACACCACTAGCAATTAACTACGACCTGCATGGGCCACCACTAAAACCATGTCACGCCCCAGTCCCAAAAATATACGGAACTAGGCCACGTGGCACTGGCCAGCTGACACGTCACTAAGGGATCACCCAATTTAATGGACCCAAAGTGATGTGCTATGCTGTCCTAAATACTACAAGTGCTGAATATATAGGTGCAGAATAAATACAGGTAAATCTATCTCATCCACAAAAATATCAAGAAAAGTGCTGAATATATAGGTGCAGAGTCTGAAATGTCATATATAAATCAGATAAAGTCAAGTGGGAACAAACCCACTACATAAAGATAAGCAGAAAATGAAATAAGATAAACTAGTGCATCGTCCTCAAAATATATAGCTCCAACTCCAGATGTACTCAGGCAGACTCTGATGGCATCTCCTCTAACTCCATCTCAAGGGCATGTCCAGACTCCTGTCCAGGTCCAGGTACTGTGGGGTGGAATGTCCCAGCTAAACCTGGCAGGGAACCAGGTCCTCAGAGGGACGTAACAAGATACAGAAAAATAACATGCCATGTATGTAAATACTGAATAAATGAATACAGGGTGCTAACCAGCTAAGTGAATGCAAATTGAGACAACCTAGTACGTATGAGAAATGTGTGGCCAGACATATGCTGACGTAATTCACCAATCTGTAGTGACTGGCTAGTATATGCCACATATGCTCCCGTTCAAGGGCACTATAAAATTTTTCATCTACGATGAGTATGGTCACATGAATATATATATAACATCCGTATCACTCCGTCGAGTGCGGCACATGATAAAGAGGTGGGTGTCCCATACGTATTTTAGTCGTTCTCCCCGCCCAATGTAACTAATGTCAAGTCGTAACCTTCATGATTTTAAGCTAAGCCGTGATGCACGTCGTACGTACTGGTAGCTAATCAACTACGTAAACTTGTATCCCAAAATGAAGTGCAACCTTGTTGCGTGTACCCGTGATAGGGTCTAAGAGGATATTAGAATACCCTTACAGTTGATGGTAAGTCTGTATAGACTAAGTTAATTACACTACGTGTCAACGTACTTGTTGACGTACCCGAGGCAGTCCCAGATACATACTGTTATATGTAAATTTACTACAATGAACATTCAACAGTTAATAATTTAAACAGTATAAACTTGGCAAGGTATACTTGCCTACTCCCTGATAGTGTTGATAACCTGATCTCACAGTCAGGTTTGAGGGTGCTGATGACAGGGGGTCACTGGCTGTGCTGAATGTGGTTTCTGTTAAAACAGACAGGGTTCGTGAATATCATGGCTGTAATATAAAGTATATATATATATACTTATAAACACATATATAATATATATATATATATATATATAGTATGTATATATATATATTGATATAATATATATATAGTAGTATATATAGTATATAAAGAACAGATAAATGCAGGTATATATATAATTTTAATAGTAGCAGGGAATATCCACTGCTATATATATATAATAAATAATAATATTATCAGGGTGTATCCACTGATATATAATAATATAGTAGTCAGGGTATATCCACTGAGATAAATGAAAAGGACAGTGCAGAAATTTAAATATATATATAAATGCTGTACTATTCAGCAATTATAATATAAATATTATCAGGGTCTATATGTGACCACTGTTTTATATAGTAGTATATTTTAGCAGGGTATATCCACTGATATATAGTAATAAATAAATTGAAATGACAGTACAGAAAGTAAATAGTACTATATATAGTATCTATGTATATAGATATTATATATACATATATAATAAATTTAAAGACAGTGGAAGAAATGTAAATATGCATATATATAGATATATAGGCTGTATTATCCAGCAATAGATAAAATAAATATATATATATAATATATATGTACTGTATATCCAGTACTATGATAATATAATGTATATAATTATATAATACATATATAATTATATAGAGTAATATATATAGATATATATAAATATATACTTACATATATTTATATACATAATTTATATATAGGTAATACATATATCCATAGATATATGTATACATAAATATATAAAGAAAAGAAAAATGCAGGAATGAATTAAGAATGAAAGGCATACATATGTATACATATATATATATATATAATATATATATATAAGAAAGAAAAAGAAATACATATGTGTATTTACATATATATATACACACACACACACACACACACATATATATATATATATATATATATATATATATATATATATATATATATATATATATATATATATATAAATGAACAAAATATATATATATATATAAGTAAATATATATATATACTGTATTTATTATATACTGTAATATTAATAATAATAACAATAAAAAAAAATATATATATGATAACATATATATTGATACACATATATATATACATATATACATACATATATATATACATAAATATGTACATATAATAATAATAATAATAATAATAATAATAATAATAATAATAATAATAATAATAATAATAATAATAATAATAATAATAATCATACATATATATACTATATTTATATAGTATTATATAATATATAGTATATATTATAACACATATATATATATTAATATACAAATATCTATACATACATATATATATATATATATATATATATATACATATACATATACATATACATATACATATACATATACATATATACATATACATATACATATTTAAATACGAAGAGAGAGAGAGGTGAGTCACCTGCCACGTCAGGGGGGGGGGGGGCCCGCGTCGTCGCCGGTGGAGCTCCGGCGAGGCTACGGCGGCTGCTGGCCGGAGCTGCAACTGCAGCAGTAGCCACAGTCAGCAGTAGCAGTGGCAGCTGGAGCAGCTTGTGGCGGCGGTTGCGGTGGTGGTGGAGGTGGCTCAGGTGGTAAGGGCGGAGGGGGTGGTTGGGACGAAGAAGTCTGGGGTGGTGGCGGAGGTCGGAGGCTGCCGGAGGGGAGTGTGAGGGAGGTCGGGGTGACTCGGGGAAGGTGGCAGGGAGAGGTGGCAGAGGGTTGCGGGGGATGTGGCGGCGGCGGTGATGGTCGTGGGGGGGTGGGGCGATGGTGTTTCGATAGAGGGGAGGGTGGCGGAGAAGTTGGGGGTGGTGGCGGTGGACTACGGCGACCAGGGTGGCGGTGGTGGGCGGTCGGAGGAGGGGGCTGCTATTGGTGTTTGGGGTCGGGTTGGTTGCTGCGGCCGTTGCCGGAGGCGGAGGCGGTAGCTGGAGGGGGTGACGATGGTCGGAGGGGAGGGCAGGGTTGAGGCGAGGAGGTTGGCGGTGGTCCGGCGGAGGGCGGTGGCCGGAGTTGGCTGTGGGGAGTGAGGGAAGTTCGGTGAGGGGGTTATTTATAGGGTTAGGTTTTAGGATAGTTTAGGAATTAGCTTAAATATTTAGGGGTATTTTAGTAATTATTTAGGTAAAATATCTAATTCAGATATTTAGGATATTAAATCTGATATTTTGTGGGTCCCTCTTGACATGTGTCACGTGCACGGTCACTGGCCAATAGGAGGGTGCCACCTCGCGTTGTAATTTTACAAAAAAACCCCTATAATTCCATAAATTACAGAAAAGTCCTAAAATTGGAAAATTGCGCAATTACGCAATTTGTCTGATTAAAAATGCTGATTCCTAAAAATACCAAATTGCACAGAAATGAGGGGGGAAAGCTGGGGGAGTGCCTAGGCAGGGGTGGGGGTTAGTCTGGGCAGGGGCAGGGTCTAGTTCTTTGGGTGATACGGGTCACCGTATTTATTATTTAATAAATACTGCGCACGGAGTTCACTAATTATTTAGAGGCAGTTAGGATCATAATTTTTCTATGGTGTCAATACACTAATTGTAGTATATTCAGTCTAGAATATTATCGTATTTTTGTTTGGGCAAAACAGGTGCCTACTGGTCCTCAAATCTCTAGGGGTACAGAGATGGGTAAAGAGCAGAAAATTAAATAGGAATTAAATACGAACTTTTGTAACGATATTTGTGCGTCTCACACGAGGCTCAAAATAAAGCAACTGGGAGTTGCACAAAATTCAGGAAAATAGTCTAACATGTCTAGGACAGGTATGTGAACTTTGTTGGGAATTACAGCTAGTACAATGCTCTAATTAATTGTGTAATGGACAGGTGCACAATCAATAGGATATAAATAAATAAAATATTGCAATAAATTCTAATTTGCTAAAAATAATTTTAAAATAGTGAAATCTGGTCGAGGGAGTTTACATATGTTATCCCAAAGATGGGGCACATGCCAATGATTCTTGGCTCTTGTACTATATGCTTGATCTAGTTTTTATTTTTTTATTTGTGCTTTCTTGTTGTACTTATTATTTGGGGTCTAACTCCACTGGTTTTCTATGGCCAGGTTTAGAGCCAGCACCGGAGGATCCAGCTTATCCCCCTTACGATGATGTGCACCAAATGGATGGTCGCTGAAGGGCACAAGTGGATTTCTTGATCACTGCTCGTCTTGTACATTCTACTCTTTGGGCGTTTAGCTACCGGCACTTGTTAGCCGGCTTGTAAACCCTCTGACCCAAAATCAAGGTTTGGGAATTTATTTAGAATTATTTTGGATTAATAATTGGAGTTATTATTCATTTTTTTAATTTTTGATTCAATTGTTGCACCTTACCGTTGTTCTAAATATTTGGAATACTACACTAGCTTTTGCCTTCCAACAAAATTTACCCCCTTGACCTAGATAAGCCAATCTTCAATCCCGACCTTTGTGTCACTCATAAATACCCTCCCTTTTGCTTTATTTTAATCGCACAACAATCGTTAATTAGTATCTAATTTTGAACCCAAACTTTGCACCTATGTTCATTCTAATCGAAATTGGAGACACAATATCGACCCGTTTCCTGTAACCCAATATATGACGATAATCTATTCCGAGTTTGCTATGTCCATAACACTTGTGTCACCCCCAATTGAGATCCCATACACTTCCAATTTATTAAAAAAATACTTATGACACAATTTTAATTATTTTGGGATAACTGACTCAACCTAACCCAAAACTAGACCCAACACCAACCCAAACCCACATTCACACCCTCGTGGCTCATACAAAGTACCACACACCAATTTCCTCTACTACAACACACAAAATATGGATTTTTCCCACATTCAATCCAATTTTCCTTCTTTTGTTCAAATCCTAAACTATTAGGGACCTTTGTGTAAATACTAAGCTAGGTGTCCACCTCCTATTGGTTGTAACAAATGAAGAAAACCCATAGCCAATTCTTGATCGGTCATACACTTCTCTCTCTCACCCTTTGTTTGCATGGGACAATTCAACCTAAACCTACAATCCATCACAACCCTTCATTCAAGCTCAAACTCATCCCCACTACTCTTTCTCTCACAACAACCAAGGTACACCCTCATAGAGGAAAAGTGTAGCCGGCCCTAATCCCAATACCTCTCCCTCTTTCATTAAATACAACCCTCTCTCACCTTTATTTTATATACTTCTTTCTCTCTCTCTCCTTCACATTCAATCACCTTCCCCCCCTCAACCGAAACCCTCACGACCATCACCACCACCTCCACCACCCTTGCCGCCCTGCTGCAACTATTACGGTTGCCACTGCTGTGACTGTTGTTGTCGTAGTTACTGCTGTGACTATCGTTCCTTATATTGTTGCAGTTGTCGCCGATCACCGACGGACGACGACCACCCCCAGGGCACCTTCGATACCTACGACCCTTCTGCGACGTCCTCGACCACCTACAGCCGCTAGAGCACCCCTTCCCCCCCGACCGAACCACACCCCCTCGACAATAGACCCGAGCTTCACCCCCTCACTTCGCGTCGATATTTCTCCCACATTGATCAATCAATCTTCAATCCGCTTTCTCTGGTATACTCACAACCTAACCCTATTCAAATCCTTTCAAATAGTTTATTTTATAACGCATTATTTTCTGTCAAAATCGTGATAGAAATCTGAGAAAAACCATATTTTCAGCATTTCAAAATCATATAGCAATCAGTCCCAAGTACTTATATTTCGAAGTTGATTTCTCCCAACTCAGTGAACCGAACCTTGATTTTGTTTTTTGTGTGTAAAGTATATAAAACCAGGTTCAAAACCCTTATTATACTTTTATTTATTTTGCTTTTAATCTCGAGTAATGTCATCCTAAAAAAATTGAGGAAAAATAGTTTTTAAAACTTGGAAATCTCCAATACAGAGTTGGTCCCGTCCAACCGGACAATCTCGTCGAGCACCGATTGCACCGAATGGGGCATATAGTATTTTTTGACGTATGGACTTCGACAGAATTTAAATTGTTCACGTGTGCGCGACGAAACGAACCCGTATCCTTCAAAAAATCTCTGTATCGTAACTTTTTATAATTATTCAATTATTTTGTGCACGCTCGTCGTATAGCGACGAAACTTTTGCCATTGTATTCGAAATATTCGACTTGTGTTGTGACCCAAGTTTCATTGGATTCTGAGGCAGTGACCAGATTGTCATTTCGTGGGCCCCACGATCCGTTCCAACGGACATTTTTTTGATCGGCTCATCATAATCCAAATATGGACATGCCGTTGAGTTAGTATCATTGTTTAGAACTTGTTTAACCTATTATATGCTAAGTTTTGAGACCTTTGTTCCAGACACATTTTTTGGTGCAAGGCAGGCCTACTTATGGACCCCCTGTTGACCAAAAACTGCCATTTTGCCCCTGTGTCCAAATTAGACATATCGATATATTTTTCTAAGTATCTCACTTATTCTGAGACTATTGGTGATATTTGTGACAGCTTCCGGAGACATCTACTCTAGCCCCCTTCTTGTGATGTTACTTTCTTAGAGAGTTTGTGTTCGAATCTTCGCTTGGCTTCCAGGAAAGTATACCTTGCCTTGTTGTACTATTTAAATTCAGTTATTAAAGTTCATATATTTATTTCTTTAAATATTATATAACTGTGTGCGTCTGAGAATGACTCGGGTGCAGTCGACGACGGCGTTGACATTAGTACTTGTGTTTGACCTAGTGTCTAGTAGATGCACCTAAAGCTGTAGAGTTATCATTATGACTCCCTAGGTCTTGTCACAAATCATTACACTTCACAGAGTGAGTTCATGTAGGAATGCGAACTTACGCACTTGACTGGCCATCGGTGTGAGTAGCTCATGTGATGGTACTTAGCATAGTTGTATTGCTCTAGGTGACTTACATTATAGTTACGAGATGTCCACGTCGTATTTGAGACTTGTACATTGGCATTGGGTGGGAAGGATGACTAGTTGGCGTATGGGACACTTGTCACCCTCACTTTTTCATTCAAGGGTAGTTTGGTAATTGATATGGGTAATTTTAATTTTAGTATTATTTGTAATAAATATTTGTGCATGCAGATTATTTAATTATTGTATTAATTATTGTTTGCTAGTTATAGACTTATTTTAGACATGTGTAGTGGGCCTAACCCATTTATTAGAATGCATGAACCCAACATTTAGACTAGTTAAGATTGAGCCCATTAAATTAGGCCCACGGATTAGGAGGTTGGATTAATTAGAGAAACCATTAGACTAGAACCTTTTCTCCCTAATTAATTTCTTCATCAGAGGGCCTAAGAGGTATTTGTGACATTTTATATTGCTTGGGGAGGAGGTTACATGGCCGGCCCATAGAGGAGGAGAGAGACTGCTCTCATTTCATTTCTTTTCCAAATTCTTAGATCTACAATTTCCCTCTTCCAATTTCCTTTTTTCCCTCATCAATTCTCCACCAATTCTTCACCAATATATTTCCAAATTCTTCATTGAGTTTTCTATATCAAGGATCTACAAGAAGGAAGCAAGGAGCAAGGAGCAAGGAGCAAGGAGGAGGAGGCCAAGATCTACAAGAAGAGGAGCTACTTGGCACTTGAGAATTTTTTATTAGGAATCCATCTCCCAGTAGGTATATTTTAGTTTTTTCCCTTCTATTAGACTCTAGATCTGAGATTTAACTATGAGAAACCAACCCGCAAGCATAGGCTACCCATATAAATTGGTTTTAGGTTCATCGGAGACCTACGGTGGAAGTTATGTCCAATTTGGTGCCAATTTTGAAAGAATTATGAGATTGGCACATGTAGTGCTTGTCATTGGGTCTAATAGATCTAAATGACATTTGATTGCTTATTTTTAACTAGTGTCGTGTCCACAATTGAATACGTGTAGGCCGTATCTCGTCAATTTGACGAAACAGGTTGATTTTGGAAGTTTTCCTCCGACACGAGGCCTTGTGCATATCATATTGTAACACAGATACGTAGATACTCTAATTACTATACGTATTGTTCATAATTAGTGCATTAGACTTTTTTGTGTCCTCCGGGATGCGTTTGGTTGTGTGTTGGAGCCGTATCGCACGCGTATCATAGAGCAAGTGTGATATGGGTGCGGTGCACTATACGTATTTGATATTTTGTCTTCCTTGCTATACGTACATGTATAATTCTCTCTCTCTCTCTCTCTCTCTCTCTATATATATATATATATATATATATATATATATATGATAATTAGGTGATATATGTATGCATATAATAGTGTATTTGAGTTTATGTATAGGTGTGTATGTATGTGTGCATATATATAGGAGTATATATATATATATATATATATATATATATATATATATATATATATATATATATATAACTAGCTATCTATATACATAGATACATATAACATCCCTCATACACACACACACACACACACACACACACACACACCCCCCCCCCCACACATATATATATATATATATATATATATATATATATATATATATATATATATATACTGGTATATATGGGTGTGGATGTGTGTTGTGAGGACTCGGGACAGGGGGTTATACCTGTACAGCAGGGAGTATCGAGCAGTTCAGCAAATGGAGAGGGGAATCAGCAGCTGCTGCTCCGAGTTCACTGAGCAGTTCAGCAACTGCTGTACAAGGGAGCATCAGCACTATTGTGCACAGCTCGGGCACTGCAAGGAGGAGCTCGTGCATCTGCAACTTGGTGTTGTGTAGCCACGAAATCAGCATGCTCAGTCGGGCATGGAGGAAGATAGCAGTAGCAGCAACCGGAGAAGTGGCAAGAGATGTAGCAGTGGCACTGTGTTGTATCAATGTTCAGTCAGCAGGTAACTCACTGTGCAGAGAGCAGTCGAGCATAATAATTGTGCAAGATATGCACAGTTCAGTGTAGGTAATAGTTTCGTTTCAGTTTTAGGCTTTAAGTTGAGTTTTGGGTTAATATCAGTAGGTTTAGTATATTAAGGTTTTGAGTATTAAAGGTGATTGGATTATGGTTAGTAGATTAGTTGTTAGTCACTTTGGTTAGTAGTTATAAGGTATAGTTAGTAGTTTTAGTTAGTGTTTTAATGTAGTATTATTTTAGTTATTATTATTGATAGTTAGTCTTATATACTAATAGGTAGTATAGCTTGATAGTTAGTTATATTAGCTATACATATCTATGTATGTTAGTATTATAGTTAGCTATGTATGCATGTTTTGTTAATAGTTAGATACATTATAGTAATGGGTCATATATGTATTAGCTATGTTAGAGTTGGGTTACCTCGGGATACCAAGGTATTACCAAGGTATTGGGTCGATACCCAAGGTATTGAGTTTGAGTATCGAGATAGGTGCGATACGCATTATTGCAAGCCCAATGTATCCTATTTCAATTGATTTGTTATAGTATTATAATATTTGACTTAAATATATATATATATATATATATATATATATATATATATATATATATATATATATACTATTTTCATATTTGAAAACTTACGTATCTAAGGATACGGCTCTTTGAGTGCCTTATTGTTTCATAGCTTAGCTAGTATAACATAGTTTCATAGTGTATCGACTTAGTGACTTAGCATTAGACTCTTGCAACCTAGATTTTATTGGTTTGACTTAGAAATAGCGTATCGACCTAGAATTGTATCAACTTCTTTTATCTTTATTCTTGAACCTTGTATTGATGCAACGTACCATATATAGGTTGTGTGGCACCAGCTTGGGCATCGAGAGAAACACCTTGCTCAGGATTTCAGACGAGTATATTTCTCTGATAGTTTTTAATTTATAATATTGTATATATGCATGTTCTAGAATTGTATACTTGATCCCGACACTGAGATTTCACAGACTGGTACTATATGGATCCCGTCAGGAGATGTTATCCCCTACCGTGTTCAGCTGGTACTCGTGTATATTGTATCTCATCGTGTATATTGGGTATTGATTATATTTCGTGTTCACACACTGTTCGTGTTCAGTGTGCTTATTCATATACACCCAC
This sequence comes from Iris macrosiphon, assembly GCA_036927795.1. Lineage (NCBI taxonomy): Eukaryota > Viridiplantae > Streptophyta > Magnoliopsida > Asparagales > Iridaceae > Iris > Iris macrosiphon. The sequence continues at coordinate 179,454,755 of JAYESA010000009.1, forward strand.
CGCTCGTGTTCCGTGGTTATAATATTCGTGTACACCCACTGCTCGTGTTCAGTGGTTTTATTTCGTGTTTATAGTGTGTCGTGATTGAATCCATCGATATTATTTGGGGGTGAGAGAGTAGGAGTTGATTATATGATCAAAGCCATTGTTACATCGTGTACATTCTGGTTACATACCTCACTTGTAATCGTCATACCTGATCATGTTCACTCAACCCGATCATATAATGAACTTGTATTCTGAAGTACATTAGTTAGTTTAGATTGTAGTTATTTCATCATATTGCTGATATTCATATTATTGATCTATATTCTCGTACATTACCTGTATATCTATTATTCATCATTCATATGTTTAGTGATCTTGTATTTTATTTCTATTATCTGTTTATATGCTCGATTATGCTATTGAAACTACTTTCAGAGGTATATATTTCGCTCCAATCCCGACTGGATATATTTTTTCCAGATGACTGGCTTCTAGAGCAGTATCCTATATTCTACGGGCTACATAACGACGTACCTATAGAGGATACTCCTATAGACCAGGAGGACTTAGTTGAAGAGCCCGAGGGAGTCTAGATTATTTCTGTATTGTATGTATTAGACTATTCTTTTGGTAGATTCATATCTTGTATATTATTTCAGATTATGGATTATATCTTTATTCTTTCGTTCGCTATTACATTCGTGTATTATTCTTTCTTAGTTTGTTTTATGATTGAGATTAGATATACTTGTGAGATACCATATTGCTCCTCTGTTCGGAGTTGAGATGATTGACAGGTACCATATTATATTATTGAGATGTTAGATAGTTAGAAATAACCAAGACAATATTCTACCGCCGATTCTGTGGCGTAGGCTGGGCGTAACCACGTACTCATGCCTGAATATCCGGGTGCGGGTCATGACACATTTTTAGTGGTGGCCCATGCAGGTCTAGATTTGTAATTAGCACAATTTTAAAGTTGTGCTCGTCTAGAGTACTGCTACGAGCCTTCTTTAGGAAAACATAATTTGTCACTACCATAATTTCTAGGAAAGAATATTTTAGTCATTTTATTTAATTAAATATTGTGCATGTTGAATAATTATTTATTGTATTATTTAATTATTGTTAGATTTTAGTTATTGTTTTGGACTTGTGTTAGTGGACCTAACTGGTTTAATTTAGACTCATGGACCAACGCATATTAATTATTTGAATTGAGCCCAACTAGAAAGTCCATTGATTAGGAGGATGATTAATTTAATTGAACCATTAGATTAGAACCTTCCCTCCTTAATTATTTCTTCATGAGAGGCCCCAAGGGTAATAGAAATTACATAGTGGCTTGAGGAAGGGGCAAGGGCGGCCGGCCTATTAAAAGAGGGGGGGGGGAGTTTCTATCTCCTCTTTTTATTTCAAATCTAGATCTAGAATTTTTTTCAACCAAATTCCCCCATTCCTATATTATTTTCCTACCAAATTTTATTCCAATTCCTTTCCAAATCACCATTAGAGACTAGTGGAGTAAGGACCTAGAAGGAGAAAGCAAGGATCTACAAAGAGGAGCAAGGATCTACAAGTTAAAGGTCAATTTTATCACATTTGGAGGTTGCATTGGAAATCCATCTTCCAATAGGTACAATTCAGTTTTTTTTCTTAATTTAGGTTCTAAATCTGAGAATTAACCATGGGAAATTAATCCATATGCATATGCTACCCATAGGATTTGGATTTGTGTTCATATGTGGCCTATTGAGAAAGTTATGGTACTTTTTTGTGTCAATTTTGGTAGAATTCCGAGATTGACACTTGTTGTATTTGTCAATTGGTCCTATAGATCAATTTGGCATGTGTTTGTGTATTTGTGGCTAGTGTCGTGTCCACAATTGGGTACGTGTATGTCGTATTCCAATAATTTGGTGATACGTGTTGATTTGGGAGTTTTTCCTCCGTCACGGGACTTTGTGCATGTCATATTTTGACATGGACACATAGTTATGTGTTTGACTCTTCGTATTATTCATAAATTATATATTAGACTTGCTCGTGTCCTTCGGGGTACGTTTGATGGTGTGGTGGACTCGTGTCACAAGCGTATCATAGATCTAGTGTGATACGGGTGCGAGGCACTCCACGTGTTTGTTGTGTTGCATTTCTAGATCTAATTTCTAATGTTCTTAGTCATTTATAATAAATGTATTTATATGTATGTATGTATATTATTATGTATATATATACTTATATGTGTTAGTGTATCATATATCTATATACCTATGTGTTATATATATATATATATATATATATATATATATATATATATATATATATATATATATATATATATATATATATAGCTATACTTCTATATATATAATAGCTATTGAATAAGTTATGTTAGATATATAAGTTATGTTATATATACTTTATACTTCTATATATATAATAGCTATTGAATAAGTTATGTTAGATATATAAGTTATGTTATATATACTTGTATGTTATATAGCTATATATATATATATATATATATATTGAATAAGTTATGTTAGATATATAAGTTATGTTATATATATATATACTTGTATGTTATATATATATATATGTGTGTGTACGTATATGAGATGATATGAATATATATAGGAGATACTATATCTATAGCTATGTGTGTAAGTTAATATCTATCAATATGTATATAATTGTGGATGTGTATATATATATATATATATATATATATATATATATATATATATATATATATGGATGAGAATGTATATATATAAAAAATATAGTTGATATATATATAAGTGTATATATATGTGTGTGTGTTATTGTATAAGAGAGGGGGCTCGACACTATTTAGCGACAGCAACAGTAGCAGAAATAGCGACAGCAGCATCAAACAACAGCAGCAGCAGCAATAGCGACCGCAGCAGCAGCTGCAATAGCGACAGCAGTAGCAACAACAATAGCAGCATTAGCGACAGCAGCAGTAGCAGAAATAACGACAGCAGCAGCAAAACAGTGCCAGCGGTATTGAGGATACCCAAGGTATTGTGTTTGGGTATCAAATTGGGGGTTTAGTGGTGCGATACCGAGTTGGTTCCAAGCCAAGGTATCCACATAGCATTTGGTAGTTAGGATTAGTATACATATATTGTTTGAATGTGCATATATGATATTTCATACCCCTTGTTTGCGTATCCTAAGATACAGTATCTTGGTATCCTAGATTTAGCTTGTATGACCTAGATTCTTAGTGTATGAACCTTACATCTTTGAGTTAGACTCATACAAACCTAAAAATAGGTAGATTGACCAAGTTGGACCGATTTAACTTAGAGTTGACCTAGTTTGACTGTTTGACTTAGAAATGTCTTATTGACCTAGAAGTTGACTAGTTTAACTTAATTTTTTTCCAAAATCTTGTGTTGATGTTGTATTCCCTGTCTAGGTCTTCGAGGCACCGTATCAGACATCTGTGAGACTATTCATCGGACTTCAAACGAGTACATTCTCTAATAGTTTCTCATTTATGATATCCTCTATGTTCATTATATTTAGTATAGATATCCATATTTATGGTGTATCCGGATCTCGTTATGTGATGTTATTCTTTGGTATATGGTGTATCTTGTGCAAGCCTTGTTTCATTGATTATTTTGTACATATACAGACACTGATTCTCGGGAAGAGTCGCTATCTTCTTAGAGAATCCTGTGCCATAGCGTACCATAGTTGGATCCACTATACCAGTCGGGGTTGGGAAGTATGTAGTGTAGATATGTGATCATACCCATCTTGTATCATGTCTTGTTCTTGGACTACACGATGTTGAAGAAGTGCCGTGGAAGACAGGATGCAGCTTCGGAGGTTGCAAAGGAGGGTGGATGCACGATGCTGAAGGTCGTCGCTCCCTATTCCTTGCCTGAGCTCTGTATTCTTCTCTCTCTCTATCTCTCCCTCTTGATCTCCGGTTCGATGACCTTGTTCGATTCTTCTTTCAAAGTTTTGACCTTTGATCTGATATTGGTATTCTTGACCAAATTTTCCGACCTTGTTCCCCATTGACAGGGGCCTCTATTTATAGAGTCTTTGGTGATAGCGACCATTCCGTTGGTGTAGCAACCGAGGAGTAGAAAGTACAGCACCCTTTTACACAACGGTTAAAGTAACCAATGCCTACGTATAGATGATCTTTTGACTGAGCGGGTGACGTGGGTCCAACTAAGGGGACACAACACGTACGGTTACTACTAAGATCACAGCATAAAAGCCACGTGGGCAGGTATCCATTGTGTAGAAGAGATTGGCGTAGAAGCCAAATGTCCGTCACCATGGCATAGAAGCCAAGTAGGCATAAAAGCCGAACAGGCATAGAAGCCGAGCAGGCATAAAAGCCGAGTAGGCGTGGAAGCCGAGTAGTCGTAGAGACTGAGTAGACGTGGAAGCCGAGTGGGCGTGGAAGCCGAGTAGTCGTAGAGACTGAGTAGGCGTGGAAGCCGAGTGAGCACAGGCCCTGAATGGGCGTAGAAGCCGCTGCATATCGTGCCAGAATGGGCATAGAAGCCGCTTGAGCACAGATCCTGAATGGGCGTAGAAGCCGCTGCGTACCGTGCCAGGGTGCTGATGTGGACGTCTTTAGCCGAAATTATGACTTTTGGAGATATAATCAAATCTTTGACAGAGATTTGCCATTATCCTGTGCATTAAATGCGGAGACGTGCCTTGAGGGGAAACTGTCACCGCTCTGTGCGTTTTGACGGAGGGACGTGCCTTGAGCCCTGTACGAAGCACAACTTTTGACGTGGCAGGCGGTTTGTCTTCCGCGGAGCATAAAATAGCCCATGTTTGCCTGTGTAAAACAAGGCAGCGTGCTCCCTTTGTACGCGAAGGAGCGGTTTACGCCGGGGGATTTTAGTAAGCGCCGGTTTGGTGATATTTTAACCAAATCCTCTGCATTAAATGTCGAGATCCGCCATCATTACTGTGGGGCGTGTCCCGAGTGGTCTGCGATCGTTTCCAGCCGTCGTTTGGGTAGCCGTGCAGCACTTTCTGTCAGGAGTCAGAGGACAGTTTTTACTGTGCGACTGGACAGTTTCTTTTTCGGGAAGACGAAGCGTTCCTCGTACGCTTTAATGCTGCTTTGAGAGCGGCTGGATTTTACGCCATGGAGGCGATGAAGAACCCTTTTTTACGCCGGATGGCTCTGAAGGCTTCTGTTTACGCTGCTCTGCATTAAGACGCTGCGTAGATCTTCCAAGCGTATTTTTCATGCTTCTACAAGACCCCCTTCAAAGTTTTTAAATTTCTCGGAATTTGAAACGCTTTAAATGAAGCATGAATGGCCCCTCGTAACTCGAAACGTTTTTGAATGGAGCATTGAAACGGTCGATGCTGACTTTATGGCGGATTTATTGGGGACCGCTGTGATCTCTTTTGCCTATAAAAGACTGGGGGGGTGAACCTGTTTTCACCATATACCCATTTTTCATGCAAAGATGATCGCCGGAGTCCGTCGGGTCGATCTGAGGAAGAAGGAGATCATGTTCTTCCAGCATGTAGGGAGCCATAAAAGACGGCATCTTCGAGCTAGTGTCCACTGCAACGATGGATCATGGAAGGACATCTTAGCCTCCCTTGCTCGGGATAATCAGCAACTTTGTATGGCGTTGCCCCAGGAGAGAGGAAGGGTCGTATTTGACCATACTGCTTGCAAGCAGTGCCTTCTCTCGATGCCTCTGGTGACGAGAGGCAGACAGACCGGCTAGCGTGGCAGTTTGAGCGGTGCACGGAGCATAGGATCTGCAAAATCTATGCAGGCCCAGTTCTGTATCCGCCCGCCGTTGATCATTGCCATGTCAGTCGGTTTACGGCAACCGACTGTCTGCTGGAGAAGATGGATGAAGAATTGAGGCCCAGTGAGAGTCTGTCAGAACAACTTCTGGGCGATCTTCAGATGACGAGGGGGGATCTCCTTTGTAGACGGAGTTTCCCTCAGATGTAATCATGAAAAATAGAGAAAAACCCTTGTAGATTGGATTTCCCTCATATGTAATCATGATTTTAATCTTTAATAAAATCGTCTTCTCCTCCATATGATCGTCTTGCCATACGTTGCTTGTGAAGTCTGAATATGTGCAGCTTCAACACGTCTGAATCTTTACGCTGACTCTGATAGAAAGAGTATTAGCCCCCTGTCCTTCACGCATAGCGAATAGTCCATAGAACGTTGCTGAGCATTTTTGAACATTTAGAACTGTCCTGTTGCTAGGACTGAGGGACGGCGTAGGATTTCTGAACTGTTGCCTCTCTGATGAGCGGGATTTCGTCTTTGTTCAGAATTCGTCTTCAAGAATGATCTCTCGAAACTCCCTTGGAACAGGATCGAGGTTTTTGGCTGTCAAACTGAGTTGCCACTTTGATAGACGAGATATTCAGACTGGAATCTGGATGAACCTCCAGTTTTTTGGACCCGAGAGGAGTAATTTCTCAATGTTTGAACTCTGTATACCTCGGGTACTTGGGATGCTTTGGGTCAAGAACGAGTATCTTCTGTGTGAACTCTTTACAATTGACCGCTTTGGGACTGTTTGGATATGCGGAAAGTCGTGGAGCGGGAAATCATGTCTGTAGCCTCTTGAGCGTAAAACACCATCGAGCGTAGAATCGTAGACTTGTGGTTCCTGAGCGTGAAGTCGTAGGTTTGTTGCCTCTCGAGCATAGAATGCTACCGAGCACAAAGGCATCCGGGCAAAAAAAAACCATAGACTTGTAGCTGTCGGACGTAAAGCCGTTAGATTCGTAGCTGTCGAGCGTAGAAAAGCTCCTTTAGCGTAGAACTGTAGATCTGTAGCCTGTGAGCGTAGAACACTATCGAGCGTGAAATCGTAGACCTGTGGTTCCTGAGCGTGAAGTCGTAGGTTTGTTGCCTCTCGAGCATAGAATGCTACCGAGCACAAAGGCATCCGGGCAAGAAAAAACCATAGACTTGTAGCTGTCGGACGTAAAGCCATTAGATTCGTAGCTGTCGAGCGTAGAGAGCTCCTTTGGCGTAGAACTGCTGATTTGTTACTCCTGAAAAGAAAATTTCTTCGAGCGTGAGGTTTGCGGATCTGTTGCTGCTGAGCGTAAACTGAGCGCCACCGAGCGTGAGATAATCGATTTGGTATCTGTTGAGCGTAAAGTAGTGGATTTGTGGCCTCTCGAGCATAAAAGCTACCCAGCACAAAGGCATCCGGGCGTAAAATCGTAGACTTGTAGCTGTCGAGCGTAAAACCGTAGATCCGTTGCTGTCGAGCATAGAAAAGCCCCTTTAGCGTAGAACCCGCTGAACCGTCTTGTACGAAAAAACCTTTCGAATTCGCTGACTGTCCGTCTTTCGAGGGTAGTGGGCTGACGTAGCATCCAATCATAACCAACTATTAATTGCGAGATTTGGTTAGAGTCTCGAGGGGTTCGTCCGAGGATTCGAGGAGTCGACCCGGACTGTATATATATCCCAAGCTTTTGAGAGAAAAACTTTTTATCTGTCTTCTGCGAAAGAGAGCTTTCGACTGTTCGAGTTTTTCTTCGTTCCTTCTCCGAGCACTTCGAGTCTTCAGAAATGACATCGAAACAAACCCCCTCCGCTAAGGGAAAGAGCATAGGTTCTTCTTCTCATTCTTCTGTCCCGACGAGGGAATCTCCGGTCGGGCAAGGTGAACTTCCCTCTGAGGGGAGCATCCCGCCGAAGACGAGCGCACCCGGCTTTAGAGGTAGAACTTTTTGGGATGACACAAACGACGAAAAATCCTTCGCACACGTTGAACGTGACTGCGCTAGGTCGTCTTCTGTGCTGATAGCCTCTTTTGAGGAAGATGACGCACGGAGGCGTTTTCATCTTTTACGCCCATATTTCTAATGTGTCAGCGTAAAGACTCCATATTTTTGTAGCTCTGAGCGTAAATAGCTCGGTCTGCCAAAAATTGGCGTATTTCGTAAAATCTAAATTTTACGTTCTGTGGAGGAGACTTCCGGCGTGAGGTGACCAAATTTATACAATCTTGGCGTAGAGCACAGACTGTCGTTTCCTTGGTTCGTGCGTTTGTGCCAGACTTGTAATGACATATCTTCTTTGCATTATCTTGCAGTTGATCTGGGTGAGTCCCCATTGGCTGAGGTGATGCACTCCGCTGCCGGGATGCTGCACTCGAACTATCTGGAGGATCTGTCCCATATGGCATTTCCCATCTCTGGACCCCAGTATCCTGAGGGAAGGGAGCTTCTGATATCGGCCCAGGGTGAGCGAATGCTGTTGAGTATGATCAATGGCGAACCCTTGGTATGTGTAGATGGGGAGCAGTATATAAAGTCGGCTTTCCTTTTTGGGGACATGATCGATAAACAGTCCCAGACGAAGCCCAAAAGGGAGCCTTGGGTTTTTCCTGCCGGAGATTTGGTCTTGTACCTGCCGACGATGCCGAGGGATTATCCCATCTCGGCCTTCTCCCATGCGACGCATCCCAGGAAGATGTCATGGAAGCTGACTCCTGATCTTCACGGGAAGCCGGGGAAGATCTTTCATCTGAAAGGTGCTGACCAGGGGTCGTTTGTTAGTCGCCCTTCTGGCGTTGTGATGCTGTTCCGGGGACTGTGCCCGGGTAGTGTCCCGACTGAAGTTAGCTCGGTGATCCAGCCTGTCCAGCTGTCGACCTTCTGTAATGACTTCATGAGTCGAGGTGGGGTGTATCCCAAGGAGAATCCTCGGTGCAATAGGTGGATCGCCCCAACGAACTCCCGATGGAGATGCCTAGTTGACTGGGCCTTGACGCACTTCCGAAGAGAGCTGGAGGGCATCGGACTATATGCCGCCGTGAGTGAGACGAGTGTTGGGTTGCCTCCCAATGCTAATTTGTTCTTGGCACTGATGGAGCGGTATATTCCGTTCACCGGGACCTTCGCCACTCCACTGTGGGAGTTGGGATTGGCGCTCCACGAGATGGCAGTTGTCTCGAGACTGCCGATGGGGGATATCCCATATGAAGAGTATGTTCCCACCAACTGGGAGTTGGAGGATTTGGACCCTCGGGTGGCGGAAGTATATCAAGAGCTGATGTGTCAGTACTTTGCGTGCACCACTTTTTATGACGAGCCCTCTGATTTGGCCCACACCACTAAGTGGATGTCCTACCTCTTCTTCCATCGGGCTAGGGCCACCAAGTCGGAGAAAGCTTCGGAGGGCAAGAACGAGCCCGTGAACTGCTTGGGCGTCCTCAGTGCCCAGGTCGTTGCAGCTCTTATGGAAGACGCCAAGGCTCCCGATCAGATTCTCGTTGAGGGGGTAGGAAAGTACCCCGAAGGTACAAAGGCCTACAGTTATTTGAGGTGCTGTCGCAGGCCTCTGTCTAAGGAAGCCCAGCTGGCTGGTTTCCTCTCCATATGGCTGCGTCGAGTGGTGGTGCCCGGTATCGCGTCTGCGGATCGCATTCACCGGAACATCCTATGGCCCGCAGTACGTCTGGTGTTTGGGGCAAGACTGGGCTTGCTTCCTGCCATGGTGTGCCGTATACAGGCTGGCCTGAGGGCCATGACTGATGGGTTGCTCTCTGATGAAGCTCGGCGTGAGAGTTTCCCCAGGGTGGAATTACCATACTTGTACCTGATGGGATGGTTAATTCTCCACAATCTCCGGGTGATGTCTCCCGGTTCCGGTAGCAGCTCAGGGGGTATATTCCTGCTGAATTACAGGGATTCCCTCTGGAATATAAATACAGTCTTAGACTGTCGACTGGCGTTGAACCTCAGCCATGGCTGGAAGATCCTTTGTACTCCCCCTCCTGTGCATCGTAACCATTCAGGGCTGTGGCTTGAGGATTCAGGTCGAGAGAAGACCGTTCTTTCTCCGGAGGCATTTAATTGGTTGGTCTGTATTAGACCTTCCCATCTGCTGTATAGGAGCGAAGACCATTGCTTCTTCGAGCCCTACCTGCCTAGTCGGTTCGCCAGGCAGTTCGGGTACGACCAGTTGCATGTGGGCAACGCCGTCACCAGTTTCAGGTCCAGGGGTGGACTCATTGATGGAGCTAGAGGGTGGCAATATTTTATCATGGGTTGTACGGGGGCAATTTTTATCGTACCGGTCGTTTCAACCTCTACGGAGCTGCGCATCCTTCACTCCTACGCCCAGTTTTATGTGGCGGTTAACACTTTTCATCGTGATTTTGACAGGCGTGGGAGCTTCAGGGTGCTTCTGTCAAGCCTGGAGGAAGGGTTGAAGTCCCCTCGGTTTCTTCTGACGAGGGAGAGGAATCTGGTACTCCGGACGAGCTTCTGGTGTCGTTGCCGAGGTGTGTGGTGCCTCTGCCGGCGGGGGCTCTGGTAGTCTCTTCTGGGAAGCGACGGGCTTCTGCTCCGAAGGAAGCTTCCCTTCGTAAGAGGAGGAAGGAGACGGTTGCTCGTCCTCTTCGCATTCCTGGTGTTGAGGCTCCTGGGAATGAGCCTGCATCTTCCTGTATCAGGGATGATTCTTTGGCCGGAGGTTCCTCGCCTTTCAGAGGGGGACCTTCTACAGTTCTGGCTGGCGGCGCCGGAGAGCCCTTGCGGGAGGCTGCTGTCGCTGCGGCTGCTCCAAGCTGCGGAGCGGGATTGCCTGTGTGGCCCCAACAGATAGGAGAATCTCCCCGGAGGTCAGTAGTGGGCGGAGTTACTTCTGCGTTAGCGAGCGCGCTTAGCGAGACTCCGGCTGATGAACCTCGACCGCGTCTCGGGGAAGGCTTGACCGAACTCTTGGCGATGTCGGTCGGCCCACCTCCTTCTCCAGGTATGACAGTTCGTATCGCGTCATTAAGGCATGGTTTAGCTACATCTGCTGCAGATGCGTCGTATATGCCGTTGGCTCCGGGTAAAATGTTGTTTTGATGTTTCCTTCTAGGAGGATTACCACTGTGTCTGACATTTTGCTTTCTTGTCCTCTTTTCAGGGGATGACGTCCACGGGGAGTACGGCATTGAATCGCCTTCTTGCTTTGTTCTGGCTCCTGGCGATGACGTGGAGGCGCCAGATTTTGAGGCAGAAGTGTCTTCGGGGAATAGCTAGCCCGGAGAGGTTTCGTCGTCTCAAGGGGAGGATGAACCGGTCATCGTGACCTCGCCTGTCGCGAGTATGCCAATGACTTCGATTGTCGCCATCGCACCTTCTTCGGCCGTGCCACCTGTTGAGGCGGCGGTTGCTACCTCGTCTGCAATTATGGCCGCTCTGGGCGCTCAGTCGGGTCTAGTCGCGTTGATCGAGCAGCATACCAGCCTCGTCTACACTGGCTTAAAAATGATGATACCGATGGTGTTGGCGAAGAACCTTGACTTCGAGCTCCTGAAGAAGACTTCTCAGCTTTCGATCGAGGTTGTCAGGGGGCTTGGCAATCTTGGAGTAGCTGATGCTCTGGAGGCGGTGGTTAATGGTTTAGAGCAACCCATTAACGAATACTTGCAGCGGACTGAGGGCAGCCTGGATGCTGATGTCCAGGCTCGATACGACCTCATGACTGAGCGGCTCGCTACGAAGCTTGAAAGCCTGGACAACTCTATCCAGACGCATAAGTTGGAGATGGATAGGAGAAGAGCTGTTGTGGAAGAAGCTCTTGCCGTTGAGATGCAGTGTCGATTCGAGCACGAAGGGAATGCGGCGAGGGCCTCCAAGCTGAGGGAAAAACTTGCTCGGGCAGAGGAGTGGGCTTCCCAGTCGTTGGCAGGTTTGGAGGTAGCGATTGGTCGACTGAGCGAAGCGCGACGGGATCTGGATCGTGCAAAAACTGCCCGTGCGGGCTGTCTTCGGGCAAGGGCTAATCTGACCCTTACGCATACCCCGGAGGCCCGGCTGGAGCAGGCTCGCGCCGATGCCTTGGCCCTTAGGAATGAGAGGATAGCTGTACTGGAGCGGCATATTCATGGCCTGATTACTCCGCCATCTTGATATATCCCTCCCTATGTAATTTCGCCTTCTTCTGGAATGAATAACAGCGACTCTTTTCTGACTGTTGTGGACCCATCATTTCGGAATGTAAACGACAGTTTTTTTTTGGCGAGTGGTTTTGTCAGAATTGAGATTCTCGCTATATTCTGCCCGAGCAGGGGGGGTTAAGCGTAGTATCTTTTCAGGAATTTGCCGTTGATGGGAGCCATTAATAGGTCTCCGTTGGGCTGGGCTATCCTGTAGGCGCCGTTTGAGAACGTTGTCTCGATCACGTAAGGGCCTTCCCATTTGGGCTGGAATTTGCCCTTACTTCTGTGAGTTAGGATCATCGGCCTTCTCACGGCTAGAACTAGCTCGCTGACCTTGAACACCCTTTCCTTTACTTTATGGTTGAAAGCCCTGGAAATGCGTGCTTGGTAGAGCGCGATGCGCTGTTGAGCTTGGAGGCATTTCTCGTCTAATCCTTCTAGCTCTTGGAGCCTTAACAGGTCATTCTTTTCTCGAGTTAGCTCATTGGTCACGGCTATTCGGAGCGACGGGATCTGGATTTCAACGGAGAGGACTGCTTTGCTCCCGTAAACCAGCGAGAATGGGGTGCAGCCTGTCGGTGTACGTACTGTTGTGCGGTATGCCCAGAGACATTCGCCCAGCTTTTCGTGCCAGTCCCTTTTGTTCGAAGAGACAAATTTCTTTAAGATTTTGATAATGATTTTGTTGAAAGCTTTCGCCAAACCATTAGCAGCTGGATAGTACGCCGTAGAGGCAATGTCGTGTATCCGGTTATTATCGCAAAACCGATGAAACGCTTGGCTGATGAACTGGGGCCCATTGTCGTGGATTATCCTCCGGGGTATCCCGAAGCGATAGATGACGTGATGCTTGATGAAGCTGATTACGTTGGACGCCTTTACCTCAGCGAGAGGGATTGCTTCGGCCCACTTGGAAAAGTAGTCCGTGATGGCCAGTATGAACTGGTGACCCCCGGAAGAGGATGGGTGAATAGGACCGATGATATCCATCCCCCATGCTTCGAAAGGCCAGGATACGACCGTAGGGTGTAGATGTTCTGACGGTTGATGTATGAAGTCTGCGTGAACCTGACAGGCTCTGCAATGCCTTGCATACCGTATCGCGTCTGCGATCATAGTAGGCCAGTAATAGCCCATCCTCCTGATGCGGTCTTGTAGCTTAGGCCCGGGTTGATGCGCTCCGCATACGCCGTCGTGAGCTTCATGGATCATCTGTTGTGCCTCGGCGCCAGCGAGATATCTTAACAGCAGTCCGTCGTAGGTCCGACGATACAGGTATTGTGAAGATGCATCGAAGTAGAAGCGTAACGATCGTCTCTTGACGGATACTGCTTCTTTGGGGTCCTCTGGCAAGATTTCGTATGCCACGAAATCTATGAAGGGACTCGTCCAATCTCTTGTAGGAGGATCGGCGTTTACAGCGTAGCTGCGTTCTAGGTGACAGCTGTTCTTCACACAGAATAAATCTCTGTTAAGAAGGATTACCGAATCTTGCCTTCTTATAGGGGTAGCTAAGTCCGCAGCTAGGCTGGCCAGGGCATCGGCTTCCAGATTCTGAGATCGAGGTACATGCTCTAGGAAGAACCCTTTGAACGTCATGGCTATCTCGACTGTCGCTCGGTGGTAGGGGATGAGGTCTGGATTCTGGACTTCGTATATCCCCCTGACTTGGTTGACGATGAGTAGAGAATCACCGAAAGCTTCCAGGGATTCTACCCCCAGCTCTTTAGCGACTTGGAGCCCGATTAGCAGAGTGTTGTATTCTGCCACATTGTTGGAGCAGGACTCGCTAAGAGAATATGCTCGGTAGATAACGAGCTGATCCGGAGTAACTAGGACGACTCCCACTCCTGAAACGACGTTTCCCTTAGGACCGACTCTGGAGGCGCCATCGAAAAATAGTCGCCATACGTCACTTTCTCTTACGAAATTATATTCTACAACTTCATCGGGGATGTCTTTGTATAGTTTGGAGGTCTCCGGGATTGGATGAGCTGCTAGGAAGTCGGCCAGTGCTTGGCCTTTGATGGACTTCTGTGGGACGTAGACCATGTCATATGGCGTCAGCAGCATCGCCCAAGTTGCGAGTCGGGAGTTAAGGGCACTTGGCTTGCTCATCAGCACCCGGAGAGGGTTGATCCTGGAGATGATATGAATAGTCTGGCCGGTGACATAGTGTCGCATCTTCTGGACAGCGAACATCAGAGCCAAGCATTCCTTCTCCACTGGGTTGTACCGGTGTTCGGCCCCGACCATCATCCTGTTGAGGTAGTAGATAGCCTGTTCATGACCCACATCGTTCTTCTGTGCAAGGAGAGCTCCTAGCGAATGATCCATTGCTCGAACGTACAGCAAGAAGGGTTTTCCCATGACGGGAGGCACCAGAACTGGTGGACTGGTTAGGTAGCGCTTGATATCCCCAAACGCTTGCTGACAAGTTTTGTCCCATATGAAGGACACACCTTTCTTCATGAGGTGAGAGAAGGGCTGACATCTCCCCGAGAGGTTGGATATGAATTGCCGGATGTAAGCCAGACGTCCTTGGAACCCCCTGAGTTCCCTCAGATTACGGGGCGTTCGCATTGCTACGATCGCCTGGACTTTGTCAGGGTCTACTTCGATGCCTTTGGCGGAAATAACAAATCCCAGGAATTTGCCACTGGATACCCCCAGAAAGGACTTTGTAGGATTCATCTTGAGTTGATGCTGGCGCATTAACTCGAATACCGCCCTCAGGTCTCGAATGTGATCACCTTTGAAGCGGCTTTTGACAGCTATGTCGTCCACGTAACATTTTACTGTTTTTCGTAGCTGCTCACAGAATATGTTACTCATAGCCCGTTGGTATGTAGCCCCGGCATTCTTTAATCCGAAGGGCATGACCGTATAGCAATATACCCCCAGTGGTGTCCGGAAGGCAGTATGCTTTTCGTCTTTCGGATGCATCTTGATCTGATTGTATCCCGAGAATCCGTCCATAAAAGATATGCGCTCGAAGCCGCAGGTGTTGTCGATCATGATGTCCGTGATGGGAAGGGGGAATTCATCTTTGGGGCAGGCCGCATTCAGATCTCAGTAGTCGATGCAGATACGTACCTTCCCATTTTTCTTCATGACTGGGACAACGTTGGCGACCCAGTCGGGATGTTGTTCTTCCCGGATGAAACTGCAGGTTATCAACTTCTTGACTTCGTCCTCGATGGCGTCCATCATATCCGGGCGAAACCGACGTTGGTGTTGTTTCACTGGCTTCGAATCGGTCGAAATATTGAGCTTATGAGTAGCTACCTTCGGGTCTAGGCCTGGCATGTCCTCATAACCCCATGCAAAGACGTCGACATATTCCTTTATCAGCTGTATGATCTCTTCCTTTTCAACTGGGGGAAGATTGTTACTGACAAATATTGGCTTTGGTGAGAGCTCACCCCCAACGTTGACTTGGATAACTTCGTCCTTGGTGGGAGGTTCTCTCTGCTCGAAGCAGAATTCCTACTGTGTATCCATTTGTTGAGCCCAGGGGTCGTTCTCGAACGCAACAAACTTTGTGATTGTGACTCCATCGGGGATGGAGGTACACATCTGCTCAGAGGTGATATGGACATGGCAGTTTTTGTGGACTTAACATCACTGGCGTGCTTAGAATTTAAGTACGGATGTTAAGTGTAGATGATAATCAATATCAGAGATAATATGGACATGATAACTGACGGTCGAAAGTTTTATTCAGAGGTAATATAAACATGATAAACTTTGTGATTGTGACTCCATCGGGGATGGAGGTACACATCTGCTCAGAGGTGATATGGACATAGCAGTTTTTGTGGACTTAACATCACTGGCGTGCTTAGAATTTAAGTACGGATATTAGGTGTAGATGACAATCAATATCAGAGGTAATATGGACATGATAATTGACGGTCAAAAGTTTTATCCAGAGGTAATATGAACATGACAAACTTTGTGATTGTGACTCCATCGGGGATGGAGGTACACATCTGCTCAGAGGTGATATGGACATGGCAGTTTTTTGTGGACTTAACATCACTGGCGTGCTTAGAATTTAAGTACGGATGTTAGATGTAGATGACAATCAATATCAGAGGTAATATGGACATGATAATTGATGGTCGAAAGTTTTATCCAGAGGTAATATGAACATGATAAACTTTGTGATTGTGACTCCATCGGGGATGGAGGTACACATCTGCTCAGAGGTGATATGGATATGGCAGTTTTTGTGGACTTAACATCACTGGCGTGCTTAGAATTTAAGTACGGATGTTAGGTGTAGATGACAATCAATATGCCGAGGGATTGTGCCTGGCGTAATTTGGAGATACGCTCAGTCTGTCGTAAGGTTGGAGTGGCCCTCAGTCGGCCATTAGCTTCTCGCGTAATCCGGAGGGTAGGCAGATCTTTCTCTTGCTGGCGTGAAGGCCAAGTAGTCGAGTGTTCGCCTGCTTGTTCCCTCTTGCGGAGATCATAGCGCTCATCTGGTTCATCGTAGAGGTCAGCTGTTGTCTTGCGCGTGGAGCATGATTTGTACCTCTGATTTGGCGTTGAGGCACCATCAGAGGTTTCGTCTGTACCGCGCGTAGCGGGAGACTGATTTCTGCGCGTATAGCGCAGTGGATACTCCTGGGTTAGCGCTGAGGCTTTACCAGAAGTTTTGTCTGTACCGCGCGTAGCGGGAGACTAATTTCTGCGTGTGTAGCACAGTGGATACTCTTGGGTTAGCGCTGAGGCTTTACCAGAAGTTTTGTCTGTACCGCGCGTAGCGGGAGACTGAATTTTACGTGCGGGGCACGGAGGGAGCGATGCTACCACCTCATTGGTCGGAGAGATCGGAGAGATCGGAGAGTCCACAGGAACAGGGGAGGATGTCTTGGGCATCCAGGCTTTGCGTAGCTTCCTGTTGTCTTGGACGGAGAGAGAGTGAGAGCTATCCCCAGTCCGAAGCATATCTTCGTAGGCAGACTGGTCGAAATGAACGACCAGCGTCTTATTCACGGTTCCTACAGATACCGCATCGTGTTGAGCAATTACTTCCTCGTCAGAAAAGAAAGATGTCCCCAGCAGAGTCGCCGTCTTGTTTGTGGTATTAAACGAAAGAGATGAAAGTGTATTTCAATGACGGGGTTTGTGCGAAACCTGCGCCCTTTGGTTTACAAACAAACTTGTACAATTTGATCCTATGCGAGGATGTGGGAGTACAATTTATTTAATCTGGATAAAAATTACTATGCGAGGATGTGGGAGTACAATTTATTTAATCTGGGTAAAAATTGCTATAGGTGTCTGATCTGCGGTCGATCACTTTAGCCCTTGGACTACACGATGTTGAAAAAGTGCCATGGAAGACAGGATGCAGCTTCGGAGGTTGCAAAGGAGGGTGGATGCGCGATGCTGAAGGTCGTCGCTCTCTATTCCTTGCCTGAGCTCTGTATTCTTCTCTCTCTCTCTATCTCTCCCTCTTGATCTCCGGTTCGATGACCTTGTTCGATTCTTCTTTCAAAGTTTCGACCTTTAATCTGATATTGGTATTCTTGACCAAATTTTTCGACCTTGTTCCCCATTGACAGGGGCCTCTATTTATAGAGTCTTTGGTGACAGCGACCATTCCGTTGGTGTAGCAACCGAGGAGTGGAAAGTATAGCACCCTTTTACACAACGGTTAAAGTAACCAATGCCTATGTATAGATGATCTTTTGACTGAGCGGGTGACGTGGGTCCAACTAAGGGGACACAACACGTACGGTTGCTACTAAGATCACGGCGTAAAAGCCACGTGGGCAGGTATCCATTGTATAGAAGAGGTTGGCGTAGAAGCCAAATGTCCGTCACCATGGCATAGAAGCCAAGTAGGCATAAAAGCCGAACAGGCATAGAAGCCGAGCAGGCATAGAAGCCGAGTAGGCGTGGAAGCCGAGTAGTCGTAGAGACTGAGTAGGCGTGGAAGCCGAGTGGGCGTGGAAGCCGAGTAGTCGTAGAGACTGAGTAGGCGTGGAAGCCGAGTGAGCACAGGCCCTGAATGGGCGTAGAAGCCGCTGCATATCGTGCCAGAATGGGCGTAGAAGCCGCTTGAGCACAGATCCTGAATGGACGTAGAAGCCGCTGCGTACCGTGCCAGGGTGCTGATGTGGACGTCTTTAGCCGGAATTATGGCTTTTGGAGATATAATCAGATCTTTGATAGAGATTTGCCATCATCCTGTGCATTAAATGCGAAGACGTGCCTTGAGGGGAAACTGTCACCGCTCTGTGCGTTTTGACGGAGGGACGTGCCTCGAGCCCTGTACGAAGCACAGCTTTTGACGTGGCAAGCGGTTTATCTTCCGCGGAGCGTAAAACAGCCCATGTTTGCCTGTGTAAAACAAGGCAGCGTGTTCCCTTTGTACGCGAAGGAGCGGTTTACGCCGGAGGATTTTAGTAAGCGCCGGTTTGGTGATATTTTAACCAAATCCTCTGCATTAAATGCCGAGATCCGCCATCATTACTGTGGGGCGTGTCCCGAGTGGTCTGCGATCGTTTCCAGCCGTCGTCTGGGTAGCCGTGCAGCACTTTCTGTCAGGAGTCAGAGGTCAGTTTTTACTGTGCGACTGGACAATTTCTTTTTCGGGAAGACGAAGCGTTCCTCATATGCTTTAATGCTGATTTGAGAGCGGCTGGGTTTTACGCCATGGAGGCGATGAAGAACCCTTTTTTACGCCGGATGGCTCTGAAGGCTTCTGTTTACGCTGCTCTGCATTAAGACGCTGCGTAGATCTTCCAAGCATATTTTTCATGCTTCTACAGTGATAGTTCCTGGTTTGGCTATGTAGATATGGGGATTGCAGATACATTCAGAGTTGATGGACAGGATCAAAGAAGCCCAGTATGAGGATGTATCTCTGAGGAGCATTAGAGCTCAGGCGAGAGCAGGATTGGAGGATGATTTTACCATTGCTGAGGATGGTTCTTTGTGGCACGAAGTTAGATTGTGTGTGCCTAGTGGGGAGCTGCATGAGGAGGTATCACAGAAAGCGCATCGCTCTCAGTATTCCATACATCCAGATGCCAACAAGATGTATCGGGGTATGCGAGAGAGTATGTGGTAATTTGGCATGAAGAGGGAAGTGGCATAGTTTGTATCTAGATGCTTAGTGTGCCAGCAGGTGAAAGCCGAGAGGCAGTGGCCATGAGGTTTACTTCAGCCATTACCCATTCCAGAGTGAAAATGGGAGCACATTACTATGGATTTTGTGTCCGGACTTCCACGATCTCCAGGAGGGAAATATGCGATTTGGGTCATCGTTGATAGGTTGACCAAGTCGGCCCACTTTTGGTCTTTCAAGGTGGGTTTGTCTACGGAGAAGCTGGCAGAGATGTATGTGAGGCAGATCGTCAGGATACATGGAGTTTCTATCATCATAGTCTCGGATCGGGATAGTCATTTTACTTCTCATTTTTGGAGGGGTTTGCAGGCAATTTTGGGCACTCAGCTCAAGTTCAGTACTTCATATCATCCCCAGACAGATGGACAGTCAGAGAGGACTATTCAGACTCTCGAGGATATGTTGAGCACTTGTGTACTATATTTCAGGGATTCTTGGAAGGAACATCTCTATTTGGTAGAGTTTGCTTATAACAACAGCTACCAGGCTAGTATAGAGATGTCACCATTTGAAGCTCTGTACGGTCGGAGATGTCGTACTCCCTTGTCATAGGACGATGTTGGAGAGAGAGTTTTACTTGGGCCAGAGATGGTTGTGGATGCAGCAGAGAAGTTTCAGTTGATCAGAGACAGACTTCGAGTGGCGCAGGACAGACAGCGGCATTGGGTCGATAGCCACCGAAGACCTTTGGAGTTCGAGGTATAGTTTTAGATTTTTATTTTGTGATTGTTACTGGTTGTTTGTTATAGTTAAGTTCTTAAGGTTGTGTTTTGTTCTAGGTGGGTGGTTTGGTGTTTCTGAGGATTTCTCCGACACGAGACACGATTCGCTTTGGTGGAGGCAGAAATCTTAGTCCGCGATTCATCGAACCTTTCACTATTCTAGAGAGGGTCGGTGCAGTTGCTTATAGACTAGACTTGTCATCAGAATTAGAGGGAGTGTATAACGTGTTTCACGTGTCGCAGTTGAGACGGTATGTGGCAGATCCTAGTCATGTGTTGGATCACTCAGAGATAGAGGTGGGCCATACTCTTAGATATCCAGAGTAGCTAGTTGAGATTCTGGATCGGAGGTGCTGAGGAACCAGACTATTCCTTTGGTACGCGTCGCATGGAGGCATTACTCTCCGGGGGAGTCTACCTGGGGGAGAGAGAGGATGAAATGCGAGAGCGTTATCCATATTTGTTTGTGCCTTGAGGTATGTTATTTCCATAGTTCTATTCTGTTCTGTTATTTTCTGGGGGTAGTTTTCGTCTTTGAATTTCGAGGACAAAATTATTTTTAAGGAGGGTAGACTTGTCACTACCACAATTTCTAGGAAAGGGTATTTTAGTTATTTCATATTTAATTAAATATTGTGCATGTTAAATAATTATTTATTATATTATTTAATTATTGTTAGATGTTAGTTATTATTTTGGACTTGTGTTAATGGACCTAACTAGTTTAATTTAGACTCATGGACCAACATGTATTAATTATTAGAATTGAGCCCAACTAGAAAGCCCATTGATTAGGAGGATGATTAATTTAATTAAACCATTAGACTAGAACCTTCCCTCATTAATTATTTCTTCATGAGAGGCCCCAAGGGGTATAATGGACATTACATAGTGGCTTGAGAAAGGGGCAAGGGGGCCGGCCTAATAAAAGAGGGGGGAAAAGTTTCTCTCTCCTCTTTTCATTTCAAATCTAGATTTAGAATTTCCCTCAACCAAATTCTCCTATTCCTACATTATTTCCCTACCAAATTTTATTCCAATTCTTTCCCAAATCACCATTGGAGACTAGTGGAGCAAGGACCTAGAAGGAGGAAGCAAGGATCTACAAAGAGGAGTAAGGATATACAAGTTGAAGGCCAATTTTATCATATTTGGAGGTTGCATTGGTAATCTATCTCTTAATAGGTACAATTCAGTTTTTTTCTTAATTTAGGTTCTAAATCTGAGAATTAACCATGAGAAATCAACCCATATGCATAGGCTACCCATAGGATTTGGATTTGAGTTCATATGAGGCATATTGAGAAAGTTATGGTACTTTTTGTATCAATTTTGGTGGAATTTCGAAATTTACACTTGTTGTGTTTGTCAATTGGTCCTATAGATTAATTTGGCATGTGTTTATGTGTTTGTGGCTAGTGTCGTGTCCATAATTGGGTACATGTAGGTCGTATGCCAACAATTTGGTGATACGTGTTGATTTGGGGGATTTTTCTCCGACACGGGACTTTGTGCATGTTATATTTTGACACAGACACGTAGTTATGTGTTTGACTCTTCGTATTGTTCATAAATTATATATTAGACTTGTTCATGTCCTTCGAGGTACGTTTGGTGGTGTGGTGGACTCGTGTCGCAAGCGTATCATAGATCTAGTGTGATATGGGTGCGATGCACTCCACGTGTTTGTTGTATTGCATTTCTAGATCTAATTTCTATTGGTTTTAGTCATTTATAATAAATGTATTATATGTATGTATGTATATTGTTATGTATATATATACTTATATGTGTTAGTGTATCATATATCTATATACCTATGTGTTATATATATATATATATATATATATATATATATATATATATATATATATATATATATATATATATATATATATATATAATAGCTATTGAATAAGTTATGTTAGATATATAAGTTATGTTAGATATATATACGTGTATGTTATATATATATATATATATATATATATATATATATATATATATATATATATATATATAACATAACTTATTGAATAAGTTATATATATATATATAATAGCTATTGAATAAGTTATGTTAGATATATAAGTTATGTTATATATATATATATATATATATATATATATATGTGTGTGTGTGTGTGTGTGTGTGTGTGTTCGTATATGAGATGATATGAATATATATATGAGATACTATATCTATAGCTATGTGTGTAGGTATAGATATAGTATCTCATATATATATTCATATCATCTCATATACGAACACACACACACACACACACACACACACACACACACACACACACATATATATATATATATATATATATATATATATATGGATGATAATGTATATGTATATAAATATATAGTTGATATATATAAGTGTATATATATGTGTGTGTTATTGTATAAGAGAGGGGGCTCGACACTTTTTGGCGACAACAACAACAACAAAAATAGCGACAACAACATCAAACAGCAGCAGCAACAGCAATAGCGACAGCAGCATCAACAGTAATAGCGACAACATCAGCAACATCAACAGTAGCAGCAGCATTAGCGATAGCATCAGCAGAAATAGTGATATCAGCAGCAAAACAATGACTGCAGCAATCGCAATAGCGGCAACACCAGCAAATACAAGCTCGAGGGAGCAACAACGTGTATCGGAGAGGGCTAACAAGTTGTAAGTTAGCTAGTTGGGTTAGTAGTATATGCATTGTTAGTATAATAGTTAGTTAGATGTGGGTTATAGTTGGTAACTATACATATATCTATGTATGGTGAGGTATTAATAAGTATTTATATGTATGATAAGGTATTAGTTAGATTCTTAACTATATGTATCTTATAAAGTATTGTATTATAGGTAGTATGTTATCTTTAGTAGCTAATTTATTAGCATATGTTTAAGTTGAGTGTTAGCTACAAATGAGGATTTGACATTTACCTTGAGATACCAAGGTAAGTGCCAAGGTATTGAGGATACCCAAGGTATTGGATTTGGGTATCAAATTGGGGGTTTAGTGGTGTGATACCGAGTTGGTTCCAAGCCAAGGTATCCACATAGCATTTGGTAGTTAGGATTAGTATACATATATTGTTTGAATGTGCATATATGATATTTCATACCTCTTGTTTGCGTATCCTAAGATACAGTATTTTGGTATCCTAGATTTAGCTTGTATGACCTAGATTCTTAGTGTATGAACCTAACATCTTTGAGTTAGACTCATACAAACCTAGAAATAGGTAGATTGACCAAGTTTGACCAGTTTGACTTAGAGTTGACCTAGTTTGATTGTTTGACTTAGAAATGACTTATTGACCTAGAAGTTGACTAGTTTAACTTAATTTCTTTCCAAAATCTTGTATTGATGTTGTATTCCCTATCTAGGTCTTCGAGGTACCGTATCAGACATCTGTGAGACTATTCACTAAACTTCAGGCGAGTACATTATCTGATAGTTTCTCATTTATGATATCCTCTATGTTCATTGTATTTAGTGTAGATATCCATGTTTCCTTGACACGATGGTTATACAAATTGGTATATCCGGATCTCGTCATGAGATGTTATTCCTTGGTATATGGTATATCTTGTGCAAGCCTTATTTCATTGATTATCTTGTATACTTACAGACACTGATTCTCGGAAAGAGTCGCTAAATTCTTAGAGAATCTCGTGCCATAGCATACCATGGTTGGATCCTCTATACCAGTCGGCGTTACGGAGTATGTAGTATAAATATGTGATCATATCCATCTTGTATCATGTCTTGTTCTTGAATAGTATTAATCATACACCACACGTATGATTAGCCAGGCCATAAATCTTGTATCAAGTTCCCAAGCCGATCACATGTTAAAGCTAGTACTCACTCACTTAGTTATTAGTATTCTTATTCATTGTCATATTGTTCATTCTTGTATTTATTTACAGTATTTCTTTTATTGTATATCTCTTATATCTATTGTTGCATCTTGTATATTCACATCTATTTACTGTTACATAGTTTTTATCATTGATTAGAACTGCTGTTAGAGATGTACTCTGCTCCTTTCCTGACTCGATATATTTTTTCAAATGACACCGAGGGGTTGTACCCTACACATTATGGGCCTCAGGATGTTGTGGGCTTAGAGTCAGAGACCCTAGCTCAGGAGGGACTTATCCCGACTGAGACAGATGACCCGGGACTAGTGGCTTCTTAGTATTCTTTGTACTAGATTTGTCTCCAGCTTATTGTTTAGTATTTCTTCAGGCTCATTGATGTTATTATTTTAGACTCATGAGTTGTATGTGACTATTCTATTCTTTATCATATTCGTGCTTATTTCCATCTGAGAGAGTTTTCGAGGATCTTCCACCCCCACTACCAGTAGTTGATCAGACGCAGATGTTCGCGCTCTTCTAGCAGATGATGGAGGTGCAACAACAACAATCAGAGGTTCTGCGACAGAGCATTAAGAATGCTGACCAGATCACACTTAAAGCAGATGAGAGAGCTACTACCGTCCAGCCACAGACGATGCCACCTTAGTTTATTCCGTATCAGCCGAGGCCGGGCACCATCATCGACTTCAAGAGGATGGGCCCGAAGGACTTCAGAGGCACAAAAGGGATTATCTATGTGGATGAGTGGATCGAGGACATCGAGCAGAACCTGCGGCTAGCACAGATTCTAGAGGTGCTACAGATAGAGGCAGCGGGTTGTATGATGTTCGACATTGCACATACATGGTTCCGGACAAACCCGAGGATTGCATTACCAGGACTCTCTTGGAAAGCCTTCAAAGAGATTTTCAAGGAGAAGTTCTTCCCGGACATGGCTCTTACATCTTTGGAG
The DNA here is from genome assembly GCA_036927795.1 of Iris macrosiphon. NCBI lineage: Eukaryota > Viridiplantae > Streptophyta > Magnoliopsida > Asparagales > Iridaceae > Iris > Iris macrosiphon. The sequence goes on from JAYESA010000009.1 coordinate 179,479,454, forward strand.
AGTCAGTTCCAGTACCTCGTCCAGGGAGGTATGTCAGTGGACGAGCATGCGACGGAGTATTGCTGTCTAGGTCGCTTCGTGGAGGGTCAAAACCCCAGAGGCAGAGCAAGAAAGTTCAGGAAGGGCCTGAACCGAGAGGTCAAACCCCACACCAACGAAGATCCTACTGCCACCTCATGCACAAAGAGCGGAGGATGACTTAGAGCTTGGCTCTAAAAGGCCGAGGGACACAGGAGGATCCAGTAATAACATGGGTCCAACGAAATGGCCTCACTTCCAGCAGCAGCACTAGAGGCTTTACCCGCACCAGAGGCAGCAGTATCATGTGTAATCACCCTGTTTTTTTTCTAAAATTTTAAAAACCTTTTTTTCCAATTTTCTGTAATTTTCAGGAATTAAAACTAGGGATTTTTGTGATTAAATGATTTTTATTTGATAATAATTGATATGTAAATATTATGAAAATAATATTTTATGGTGTAAAATGAAAAACTGGACTTAGGGTAATTTTTCTGGAATTTATTGGACCCCGAACCTATTTTTAAAACCCTAAAAACTATTTTTAAAATTTAACCCTGAACCCGGTTCACTAAACCAAACCAAACCAAACCAAACCAACCCAAACCCAACCCACTCAGCCGCGGGCCGAATTCGGGTCAAACCCGTGACCCGAAACCCACGACCCGAACCCTTTTTAGCCCTAGCGGGTCAGGCCGGGTCTGCCCAACCCGCACCCGCCTCCGACCCGACCCGCCTGACCCTCTCCCAACGTTCCCACAGCCCGCGTCTACCGCCGCTCCGCCCGGCCACGTCGCCGGCGGCCCCTCTCCGCTTCGTCCGGCCACGTTCTCCCCGACCCCGCCTTCTCCGCCACGACCCGGTGCCACCCCCCCAGTCTAGCCGCCTATTTAAACCCTCCTCCCCTCTCGACTCCGGCCAACTTCCCCAGACCCCGCCTGAACCCTAGGACTACCACCGCCGGCCAACGCCCTAGCCGCTGCCACCTTTCCGCAGCTGCCCCAGCTGACCTCGACCACCCTCCAGCTCCTCCAGCCGACCTCGACAACCCTCGGCTCCACCTCATCCGAGCACCCCGCCTTCCTCCTTCTTCCCCACGCCGCAGCCTCGCCGTGCCGTGCCGCGCCGCTCCGCCGACGACACAACCCCGAGCAGACGACACAGCCCCGAGCCGCCGCCTCTGGCCATCAGAAGCCCAATCCCTAACCCTAGCACCCGGATTCGGTCAGGACACGGCTCACATCGTGTCGACTCGGACACGCGAATTCAGACTTCACGGAGCCCTGTTCAGGTATCCCGTTTTCTCTGCTCGTTGACTCATTTTCGATTCCGTATGTTGCATCGCGAACCCTGCGTGACCCTCTCGATGCCCGTGCAACCCGCTCGGTGCATCGCATCCTGTGGCGATTGCGAACCGCGATCCAAAAACAGGAAAAACAATGCCCTGTTTTACCCCGGAACTGAGTACGCTCTGCAAAACGGGACGACTTGGTCGCGTGCGGTCTTCACCGATACGTGCGCGCCATTGATACGGACGTACGAGATTTCGCATAAGTTGATTTGGATGTGCGTGCACACCGGAATCAACGCGTATCCGCCGACACCGTCCCGTATCCGTCAGTTCTGGAATGCGTCGTAACTTTGTGTACACACGTCGGATCGAAACGAAACTTACCCCATCGTACTCGTAGCAATACGCTGGTCCTGTGACCCAAGTTTGGTTCGATTCTGAGAATGTTGACAAAATCGCGTATCGTGGGCCTCAAAGGCTCCACTTGACGGGCGATTTTGTGACCGGCTCATCGGAATCCAATTCTGGAAGTTCCGTTGGGTTTGTATTATCGTTCCTGACTTGTTGACACTAAGTTGGACGAATTTGGAGACCTTTGTTCTTGACTCATTTTTCGGTGCAAAGTGGGCCCACATGCGGACCCCGTTTTGACCCGAAATGGTCATTTTTGCCCCAGTGTCCAAATTGGACTCAAGGACAGGCATTTCTAGCTATTTGATATCTTTTGAGCATGATGGTAATGTTTGTTTTAGCATCCGAAGACGTTTTTGAAGATTTCACGAGTACCAGAACAATAGTTGGAAATCAAACACCAGGCAAGTGTACCTTGCCAACTTGCTGTCTTTGTTACATATTACTTATCTCAATTATAACTGTTGTACATGCTTAGCCTAGGAACCGTGTGACGTACTTAGTGTCCGATTATAGTCGGGTGCCAACCCCGTACGCGGTGTTGTGTACGTCATCTAGACATGGACATTCGTGACCCTTTACACTCTCGTACTTGTCTTATCAAGTACATTATAACCCAAGACACTTGACACTATACATGAGACAGAATCTTCCTGAGATATTCATAGTGATTCTGTGTAGGATACAGGATTGATGTAGATATTATATTCATAGAGATTATATGACTGGTTACATTAGCTATGATCTCGCGTGACATGGACATGAGACGTTATGGACATGAGACGTGTGGTTACATTGGGTGGGGAGAGACACACAGGCTACAGGCTGTTCTATATATATCTACTACTATTGTGAGGTTATAGAGTCTCCAGCAGAGCTAGACCCTTTACGTGTTATTACTGCTACCGGCTCCCCGACACAGAGCTTGTAGCGGTCTCAGCCTGAGTACTAGTGATGCTCTCACTTGCATATCACATAGTACATAGCTACCCTATCTGTTTTATTTACTTGCACTGCATTTATTTTGGCTTGTATTATTTTGTACCTTGCTATGTCCCCTGAGGACCTGGATTCCGGATGTTGTCCCCAGGTTTAGCCGAGGAGCATTATCCCGAGGTTTACGGGACAGGAGCAGAAGCTATAGCAGTACTTGATACCGGAGCTGAACCGAACCCCGAGGACGAGGTGACGGCTGAAGACTTTTCCTGAGTATCTGATTTCGTACTCAACATTTACTTTATCTTAGAGTCTTTTGTTCTGGTCTGTTGAACCAGTATATTCAGACTATTGTCGGGTTGTTTTCCCGACTTACTTTGTTGAGACTTGTTGCTGGTTTTTCATTTCATTATGCTGTTGATTACATTTATCTTCTATGGATGAGATTAGTTGTGGCATATTGTAGTAGACTTTATTTTACAGCTTAAGTACGCTCTGATGGATCCATTAAATTGGGTTGTCCATCAGTGTGTGCTGCTGGCAATTGCCACGTGTCCGGTCCCTCGGTATCTTGGGACTAGGGTGTGATATGGTTTTTGTGGTGGCCCATGCAGGTCCTGACTAAATTGTTCGGTTTCAACTTAGGGACCGAGCAAACCTGCAATAAGATAGGATAAGTTATAGGATCTCATCCATTGATTGAATCATTTTTGGACTCTATGTCGAATTTAATTGCTTGAATTGCATCCTGTTTTGATTCCTCTTTGCGTTCTCATTGTTTACTTTTGATGCAGGGTAATGGATCCAAGAATTGGTGATGAGAACCCCTTGGGTACATCGCCCAATGCTGTGGTTACCTATGAAGATGGGGTGACACCAGAGACCAGAGGACAATCTTCTCAAAGCAACCAAACTGGCCAGCAAAATTCAAGGTTCTGGCGTGATGACATCCCGCCTCCACCATAGTTCACTCCACCGATGCCTGTCTTTCCACCAGGGCAAGCCATGGACGGGCAACAGATGTTTCAGATGTTTTACGCCATGATGCAAGCCCAACAACAGATCCAACAAGAGGTCCAGCGTCATGAGGCCGAGTACTTAAGAAACAGCCTAGTAGCGGCATTGGAGCAGGCAAACCCACAAACTAGGCGACCAGCGACGGGATCTATCACCGATTTCTGTCAGCTCAAACCCCGTACCTTCTCTGGCAAGGAGGGGCCAACTGAAGTTCACGAATGGCTCACGAGCACACAACACCAGTTGGAAGCAACTGAACTTCCAAGAGAAAAGTGGATGACTACCGTCAGGATGCAACTGACGGACAATGCGCACCATTGGTGGCTATCAAAAGAGAGGAGGCTCGGACATGACCGAGTCACCTGGGAGGAGTTCTCCAGACTCTTCCAGGAAATGTATATCCCAGCTGTTGCTCGGTCAGAACTTCGAGACAAGTTCAACCGCCTTATCCAAGGCAATATGTCGGTGGAAGAGTACAATGCTGAATTCATTCGCCTGAGTCACTTCGCCCATTCTCTAATTCCTACCGAAGAAGAGAAGGCGGAGAAGTTCTTTGACAGACTCAGGTTTGAGCTCCAGAGGTTGATCGGATCTGTTGCGCCTACATCATACACCGACGTTCTTGCTGCAGCACGTCGTATGGAGCGCGTTACCCAGAGGGAGTCAAGTCTGAAGCGGCCATTCTCATCAGCACCATCCAAGATATCACAGGGGGATTCTGCAAAGCGACCCCAGAAGAATCTGCCTCAGAGAGCAGCACCAAAGAACCTACCTACTTGTCATTACTGCGGCAAAGTAGGTCACATTGAAAGGGAGTGTAGACGTAAGTTGGGACTCTGCCTGATTTGTGGATCCAACCAGCATCTATCCAAGGACTGCTCTAAGCGTCGAGAGGGAGCTCCAAATCGACCACCTTTACCTGCACCAAGGCCAACTCATCCAGCTTTGGGAGCACCACAGATGGGAGCTGGAGGAGCCAGACCACCACTTCCACCACAGGCAGCATTATTTCAGCAGGCTCGTCAGCAGAGAGGTCCAGCTCAGGGACGAGGACAGGCATATGCATTAGCCGTCGAGGAGGAAGCTACTGCAGGCGAGGTTATAGCAGGTACCATATTAGTAGCTTCATTACCTACTGTAGCTTTATTTGATTCTGGAGCCTCGCATTCATTCATATCTGCTAGCTTCGTAGCCACACATAGAGTAGCTACCGCACCTCTCTCGAAGATGAAGAGAATTCTTATGGGAGGTGAAATTATCCCAGTTAGTGACGTCTGTAGATCTTGTTCGATAGTAGTCTGTGGCAGAGAGATGCGAGCTCAATTTCTGATCTTTTCCATGCCGGATTATGATGTTGTACTTGGTATGGACTAGTTAAGTCAGTACCATGCGACTCTTGATTGCCGGCTTGGAAAGGTTATATTTAGACCCCCTAGCCTCCCAGAGTTTGAGTTTCTTTGGGGAGCTGTAGAGCAAGGTGTCCAGCCAACTCTTAGGGTATTATCTGTAGAAGAGGAGTCAGGTTACCCAAGAGTCATATCAGAGTTTATGGATGTATTTCCTGATGATCTTCCAGGTTTACCACCTGATCGGGAAATAGAATTCACAATAGACCTAACTCCAGGAGCAGAGCCTATCACTTCATCAGTATATCGACTAGCACCTAAGGAGTTAGTGGAGTTGAAGGAACAAGTTGATGATCTTCTGGAGAAGGGTTTTATCTGGCCCAGTATTTCACCTTGGGGAGCACCCATACTTTTTGTACCGAAGAAGGATGGAACAATACGCTTGTGTATTGATTACAGGGCACTAAACGCTGTAACCATTAAGACCCGGTATCCCTTACCACGCATTGATGACTTATTCGACCAATTGAGTGGTGCTAGGGTATTCTCGAAGATTGACCTTAGATCCGGTTATCACCAGATTAGAGTGAAGAAAGAGGATATACCGAAGACAGCCTTCAGGACCAAGTATGGACACTATGAATTCTTAGTAATGCCGTTTGGTTTAACCAACGTGCCAGCTGTGTTCATGAGTTTGATGAACGGAGTTTTTTATTAGTACTTGGATAAATTTATGGTTGTGTTTATTGATGATATTCTAGTCTATTCCAAAAGCCACGAAGAGCACGAGGAGCACCTCAGAATTGTGCTAGAGATATTGAGGCAGGAGAAGTTGTATGCCAAACTAAGTAAATGTGAGTTTTGTATAGACAAGGTGCCCTTCTTGGGATATATCATCTCAGGAGAAGGACTGTCAGTTGATCCAGAGAAGGTCACTGCAATAGAAACTTGGCCTACACCTACATCCGTTGCAGAAGTAAGAAGTTTTCTCGGACTTGCTGGGTATTACCGGAGGTTCATAGAGAATTTTTCAAGGATTGCAGAGCCAATGACGAAGTTGACTCGAAAGGATCAAGAGTTTGTATGGACGGAAGAATGCCAGAAGGCCTTTGAAGAATTGAAGAGGCGTCTAACAACAGCACCAGTCTTGACTCTTCCTTCAGGGTCAGGAGGTTTTGTTGTTTATAGTGATGTGTCAGGTAGTGGACTAGGATGTGTCTTGATGCAATTTGGCAAAGTTATCGCTTATGCATCGAGACAGTTGAAGGTCCACGAGAAGAACTACCCAACGCACGATCTTGAGCTAGCTGCAGTAATATTTGTACTAAAGATTTGGAGGCACTATCTGTATGGAGAGAAGGTAGAAATCTTTACTGATTACAAGAGTCTGAAGTATGTATATACTCAGAAGGAGCTCAACATGAGGCAAAGACGTTGGCTTGAGTTGATGGTAGACTTTGACATAGATCTGCAGTACCACCCGGGAAAAGCGAATGTCGTAGCAGACGCCCTCAGTAGGAAGCCCACGGCTTATTTCTTAACGGAGCAGCTTCAGCTATTGCAAGACCTACAGGATCTCCAGATAGAGGTTGTTTTACCGAGACAAAGTGGCTTGCTGGCTAATCTCGAAGTTAAGTCATCGTTTGTGGAGAGGATTAAAGAAGCTTTGCCTACTAATGCTATATTTCAAAGACTTAAAGAGAGAACAGAAGCAGGCATGCAGACGGGACTTCGCATATACGAGGATGGGACATTAAGGTGCAGAAATTGCCTATATGTTCCAAATGGAGAATTGAGACAGGAGTTAATGACTGAAGCACATAGCTCTATATACTCTGTTCATCCAGGAGGAACAAAGATGTACCGAGATTTAAGGCAGTATTATTGGTGGCATAAAATGAAGAGGGAGATTGCCCGATTTATGGCAAAATGTTTAGTCTGCCAGCAAGTAAAAGCCGAGCACCAAAGGACTGCGGGTATGTTGTAGCCGCTTCCCATACCAGAATGGAAGTGGGAACATATTACCATAGATTTCATCACCGGATTTCCAAGAAGCCCCAGTGAAAAAGATGCAGTATGGGTTATCGTGGATCGACTCATTAAGTCGGCATATTTTTTGCCATTTAGAGTCGGACAATCCACGGAAGTACTAGCCGACATGTATATACGACAAATCGTAAGATTACATGGAGTGCCGGTTAGTATTATGTCGGATCGTGACTCGAGATTTATATCTCATTTTTGGCGAAGCATGCAAGAGAGTCTTGGCACCCGACTCAAATTCAGCACTGCTTACCATCCACAGACAGATGGCCAATCGGAGCGCACGATTCAGATCTTGGAGGATATGTTGCGATCATGTATACTAGACTTTGGAGGATCTTGGGAAGATCATCTGCACTTGGTGGAGTTCTCTTACAACAACAGTTATCAGGCAAGCATCCAGATGGCACCTTTCGAGGCATTCTACGAAAGAAAGTGCAGATCGCCGATATGCTAGAGTGATGTTGGCGAACGTCAACTACTGGGTCCAGAGTTGGTAACACAGACAGTTGAGAAGGTAAAACATATTCAGAATCATCTTCGTGTAGCCCAGGATAGACAGAAGCATTGGGCTGATACACAGACGTCTCCTGGAGTTCAAAGAAGGAGAGCATGTATTCTTGAGAATCTCGCCCACTCGAGGTACTATTAGATTTGGGAGCAGAGGCAAGTTGAGCCTAAGGTATATCGGGCCATTTGATATTTTGGAGCACATTGGTGAGGTGGCTTATCATCTTACATTACCTCCATCCTTAGAGGGAGTGCATGATGTATTCCACGTCTCACAGTTGAGACGGTACGTGACGGACCCAAGTCACGTAGTCAATCATTCTGAGATCGCAGTGGGCCCTAGCTTGAGATATGAAGAACAACCAGTGGGTATACTCGATGCTAGTGAGAAGACACTACGAGGACAGACAATCAGACTGGTTCAGGTAGCTTGAAAACAACACTCTCCTGGCGAATTGACCTGGGAACGGGAGGATATCATGCTCCAGCGATATCCTCACTTATTCGCAGATGCAGGTATAATCTAAGCATTCTTGTAAATTTCCGTAGTTCGTGCCCTTAGTAGTTTACCCTTCGATTGCGAGGACGCAATCCTCTTAAGGGGGGTAGATTGTAATCACCCGGTTTTTTTTCTAAAATTTTAAAAACCTTTTTTTCCAATTTTTCTGTAATTTTTGGGATTTAAAACTAGGGATTTTTGTGATTAAATGATTTTTCATTGATAATAATTGATATGTAAATATTATAAAAATAATATTTTATGGTGTAAAATAAAAAACTGGACTTAGGGTAATTTTTCTGGAATTTATTGGACCCCGAATCTATTTTTAAAACCCTAAAAACTATTTTTAAAATTTAACCCTGAACCCGGTTCACTAAACCAAACCAAACCAAACCAAACCAACCAAAACCCAACCCACTCAGCCGCGGGCCGGATTTGGGTAAAACCCGTGACCCGAAACCCGTGACCCGAACCCGTTTTTAGCCCTAGCGGGTTGGGCCGGGTCTGCCCAACCCGCACCCGCCTCCGACCTGACCCGCCTGACCCTCTTCCCACGTTCCCACAGCCCGCGTCTACCGCCCCTCCGCCCGGCCACGTCGCCGACGACCCCGCTCCGCTCCCCGCCCGGCCACGTTCTCCCCGACCCCGCCTTCTCCGCCATGACCCGGCCCCACCCCCCAGCCTAGCCGCCTATTTAAACCCTCCTCCCCTCTCGACTCCGGCCAACTTCCCCAGACCCCGCCTGAACCCTAGGACCACTACCGCCGGCCAACGCCCTAGCCGCTGCCACCTTCCCGCAGCTGCCCCAGCCGACCTCGACCACCCTCCAGCTCCTCCAGCCGACCTCGACAACCCTCGGCTCTACCTCATCCGAGCGCTCCGCCTTCCTCCTTCTTCCCCACGCCGCAGCCTCGCCGTGCCATGCCGCTCCGCCGACGACACAGCCCCGAGCTGACGACACAGCACCGAGCCTCCGCCTCCGGCCAACAGAAGCCCAATCCCTAACCCTAGCACCCGGATTCGGTCAGGACACGGCTCACTTCGTGTCGACTCAGACACGACTCGGACACGCGAATTCAGACTTCACGGAGCCCTGTTCAGTTATCCCATTTTCTCTGCTCGTTGACCCAATTTTGATTCAGTCTGTTGCATCGCGAACCCTGCGTGACCCTCTCGATGCCCGTGCAACCCGCTCGGTGCATCGCGTCCTGTGGCGATCGCGAACCGCGATCAAAAAACAGGAAAAATAATGCCCTATTTTACCCCGAAACTGAGTACGCCCTGCCAAACGGGATGACTTGGTCCCATGCGGTCTTCACCGATACGTGCGCACCGTTGATACGGACATGCAGGATTTTACAGAAGTTGATTTGGATGTGCGTGCACACCGGAATCAACGCGTATCCACCGACACCGTCCCGTATCCGTCAGTTTTAGAATGCGTCGTAACTTTGTGTACACACGTCGGATCGAAATAAAACTTACGCCATCGGACTCGTAGCAATACGCTGGTCCTGTGACCCAAGTTTGGTTCAATTCTGAGAATGTTGACAAAATTGCGTATCGTGGGCCCCACAGGCTCCACTTGACGGGCGATTTTGTGATCGGCTCATCGGAATCCAATTTTGGAAGTTCCGTTGGGTTCGTATCATCGTTCCTAACTTGTTGACACTAAGTTGGAAGAATTTGGAGACCTTTATTCTTGACACATTTTTCGGTGCAAAGCAGGCCCACATGCGGACCCCGTTTTGACCCAAAATGGTTATTTTTGCCCATATGTCCAAATTGGACTCAAGGACAGGCATTTTTAGCTATTTGATATCTTTTGAGCATGATGGTAATGTTTGTTTTAGCATCTGGAGACGTTTCTGAAGATTTTACGAGTACCAGAATAGTAGTTGGAAATCAAATACCAGGCAAGTGTACCTTGCCAACTTGCAGTCTTGGTTACATATTACTTATCTCAATTATAACTGTTGTACATGCTTAACCTAGGAACCGTGTGACGTACTTAGTGTCCGATTATAGTCGGGTGCCAACCCCGTATGCGGTGTTGTGTACGTCAACTAGAGATAGACATTCGTGACCCTTTACACTCTCGTACTTGTCTTATCAAGTACATTATAACCCATGACACTTGACACTATACATGAGACTGAATTTTCCTGAGATATTCATGGTGATTCTGTGTAGGATGTAGGATTGACGTAGACATTATATTTATAGAGATTATATGACTGATTGCATTAGCTACGATCTCGCGTGACATGGACATGAGACGTTATGGACATGAGACGTATGGTTGCATTGGGTAGGGAGAGACACACAGGCTACAGGCTGTTATATATATATCTACTACTATTGTGAGGTTGTAGACTCTCCAGCAAAGCTAGACCCTTTACGTGTTATTACTGCTACCGGCTCCCCGACACAGAGCTTGTAGCGGTCTCAGCCTGAGTACTAGTGATGCTCTCACTTGCATATCACATAGATGGTTACATAGCTACCCTATCTGTTTTATTTACTTACACTGCATTTATTTTGGCTTGTATTATTTTGTACCTTGTTATGTCCCCTGAGGACCTGGATTCTGGATGTTGTCCCCAGGTTTAGCCGAGGAGCATTATCCCGAGGTTTATGGGACAGGAGCAGAAGCTATAGCAGGACTTGATACCGGAGCTGAACCGAACCCTGAGGACGAGGTGACGGCTGAAGACTTTTCCTGAGTATCTGATTTCGTACTCAGCATTTACTTTATTTTAGACTCTTTTGTTCTGGTCTGTTGAACCAGTATATTCAGACTATTGTCGGATTGTTTCCCCGACTTACTTTGTTGAGACTTGTTGCTGGTTTTTCATTTCATTATGCTGTTGATTACATTTATCTTCTATGGATGAGATTAGTTGTGGCATGTTGTAGTAGACTTTATTTTACAGCTTAAGTACGCTCTGATGGATCCATTAAATTGGGTTGTCCATCAGTGTGTGCTGCTGGTCATTTCCACGTATCCGGTCCCTCGGTATCTTGGGACTGGGGCGTGACATCATGGTCCCGCTAGAGCGCTAGCTCAGCAGATGTATCAGATCCAGAGGGCAGTAGTTCTTTATACTTTCTGTAAGAAGCAAAGACATGGATGTGATGCATGCATGATGAGGCTAGGACAATATTTATTTTGTGGATCGAGAGATCATCAGTTGCAGGCTTGTCCCAAAGTCCTAGCTCGTCCAACTCAGGGAGGAGGACAGGCACATCGGGCACCCGATAGACCACCAGCAAGCCAGCAGAGAGGACCCCTTCCACTGCAGTAGCTGCAGTTTGCCCAACAGAGAGGAGCGCAGCGACAAGGGAAAGCTTTTGCCTTGACTGTCAAGGAGGAGGAGCCGGTTGGTAATGTCATGCCCCGATCTTCCACAGGCAAATCGGCGGTTCCCGCTAGGCGAGAATCACCGTGCCAGCGCTCCCGCAGAACGATCGCTTTGACCCATCCGGGCGTGATGTCTCACGGGCGTGAGCCACGTCCGTGCAAGGCCATGGTTCATTGGCTGGCGGTAAGAGTTCTAAGCCACAAAGTCGCACAGATTGTCCGAGTACAGCGAAATCATAAATGCATATGCGATTGATAACAGGTTCACTGAGTCGACAATTTTGCGAAAGCATTGAGTAATACAAGTTGAAGTAAAGCAACTCTTTATTGATATAAACAAGTGTTATAGGCGACGTATAGCCGAGATTACAAGTCGCTCAAGCCTCTCTCTCTGAAACAGTAAAAGCGTGCCAAGTGGCAACAATTGTGGAATAATTTTACAAGCGATGTTCAGGCAATGTTCACAATATTATGTCTTGTATATGTGCTTCAGTTCCGGACGCAGTGCTCCAAGGCTTCAGAGGGAACTCCTGGCCTTAGCACGCACGAAGGGGACATCCGTACCGAACGAGGTTCTCCCGCACCCTGCATACAATCTGGTGGATTATCAGTACATTGAATGCACTGGTAGGGAAGCTACTCGCCCTTTCGACAAATCCAAACATGTAATACAGGTTCCATACACCAGCTATTAAGTTGTCTTTCTAGTTGCCTTAGGATCAGTTTCATGCAAGATTTGAATAGCCTAACTCGTATGGTAGTGCGCCGTGCGACATGAGAGAAAACACGGTGATACTTACGAACTTACCATTTGACCTTCCCTGTCCAAGGCAAACATTGTTAATTCAAGCGCGGGCACGTATAAACATTCAGGGGTAGTCATAATAAAAATCAAGTTATAGCATATGCAAACACGAGAGTCGTTATATCAAGATCGTTCAGGTGTTCATTTGTTCTTTGATGCGATGCAATGACTCGCACGTGGATAGCCGCTAAGCGAGGATGACTTATCTATATGAACATGAGTTGCTGGCATAGCCATAAAGGACATATGTAGCACATGAAAGAAAATAAAATGCAACGCACGGATCAAGAACGCTACAGGTCATTCCTTCTGAGGTAGGCGGCTACTTAGTCTGGGAGCAAGAATGGCGTGAAGGATAAGTTCACAGGCGCTACACGCCATTCTACCCGAAGCAGGCAGACTAACAGGGTTCCTGTCCGGATCGGATTGGCTCGGTGCCCTGGAGACCGTCCGCAGGAATAGAGATCCAAAAATCTCACTTGTTAACAAGTTGTCCGTGACATGCAGGTCTCTATCATCAGGTCTCAGGTCAGGTGCAGGAATAAGTTCGAGGCATGATATATATATATATATATGGAACAAGTTATATGGAACAAGTTCGAGTCAGGATATATATATATATATATATATATATATATATATATATATATATATATATATATATATATATATATATGGAACTTGTTGAGGCAGGATCGTTCACATTAGTGTATCGATTTGGCAGGCCAGTTGATTCAGTAGTTTGCTCAATGAGCTGTGATTCTTGGATTCATTCATTCATGGTGCAAATTCCCTTGTTCGGGAATTGCCTTGGTGACCGAATGGTCCCGGATACTTTTAGGTTCATTCATGCATGGAACGACTACTTAGTAGTCTCCTGGAGTTTGGATGAAAATAAGGCACATACAAGCAGACAAGCATGCGTTTGTGTTAAACACAAGCATTCACGTTAACTCGGGCCCGAAGGTAAGCCGAGAGGTGAAACCTTAAGGGACTTCCCAAGCAACACGATCTAAGGTAGCATGCGAGGGTCTGAACATATATATAAGCAATGTTTTATTTCCATGTTCTAGCATAAGCAATACAAGTTAGGATTATTCCCTTAGCTAGGTGCGTTGGATTCTTATTAGCATGCAGAGGGTGAATCACCTAGCGATTAGCATGTATTATTCTAGATTTTATGTGTGCTGGCTAACCAAAGACAAGTTCACCGTAGCCACCCACCTTAGCGATGATTCGCCTCGGTAGAGCGATACGTCAAGCGAGCCTCTGAAAGCCTAAGCCAGTTTCCTGTAGGGACAAGTATGGATATCCTTTGCCTCAAACAAGTATTTTACCTGAGAAAAGAGGGTCGGGATATTGCACTTTTGCCGTTTGAATCGGCAGTCCGCTTGAACGGAACATGGTGTTACAGTTAATGTCATCTCTGGTTCAGTTTATCTCGATTCCTTTCCAGCTCATATTTTGTTCGATTTTGGTGCTTCTCATAGCTTTGTATATGTATCTTTTGCTTTGAGGCATCATCTTGAGTATGAACCATTTGTGAGGACTTGCAAGATCACGACCGGGGGTGGCATTATCCTGGTCAGTGATGTTTGCAAGAACTAGAGAGTTTATTTGGGAGGCCGTGAGCTGAGCGTATGTTTACTTGTAATGTCACTTTCGAGTTACGATATAGTACTCGGGATGGATTGGTTGAGTAGGCATTATGCTAGTAGCGATTATTATGGAGGCAGAGTTTTATTTCAGACGCCAGGAGAGCCGGAGTTCGAGTTCGTCCGAGGAGCAGAGCAGAGTGAAGGCAATTTCTGTGGAGCTTTGGTAGAAGAGCATGAGCCGCCACATCCGTTGATTGCAGAGTTCTTGGATGTCTTTCTACAGGAGTTTTCGGGGTTACCGCCGGACAGAGATATAGAATTATCTATAGATTTGGTGCCAGGCACAAAGCCGATATCTCAGCACGTCTATAGAGTAAACAACAGCAAACTGGCAGAGTTGAAGAAGCATGTAGATGAGTTACAAGACAAGGGCTTTATCCGTTTCAGTTTATCACCATGGGGTACTCCAATACTTTTTGTACCGAAGAAGGATGGGTCGGTACGTATGTGTATCGACTACAGGGCACTTAATAACCTCACTATCAAGAAAAAATACCCGTTACCACGGATAGATGACTTGTTTGACTAGTTGAGCGAAGCAAAGGTATTCTCTAAGATAGACTTGAGGTCAGGGTACCACCAGGTAAAAGTGAAGAGGGAAGACATCCCAAAGACAGCTTTCAGGACTCGCTATGGGCAGTTCGAGTTCTTGGTGATGCCATTTGGGTTGACCAATGCCCCGACAGTGTTCATGAACCTAATGGACAAGGTATTTTATCAGTACCTGGACCAGTTTGTTGTAGTCTTCATTGATAATATTCTAATATATTTGAAGACCCCAGAGGAGCATGAGCAGCACTTGAGGATTATTCTGGAGACCCTCAGGAAGGAGAAGCTGTATGGCAAGTTATCAAAGTACGAATTATTCCTTGATAAGGTTAAATTATTTGGGCATGTTATTACAGGAGATAGAATCTCGATGGACCCAAAGAAGATCTCAGCAGTTGAATCGTGGTCTACCCCGAGTTCAGTAGCAGAGATCAGGAGCTTCCTTGGATTAGCAGGCTACTACCGGAGGTTTATTCAGGACTTTTCTAGACTTGCAAAGCCGATGACTAGACTGACCAGGAAGGACATAGAATTCGTCTAGACTGAGGATTGTCAGTTAGCATTTGAGAAACTAAAGAGGAGATTGACTACAACTCCCATCTTGACACTACCATCAGGAGCAGAAGAATTTTTCATTTACAGTAATGCATCAGAGAAGGGTTTGGGTTGTGCGTTACAGCAGCACGGGAAGGTGATTGCCTATGCTTCCAGGCAATTATGCCTGCATGAGAAGAACTACCCTACCCATGATTTGGAGTTGGCAGTGGTTATCTTTGCTCTTAAATTATAAAAATACTATTTATATGGAGAGAAAGTAGAGATCTTCATAGACCATAAGAGCTTGAAGTATATGTTTAAACAAAAAGAGCTCAATATGAGGCAGGGTCAGAGCCGGACAATATGAGGATGAGTCTCTGAGGAGCATCAGAGCACAGGTTCAGATCGGTTTGGCAGAGGACTGTATCATCGCAGATTATGGATCATTATGATACGGTACCAGGTTATATGTACCGAAAGAAGCATTGCACAAGGAGATTCTGCAGGAGACGCATCGTTCTTAATACTCTATGCATCTAGGTGCCAACAAGATGTATAGAGACATGAGCGAGCATGTATAGTGGTATGGCATGAAGCGGGAGGTAGCTAGCTTCGTATCCAGATGCTTAGTTTACCAGCAGGTCAAGGCGGAGAGACAGAGGCCAGGTGGATTGCTTCAGCCTTTACCCATTCCGGAGTAGAAATGAGAACATGTGACTATGGATTTTGTATCAGGGCTTTCGCGTTCTCCAGGAGACAAAGATGCAATTTGGGTCATCGTGGACAAGTTGACCAAATCATCCCACTTTTTGCCATTTAAAGTGGGTACATCTACGGAGAAGCTTGCGGATATATATGTGCGCCAGATTATCAGATTATACGGTGTTCCAGTAAGCATATTCTCATATCGGGATAGTCACTTCACATCCTATTTTTGGAGGAGTTTGCAGGCTACCTTGGGCACTCAGCTCAAGTTCAGTACCGCTTATCACCCTCAGATGGACGGACAGTCGGAGAGGACTATTCAAACTCTCAAGGACATGCTACACACCTGTGTTTTAGATCTTAGAGGTTCTTGGGAGGATCAACTTTGCTTGGTAGAGTTTTCATACAACAAAAGCTACCAAGCAAGCATTGAGATGTCACCATTCGAGGCATTGTATGGACGGAGATACCGTACTCCATTGTCCTGGGATGATGTTGGTGACAAAGCTTTATTGGGACCAGAGATGGTAGTGGATGCAGCAGAGAAGGTGAAGCTTATCTGGGATAGACTTCGAGTGGCGCAGGACAGGCAACGACTTTGGGCCGATAGCCACCGGAGACCTTTGGAGTTTGAGGCATAGCTTTAGCTTTGTCTTGCTTGTGTTTGATTATTATTTTTTAGAGTGCTAAGGTTGTATTTTGTGCTAGGTTGGTGGTCTATTTTTTTGAGGATTTCTTCGACATATGACACGATTCATTTTGGTGGAGGCGGCAAGCTTAGTCCACGATTCATCGGTCCTTTCAGTATTCTTGAGAGGGTCGCTGCAGTCACTTACAGACTAGACTTACCACCTTCACTAGAGGGATTGCACAACATATTTTATGTGTCGCAGCTGAGACGGAATATGGCAGATCCCAGTTATATGTTAGATCACTCGGAGATAGAGGTAGGCCCTACTCTTAACTATCCAGGGCAGCCGGTGGTAATTCTGGATCAGAGAGAGAAGGTATTGAGGAACCAGACAATTCCTTTGGTGCACGTCGCGTGGAGGCATCACTCGCCAGGAGAGAGTACCTGGGAGCGAGATGCCGAGATGTGCGAGCGATATCCATACCTGTTCGAGCCGTGAGGTATAATTCTTTCTTGCATTGTATTGGTTATTTTTGGTAGATAGTTTCTTCCTTAATTTTGAGTACAAATTATTTCTAAGGTGGGTAGGTTTGTCACCCTCACTTTTTTATTCAAGGATAGTTTGGTAATTGACATGGGTAATTTTAGTTTTAGGATTATTTGTAATAAATATTTTTGCATGCATGATTATTTAATTATTGTATTAATTATTGTTTGTTAATTATAGAATTATTTTAGACTTGTGTAGTGGACCTAACCCATTTATTAGAATGCATGAACCCAACATTTAGACTAGTTTAGATTGAGCCTATTAAATTAGGCCCAGGGATTCGAAGGTTGGATTAATTAGTGAAACCATTAGACTAGAACCTTCCCTCCCTAATTAATTTCTTTATGAGAGGGCCTAAGGGATATTTGTGACATTTTATATTGCTTGGGGAGGGGGTTACATGGCCGGCCCATAGAGGAGAGAGAGAGAGAGAGAGAGAGAGAGAGAGAGAGAGAGAGAGAGTGCTCTCATTTTATTTCTTTCCCAAATTCTTAGATCTATAATTTCCCTCTTCCAATTTACTTCTTCCCCTCATCAATTCTCCATCAATTCTTCACCAATATCTTTACAAATTCTTCATTGAGGTTTTTAAGTCAAGGATCTACAAGAAGGAAGCAAGGAGCAACGAGGAGGAGGCCAAGATCTACAAGGAGAGGAGCTACTTGGCACTTGAGAACTTTTTATTGGGAATCCATCTCCTAATAGGTATATTTTAGTTTTTCTCCTTCTATTAGACTCTAGATCTGATATTTATCTATGAGAAACCAACCCACATGCATAGGCTACCCATAGAAATTAGTTTTAGGTTCATCGGAGACCTATAGTGGAAGTTATGTCCAATTTGGTGCCAATTTTAGGAGAATTTGGAGATTGGCATATATAGTGCTTGTCATTGGGTCTAATAGATCTAAATGACATTTGATTGCTTGTTTGTAACTAGTGTCATATCCACAATTGGATACGTGTAGTCCGTATCTCGTTAATTTGACGAAACGGGTTAATTTTGGGGGTTTTCCTCCGACACGGGACCTTATGCATATCATATTGTAACACGGACACGTAGATACTCTAATTACTATACGTATTGTTCATAATTAGTGCATTAGACTTGTTTGTGTCCTCCGGGATACGTTTGGTTTTGTGTTGGAGCCGTATCGCATGCGTATCATAGAGCAAGTGTGATACGGGTGTGGTACACTCTACGTGTTTGATATTTTGTCTTACTTGCTATACGTATATATATATATATATATATATATATATATATATATATATATATATATATATATATATATATATATATATATATATATATATATATGATAATTAGGTGATTATGTATGCATATAATAGTGTATTTGAGTTTATGTATAGGTGTGTGTCTATGTGTGCATATATATATATATATATATATATATATATATATATATATATATATATATATGTTTGTGTTTATGTATTAGAGTGATATGTATGAGGGGTGTTATATGTATCTATGTATATAGATAGCTAGTTATCTATCTATCTATCTATCTATATATATATATATATATATATATATATATATATATATATATATATATATATATATATATATATATATATATATATATATATGGGTGTGGATATGTGTTATGAGGACTTGGGACAGGAGGTTATACCTGTATAGCATGGAGTATCGAGCAATTCAGCAAATGGAGAGGGGAATCAGCAGCTGCAGCTCTGAGTTCACTGAGCAGTTCAGCAACTGCTGTGCAAGGGAGCATCAGCACTGTTGTGCACAGCTCGGGCACTGCAGGGAGGAGCTCATGCATCTGCAGCTTGGTGCTGTACAGCCACCAAATCAGCATGCTCAGTCGGGCATGGAGGAAGATATCAGTAGAAGCAATCAGAGAAGTGGCAAGAGGTAGCTGTGGCACTGTGTTGTATCAGTGTTCAGTCAGCAGGTAACTCACTGTGCAGTGAGCAGTCGAGCACAGTAACTGTGCGAGATATGCATACTTCAGTGTAGGTAATAGTTTGGTTTCAGTTTTAAGCTTTAAGTTGAGTTTTGGGTTCAGTTAATATCAGTAGGTTTAGTATGTTAAGGTTTTGAGTATTAAAGGTGATTGGATTATGGTTAATAGATTAGTTTTTAGTCACTTTGGTTAGTAGTTATAAGGTATAGTTAGTAGTTTTAGTTAGTATTTCAATATAGTATTATTTTAGTTGTTATTATTGATAGTTAGTCTCATATACTAATAGGTAGTGTAGCATGATAGTTAGTTATATTAGCTATACATATCTATGTATGTTAGTATTATAGTTAGCTATGTATGAATGTTTTGTTAATAGTTAGATACATTATAGTAATGGGTCATATATGTATTATTTATGTTAAAGTTTGGTTACCTCGGGATACTAAGTTATTACCAAGGTATTAGGTTGATACCCAAGGTATTGAGTTTGGGTATCGAGATATATTACTTTTTGAGTGCCTTGTTGTTTCATAGCTTATCTAGTATAACATAGTTTCATAGTGTATCGACTTAGTGACTTAGCATTAGACTCTTGCAACCTAGATTTTATTGGTTTGACTTAGAAATGACGTATCGACCTAGAATTGCATCAACTTCTCTTATCTTTATTCTTGAACCTTGTATTGATGCAACGTACCATATATAGGTTGTGTGGCACCAGCTTGGACATCGAGAGACACACCTTGCTCAGGACTTCAGGCGAGTATATTTATCTGATAGTTTTTAATTCATAATATTGTATATATGCATGTTCTAGAATTGTATACTTGATCCCGACACAGTAATTTCACGGACTGGTACTATATGGATCCTGTCAGAAGATATTATTCTCTACCGTGTTCAGCGGGTACTCATGTACATTATATCTCATCGTGTATATTGGGTATTGATTATATTTTGTGTTCACACACTGCTTGTGTTCAGTGTGCTTATTCGTGTACACCCAACGTTCGTGTTCGATGGTTATGATATTTGTATACACCCACTGCTCGTGTTCAGTAGTTATATTTCATGTTCGTAGCGTGTCATGATTGGATCCATCGGTATTAGTTAGGGGTGGAAGAGTATGAGTTTATTATGTGATCAAATCCATTGTTACATCGTGTACATTCTGGTTACATACCTCACTTGTAATCGTCTTACCTGATCATGTTCATCCAACCCGATCACATAATGAACTTGTATTCTGAAGCACATTAGTTTGTTTAGATTGCAGTTATTTTATCATATTGCTAATATTCATATTGTTGATCTATATTCTCGTATATTACCTGTATATCTATTGTTCATCATTCATATGTTTAGGGATCTTGTATTTTATTTCTATTATTTGTTTATATGATCGATTATGCTATTGAAACTGCTTTCAGAGGTATGTACTTTCCTCCAATCCTGACTGGATATATTTTTCTAGATGAGTGGCTTTTAGAGCAGTGTCCCACATTCTAGGGGCCGCAGGACGAGATACCTATATAGGATACTCCTATAGACCAGAAGAACTTAGTTGCAGAGCCCGATGAGGTCTAGAATATTTCTGTATTGGATTGTATTAGACTATTCTTTTGGTGAATTCACATCTTGTATATTATTTTAGATTATGAATTATATATTTATTTATTCCTTCGCTATTCCATTCGTGCATTATTTTTTCTTAGTTTATTTTTGATTAAGATTAGATATACTTGTGAGATACCATATTGCTCCTCCGTTCGGAGTTGAGATTATTGACAGGTACCATATTATATTGTTGAGATGTTAGACAGTTAAAAGTGACCCAGACAGTGTTCTACCGCTGATTCTGCGGCATAGGCTGGGCGTAACCACGTATTCGTGTCCGAATATCCGGGTGCGGGTCATGACAACACCCACATCCTTTATGCAGATACCGCATTCTTTGAGGCAATACAGACGTGTATATATATATATATATATATATATATATATATATATATATATATATATATATATATATCACTCTGAAGAATGCGGTATCTGCACATGTAACGTACATAACGCTCTGAAGAACACATTCTTTAGAGCGTTATGTACGTTACATGTGCAGATACCGCATTCTTCAGAGTGATATATATATATATATATATATATATATATATATATATATATATATATATATATATATATATGCAGATCCCGCATTCTTTGGACCGTTATGGGCGTTAAATGTGCAGATACCACGCTCTTTGGAGCGTTAGACGTTATGCCTATACCTACCCATACGTACTAAGGTTGTCCTTAGATTGCATAAACTTAGAATTATAGTTTACCCTGATTCACAGTACTCACTATTTACTTTATGGCATATAATTTTTGTATCTTGTTATGTCCCTCTGAGGTCCTGGTTTCCTTCTAGGTTATTTGAGTAGGTTGCATGATGCATGGTCTGGTGGTGTGTTAGAAAACTTTGCAGGTATATTTATATTTTTTATTTATTACAATTATGTTTTACTTTCTATTATGATTCTGCTGTTATATCCTAGTGTTTGTTGGACTATATTATTCTCTTGGCCTACTCGAACGGATGTATTATTGGGCTGTAGACTATTTATGCGTACCGTTCCTTCTTAAAATTTATTTATCGAGGATTGAGATTTAGTTTAGTTGTTGGATGTTAGAACTAGGTATTTTGCTTGATCACTTGACCGTGGACAACATAAGTGCACTTCGTCGGGTCTATTAAATTGGAAAGCCCTACGGAGTCGTACCAGCTGGCTATTGTCACGTGTCTGGTCCCATATGTTTTGGGGCTGGGGCATGACATGGTTTTAGTTGTGGCCCATGTAGGTCAGAGAATATTGTTCAGTTATATCACTGTACCGAACGTGCCTGCAATTTAGGATTATTGTTGAATAAGATCTCAATCCATAACTGATTTTAAAACTCCTATTGTATTTGATTATCGTCCTTGGACTTCAAAATTATATTTGTTCCTTTATCATCAATATCGTTGTTATTGTTTCTTGTCTCCCCCTATTTCGTAGAGATGGATGCTTGTCCTTGGTGGTTCCCTCCAGAAGAAGATCATAGTCAAGACGGAAGGAAGCATGATTAATGTATTATATTATAAGAAGATGGTTGTCCGTAGTAAAGAAGATTGATAGGTTCTTTCTAGATATTATAGCTAGTGTAGATTGTTAGTATGAGAATTGAACCTAGTAGTAGAGGCCTAGAACTGATAAAACCCTACCCTTACTTAAGGTAGCAGTGATTTGGAAGTATTAGAATCTAGAAAGATTAGTTGATCTAATGCTCTGGAATAATTTATGGATTACATAGCCGTATGCTAGGGATTAGCTGTAGCCACATGATAGTGATACAAGGAGCAATATTAGGAACTTGAAAAGATGGAAATTTTAGGCTTTCACCTAGAAAAAGATTATATGATCGCAAAAATTTTATCATGTGCTTGGGTAGTACCCATTATTATAATTTCACCATGGTGACTCAGAGTAATAAATAGTAGTATTTTCCATTAAATATGAAAGTTTGCAAAGAAACTTGATTTAATTGAACAAACTAAAGAGAGTACAAAGAGGAGTCCTAAAAAGATAGTCTAAGTACAAATTTTGTGTTCTGGGGGGTGTTGATGGAGGGTTAGGAGTGTAACAACTCTCTTTACTCCATGGACGATCCGATATGGAATTTCTTCTCTCTTGCTCGAGTGTAGATTCGCAGATAGCCAGCCAGACTTTTGTATGGGTGTGGTACCCTGCTATTTATAGTCATCCCGGGACATGCATATATTTGACCGCATGGATGCTGGAGGGTGCCACGTGTCCCTTCATAACAGGGTACAACTACAACTATGAGGAAGTCGAGCTGCCACGTGGGCGCTTGTTGGGATTTTCTATTGCTGAAGATCTGGGTGATTCTCGTCCTTTGTGGGCATGACTTGGTCAGCTTGACACATAGTCCCCACTTGGTTAGAGAGAATTACTTTTATCGTAACAGCAAGATTTGGTCTTTATGGAGTCTGAAACATAAGTGGCCAGAGACGCATGGGACACATGGAGTCTGGGACGCATGAGGCCAGAGACGCATGGGACTGCTTGGAGTTTGGGATGCGTGGGGCCAGAGACTTATGGGGCCGCTTGGATCTTGGGACGCATGGGGCCAGGGACACATGGAACGCATGAAGTCTGGGACGCATGATGCACTTGTTGTACTTTCTATGTGGCATTGTACCGCGTCAAGAGTGATGTTCTGCGCTGATGTGAGATTTTTATCATTTAGTGTGTTTACGTCTTTTGAGGAAATCAAAATTATTTTTATTAAGATTCTGTGTTAGAGACGATCCTGCTGACGGGATGCCACATTAGGTCCTTCTGCGGCCAAGCTGCTTTGGCCGATTGGGGAAGCATGGATGTCGCCTTTGTTTGGGTCACAGGGTGACTCTGTGGCCTGATTTGAGCCTCCTTTGGGGGGGGCGTGGTTGTTGGCTTGTTGGGCTGCAGGGAGACCCTGCGGCCTAAGCTTTTTTAAATTTTTATTTTAGGGCGCTGGTTCGCATGGATGCATATTTTTCATGCTTCTACAAGACCTCTTTCAAAGTTTTCAAACTGATAAGTTTAGAATACTTTGAAGAAGAAGCATGGAGAAGATGTCTTCGGTCACATGGATATTGTGTCACATGGCCATTGGGATGGCAAAATCATGCGAAGGGTTTGCGCACAGGCTTGGTCGTGCATCGCTGCAGGTAAAACAGCCGTATGCGACAGTTTATGCCTTTATGCGATCTTCACTGAGACTGATGTGTGTCTTATTTTTGCAGGTTTTGTCCTCGCTCGTGCTGCTCATGATGGAGCATGGAAGGATATCATAACACCCATTATTCGGAGTGAAGACCAACTTTATGCGGCGATTCGCCAAGAACTATTCTAAGAGAACAGGACAGTTCGACAAGAACTAATCCAAGAGACAAGGATGAGCATCATGCATCACACACTGGACTGTTCTTGTTCATGCAGCGTGCTAGCTGCATTTCTCCCCTTTATACGGTTTGCTACCGGCTGGGGGCTTGTGGCGGCAATGGCAGGATTTGGATTAATTGCCATTCATGTCGTCGGTCATCTCGTCTGGTTGTAGAGCATCTGCGCCTTCTCTTTCCTTGCTATCTATCAGTATGGATTCTTTTCCGTATACTGAGGTTTGTATTATGGAATAGTGAGCCAGAAAGCATTAAGCTCTGTTGTTGGCCCACTTGTGTCCGTGGCAGAAATAACACGGGGGCGCCTTTTAATGGAAGAGGTTCTTGTTGGCGAGAACTCATGGAAACCCTTACAAGGGATTTCTATCATATGTACTCAAGACCTTGAATATTAATGAAAATCCTTGAAATGTAACGAATTTTCATCATATATACTCATGATCTTGAATAAAAGTTTCTCTTTTTTCAGAACTTCTTCCTGCATTTGTCGTGTTGTATATTGTGATTTTTGGATATCGTACCATAGGAAATATGGATGTAGTACGTTACCTCAGTTTGTTGAGGATATCTCGCTGGGGGACTTTTGGTGGACTTATTACTTGTAGCGCACGCTGAGTGCAAATAATAAGTTCGAAAATAATCCCTATCAGAGGTAATATGGACATGATAGGTTTTGTGGATCCATTACTTTTTGTGCACATTTGTGCAAGTAATATATTTGGAACAAGCCCTGCCAGAGGTAACATGGATGTGACAATTTTTTTGGACTTAACACCGCTGGTGTACTTTGGTGATTACGGATGATAAGTGAGGATGACAACCGATATTAGAGATAATATGGATGTGATGATCAATAGCCATGACCTGAGAAGTTTGCTCAGAGGTAACATGGACATAAAAAACTCAGCCGGGGAGAAATATTAGGATGATAGTTCAGAGATAATATTGACATGAACCAATGTCTGAGAAACTCGTTGAGGAGTGACTTGCTGAGTGTGATATATCAGAATATGAAGATAGACCTGAGGATTGCTCCATTAGGGAGATTGGTGGGACGATAGCTCAGAGGCAATATGAACATGGCTAGCGTCTAACGGGATTGATTTTTGAGTGGTCACTGCAGGAGTGTGCGAGTGTACTTGAGGACTTTGAGGATCCATCATCCATTGCGTATCCGGGACTCCAGGATACCATTGATGGATTTTACAAGAATTTTAACGAAGGAGAAAATCTTTTACATAGGCACTTGCTGGGGATGAAGAACTAAGAGTGTAGAGATGTACATCTGGGTTGTCCTTCTTGTGATGAGGGGAGTACAAGTCAAGTTTAGACATAGTATTTTTTCAGGAACTTGTCGTTGATAGGCATCATGAGCAAGTTGCCGTTGGCTTTCGTGAGCCGGTAGGCGGCGTTGGAGAATACCGATTCTACGACGAACGAGCCCTCCTATTTAGGCTAGAATTTGTCGTCCGTCTTGTGGTTCATAACCATCGGCCTCCTTACGGCCAGGATGAGATCACCCACTTGGTAGGTCCTCTTCTTCACCCATTTATTGAAGGCTCCAGAGGGACGTGCCTGGTATAGCTCAATGCGTTGTTAAGCTAAGAGATGTTTCTCGTCGAGTGATTTTAACTCTTGTAGCCGTCGGCAGTGGTTGTCGTTGATGACTAATTGGTTGGAGAGAGACACTCGGAGTGAAGGGATTAGGATTTCTAGCGGGAGGGCCGCTTAACTTCCGTACACCAGAGAGAAAGGCATATTGCCAGTAGCTGTCCGGACTGTTGTACGGTAGGCACAGAGACATTCACCCAGATTCTCATTATAGTAGCATTTATTAGAAGATACTAACTTTTTGATAAGTTTTATGATGTTCTTGTTGAAGGCTTCTACCAGACCATTCGCTGATGGGTTGTAGACAGTCGACGCTATATTCTGAATCTGGTTTTATCATAGAATCGGTAGAACACATGGCTTACAAACTGTGGACCATTGTCATTGATGATCCTTCGTGGCAAGGCGAAGCGGTATATGACGTGATGCTTTACGAACCTGATTTTGTTGGACTTCTTGACTTTCGCGAGTGGTACGACTTTTGCCCACTTGGAGAAGTAGTCGGTGATGGCGAGGATGAATCGATGTCCCTTGGATGAAGGTGGACTAATCAGCCCAATGACATCCATACTGTCATGCTCCAGTCCCAAAATACCGAGGGACTAGACACGTGACAATGGCCAGCAGCACACACCGATGGACAAACCCAATTTAATGGATCCATCGGGGCATACTTAAGCTGTAGTACAACAATAAGGGTCTAGATATACTAATCTCATCCACAGAAATGAATACAACAATATCAGAATCATAAAGCAAGATCAATCTCAATATGATATAAACTCGGGAAAATAATCCGATAATGAGTCTGATACATCTGTCAAGATACATGAATAAAGATAACTACAACAAATACTGAGTATGGGTAAAGCCTATACCCAGAAGATACCCTCGGTGAGCACTCGTCTACTAGATCTGGTATTGCTCCAGCGCCTGCTCCTGCTTCCACTCCTGCTAATGCTCCTGTCCCGTGAAACTCGGGGTCGATCTCGTCTGCTAGTCCTGGGGACAAAGTCCGGTATCCAGGTCCTCAGGGGACATAACAAGGTACAGAAATCAATATGCCAAAATACAGTGTAATAGTAAATGAGATAAATAGGGTAAACTATATAACCGTCTATGTGAAAATGCAATTTGAGAGCATCACTAAACTCGGGCTGAGACCACTACAAGCTCTGTGTCTGGGAGCCGGTAGCAGTGTTTACTATATATTTTTAGCAGTGTTTACTATGTATTTTACTATGTGTTTACTATGGATTATATATATATATATAATCAGCCTGTAGCCTGTGTGACTCTCCCCACCCAATGTAACCACGCATATCATGACCATAACGTCTCATGTCCATGTCAAGCGGGATCATAGCTAATGCAACAAGTCATAATGTATCTAAGAATATAGTATCTCTGTCAAGTCCTGTATCCTATACAGAATCACCACGAATATCTCGGGAAGATCCTGTCTCATGAGGAGTGTCAAGTGTCCTGGGTCAAAGTGTACTTGGTAAGACAAGTACGAGAATATAAACTGTCACGAATGTCCATCTCTAGATGACAGTACCCAACACCGCGTACAGTGTTGGCACCCGACTAATAATCAAACGCTAAGTACGTCATACGGTCCTAAGTCAAGCATGCACAAATATATATATATATATATATATATATATATATATATATATATATAGTCAAGGAATAAATAATAAGATCTGCAAGTTTGGCAAGGTACACTTGCCTGGGGTTCTGGCTCCAAATGTAGCTCTGGTCTCAGTGTGATTTGCAGGTACTACTCCGGTTGCTGAAATAAACATCACCATTAGATTTAAAAAATATCAAATAGCTAAAAATGCCTGTCCTTACGTCCAATTTGGATACAGGGGCAAAAAGGACATTTCCGGGCCAAAGTGGGGTCCACACGTGGGCCACTTTGCACCAAAAAGTGTGTTAGGGTCAAAGGTCTCCAAATTTGCCAAACTTAGTGTCAACAGGTCAGGAACGATGATACGAACCCAACGGAACTTCCAGAATTGGATTCCGATGAGCCGATCACAAAATCGCCCGTCTAGTGGAGCCTGTGGGGCCCACGATACGCGATTTTGTCAACGTTCTCAGAATCGAACCAAACTTGGGTCACAGGACCAGCGTATTGCTACGAGTCCGATGGCATAAGTTTCGTCTCGATCCGAAGTGTACACAAAGTTACAGCGTGTTCCAGAATCAACGGATACGGGGCGTTGTCGGCGGATACACGTTGATTCCGGTGTACACGCATATCCAAATCAACTTCTGCGAAATCCTACACGTCCGTATCAATGGCGCGCACATTTCGGAAAAGACCGCGTGCGACCAAGTCATCCCGTTTGGCGGGGCGCACTCAGTTCCGGGATGAAACAAGGCGTTGATTTTCCTGTTTTTGGATCGCGGTGTGCGATCACCACAGGACGCGATACACCGAACGAGTTGAACGGGCACCGAGAGGGTCACGTAGGGCTCGCGATGCAACAAACGGCATCGAAAATTGGTGAACGAGCAGAGAGAAACGGGTACCTGAACAGAGCTCCGGAAAACCGAGTTTTCGTGTCCGTGTCGACACAAAGTGGCCGTGTCCTGACCGTGTCCGAGTCCAAGCGACCTAGGGTTAAGGTTTCGAGCTGCTGGGGCATCGCCGGAGGACAGCGAGGTCGGGCCGGGGGCCAGAGGTGGCCGAGGGCGGTGCGGCGGCGCTCTGGGAGGCGGCTGGGGACAGAGGGGATGGCCGGAGGAGATCGACGGGGGAGGTAGGGGCTGATGGGAGGAGACGGAGGAGAGGGGTTGCAGCGGCTGGGCTAGGGCGGAGGAGAAGAGGGGAGGGGCTAGGGTTTCGGCGGGGTATTTGACCGGAGAAGAGAGGGCCTTAGGGCTTCGGGGAGGCGGACGGGTCTCAGGCGGCTGGAGGAGAGAGGGTGGCAGCGGAGGGCGGTGCTGCGGTTCACGGGGACGATGGCGTGGGGACGTGAGATCCGGCGGAGGTCGAGGGGCAGCGCTGTGGGAAGAGGAGGAAGGAGGCAGGGGACTCCGGCGTGCGGGGGAGGACTCGAGCGGGGCGGTCAGGCGGCGGAAGAGGGGACAGAGGGTTTACGGCGGACTGAGGAGGGAGGTGGTGACGGGGCAGCGGGCTAGGGCAGGGCGGAGAGGCCGGGGCTCGTCGGAGGAGATGACCGGCGACGACGAGGACGGGTGGGGCGAGGTCGAGGCGAGGAGAATTAGGGTTTGCGGCGGTGACACAGAAGTCGAGGAATCTTTATATAGGTGCGCCGCCGCAGAGTCGAGGCCGGATTAGGATTAGGGTTACGGTGTGGGTTAACGGGTTTCGGGTCGGGTTCGATTCGGATCCGACCCGACCCGTTAAGGCTAGGTTGGTCCGGTCCGGTTCAGTTTAGCGGTTCGGTTTGAGTTGGGTTGGTTCAATTGAACCGGGTTTATTTAGGGGTTTAATTCGGTTTATTTTAAACTAGTATTTAAGGCTTTAAACGCATTTTCGGAGTCCAATAAATTCACAAAAAATTACCCTATATCCGGTTTTCCATTTTATACCATAAAATATTATTTCCATAATATTTTAATATTAATTAACAGCAATTAAAAATCATTTAATCATAAAAGCCTAGGTTTTAATTACAGAAAAATCCCAAAAAATTTCAGAAAATTGTAAAAATTCAAATTTAGAAATTTCTGAAAATTAGGGGGCTTACACATACCCCAGGCTTCGAACGGCTAGGACGCAATAGTCAGATGTAGGAACTCCGAGGGTTGGTGGATGAAGTCTGCGTGGATATGGCATGTCTGGCATTTTCTCGCATAATCAACAACATCCTCTACCATCGTAGGCCAGTAGTATCCTATTCTCTGAAGGCAGTCTTGTAGCTTCAGACTGGGTTGATGATCCTGGTAGACGCCATTATGAGCTTTGCAGAAGACTTGTTTTGTCTTTGCGTTCGACAAGCACCGTAGCAGAAGGCCGTCATAGGTCCGACGATAAAATATTTTGGTCTCTGTGTCATAATATAAACGGAGGGAGCGTCTCCGGATTGAAATGGCCTCCTTTGGGTTCTCAGCAAGAATTCCATAGACTGCATAGTCAATGAATGGAAGCCTCCAATCCTGAGTATCGGTGTCAACCTCCGCTGCATAACTGAGGCACATGTCACGACCCGCACCCGAAATTTGGGGTACGAGTACGTGGGTACGTCCAGCCTACGCCGCAGCATCGGCGGTAGAATGCTGTCTAGGTCACAATACTAGCTAATCACTCTCACGTGAATATCCAACTCCATAAGGAGACACAAATATCACAATATAATATGGAATACTCAATCACATAACTAAAGTACGATAAGATCTCAAGGAAAATATATAAAATATAAGACAAGTCTAAACAACAATAAATTGTCTAACCTGCAATCAATAACATCCAAATCTCCAAGTATGCCGAAAATAAGTCCTCTATGTCACAGTCTGGAAAAAATATCCAGTCAGGATTGGAGCAAAGTACAAGCACTAACAACAGTTCCATGTATATTGACAAAAACTATAATACAGTGTAAAGAAATACAAGATGGATATATGTACTAGAAATAAGAAATACTGGTGAGCATGAATATACTAGAAATAGAAATACTGGAGTATATGTCATCATCAATGGTGCACTAGCAATGAACAAAAATACAAGTGTATACTAGAACCATGAACTGGAATATCAGTGGATGCTAGAACAATAACTATAATATAAGGAATGCTAGATCAATATACTAGAGATACATGTATAGACTATCTAGCTAAGTATGTGAAACATCAGCATATCATATGATCGGCTTGGGACTGATCAGGCTTGCTATGTATGACTAGATATGATTCATGTAAGGTCAGGCTAACCATCCGGATAGCTATAACGCTAGCAATAGTCAGGCTAATCATACATAATAGGCTATGAGGCATGTAATGGTCAGGCTGCATCGACGTGAGGTGCGGGTGAGCTATGATGCAAGTAGAGTTGGGTATGATCACATAAGCTACTGATATTTCCCCGTTCCCCAGCTAGCACGATGGATTCCAACCACGACTCCTCGTGACATGTCTCGATGATGCTAACTCATGTATACAACAGTGTCAGAATCATGTACGCTATATAAATGAAATCATCGAGATAATCAACATAATGAAAACTGTCAGAGAATGTACTCGCCTGGGGTCCTGCTACTGGCAATACCAATAACCTGATTCCGAAGTCTTGTCTGAACGATCCAATAATCCTATAGACATCATTTAATAATAATATTGCATCAGTCGATACAGTAACACACAATCATAAATACATTGAACTCAGGGGCTACGCTAGGTATGACACTGGTCAACTAGGGTCAAGTGTGCGTCTAATTGTGCGGGTGTCGCGTCTGTAATTGATGTGTAAGATCAGACAATCGACTCACAAGTCTCAGGGTCGCATGGTCAACTGTAAATATGGGGTATCCGTAATTTACACTAGGGTCTCATAGTACATCTATAAATATACATAGTCTTAACTAGCATATAACATTAATTACTTATAATTTATATATACCAATTAAATACATATACAATATATAAATATATAAATATATATATATATATATATATATATATATATATATATATATATATATATACCAATGAATAATATACATATACCAAATGTATACTAATTGAGTATATATACTATATATATATGTATATATATATACCAATTATATACCTATTAAACATATGCTAATGGAATACATATACTATACATACCAAATACATACATATACCTATTTGAATACATATACACATACGTACAAAATCATGGAGGGCCATGGTTTAAGGAGGTTGCTATTGAATTACACTCTCCCAAAAATTGTGGAGAAATTTACATGAAGGAGAAATGGGTTTATTCACGGGTTTTTTCCAACGGGGTGGAAACCTCAATGCACTTTTGCATAAAAGTGCCCAACAATTGGAAAATTGCACAAAGTTAGGTTTATGGTTTAATTTAATTAAAATAAATATAATTGGTATTCTAAAATTAATTAGAAGTACATGGGACTAAAATTAAGTGGGACATAAGTGTCATGAATGAAGAAGACTCAGAATAGAATATTACCCTAATTCGGGTTACAAAAAATGGGTCGAGATTGTGTCTCCAATTTCGATTGGAACGCACAAGGATACGAAGTTGGGTTTATATCGAATTAAATATAGTCGGTTGAGACGAATGTCGTGCGACTAAAATAAAGCACATTATGACATAGTTATGAGTTATACAAGGATCAAAATAAGAGTCTGGCACGTCTAGGATAAGGGTGTGAAATTTGTTAGAAGGCAAAGGCTAGTGTAGCGCTCCCAATGTCGAAGCAACGGTAAGGCGCAACAATTAAATAAAAACACGGTAATTAATTATAATCCTTAACATTTACTCCCGAATAATACAAATTAAAATCATAACCCTATAATCTGGTCAGAGGTTCAACTAGTGGGCTTCTAGGTCTAGTCTACTAACTCAAACATTAATGAACACTATACAATAATATATATATATATAAATACACATATCATGCAATTATTTAAAATAAATACATACAATACCTATAATATATAAAATGACAAAAATACTCCTATTTTCAGGATGTGGTAGTGACAAGTCTACCCTCCTTAAAAGAATTTCGTCCTCGAAATTTAAAATCCTCAATAGTTGTATTTATTTGTTTATTTTCCATCAAAATTTAAATTCATCAAACCATATAATCATGAAGTAAATCCATATTGCTATTTCATAAAAAATTCAAATTTATATAGATATCATATTCCTGAAAATCTTCAAGTTTAAAAATCAATTTCATTCTTATAACAATCTTCTCCAAAACTGAATACAAAAATTTAATATTCAATCCTCTAATTGAAATCCAATAAATGCATATTTATAAAATTTAAAATCTCATCTGAAAAGTTTGAATTCAAACACTAATCCATTAATCATCTTACTCCTCTAATTTAAATCCAATCGATGCATATTTATAAAATTTAAATCCTCACCCCAAAATTTGAATTCAAAAACTAACCCATTAGTGGTCCTTATCTCGATTCTTTTTCCACATCATACTCAAACAATATAACACTTATAAAATCTTCAATATTCAAAATATAAGTTTTATAATTTATATCTTGTAGTCAAATAAATATAATGATAATCTTCTTAAATTTCTTAAAATTTAATGACAAATTCAATCATATCATAATCTTCATAAAAATTTATGATTTAACAAAATCGTCAATTCTGTCATATTAAATTCTCAATTCTTTATTCAAATTAATGTTTATCCTCAAAATTTAAGGCACCTTGTCTCTCTCTGTTCAGTCATAACTTTTTTATTAATCTTCACTACGGTCAAACCCCCAACAATCAAGGTCTAAGAAGATCCTACCTACAGTCATACAACATACAATCTAGAAAAAAAAACAAACATGGTTATGGTCACTTTTGTCATGGTATTGCAGTCTCTGTTAGGGTGTACTACTAACTACATTCTAGTAAGAAAATCATTGATACAAGCTACGGTACTAAGAAATCAATCAATCAATCAAACAAACGAAAAATGAACAGAAGGAAAGAACATAACATAGCCTTCTAACCCATTACTTGGACATCTTCAACCTCTATCATACACTTAACTCTGGCACATTCATTCACAAATTCCTATCCCTATACACTGATACCCACATCAACTAATCATTAGTCCACAAGATATCCATGGATATATCCATATTGCACATACATGTCTATTGATACCAAAACCTGACACCAAGAACCTCTAACACAAAACCATAGATTTAATAATGCATCCAAAGTTTGATACCTCTATCCCTTTAGGTACCACTGTTTCTACTACAAGCACACCCACTGTTAACTCTCTTACCTACTGAAATTGTTTATACTGGTTGTTCTTATCACTCAAGTGCACGCTAAGTGCAACACAACACACTAAGTACTGCTCCCTCTAATACAACTCTAGATGGACACCCAAGTCAGTTTGTAGTGCCATCTCAAGCATGCTCAAGCCAACATATCCTTACACATGCACTTCATCCACTCATATACTATTATACATTTCTTACCCACCATAAAATTTTATCCACAAAATAAAACCCTCAAAATTTAACTTCTCGAACAATTTAAAATAAAATGCATATACTTTCCTCAAAAGTCAAATATTCAAACATTAAAATAAAATTTTAATCACTTCCAAAAATCTTTATAGCTTTGACTATGTTTATTAAATTGAATTCGAATCCTCAAAAAATTTAATAACATAAAACCTTAACTCCTTAAAAGTTCTTACAATTGAAATTTTATTTTCAATCTTCAAATTATAAATTTAAAGCCACATCTATCTAAGTATATATATATACTCACTGTCTCTAACACTCAAGGTACACACAAATACGCCAATTATCTACAACCCTCAACTGTGTACTGAATATTGCACTGCTTGGATTACTTGCACTATTACTTCTAATAATTTTCTATTCACATTAACTGATACGCCAATCTACTATCATCACACGAGGTACTTACTGTTACTAGCACATTGCTCAACTAATTCTTGATATAGAAATACTAGCACTCCTGGTATAGTAACACTAACTTCATCATTAGATTACCTCATCACACTCACTAGAACTCATGATCACTTGCACTTTTTATAATACACATGTTTTACTTCACTCTAAAAGGCAGGCATATGGTTCCATATCTCGATTGATGTATAAGTATCTCTCTTTTTAATCTTTTACAGACTGTTACACTAATTTGTGATACACTTCATATCTTTCATGATCAATCTTGATATTCCTCTACCCATAGCATACTCATTAATACCATTTTTATGCGTATACATTCCTTTACTCTTGACACACCCAAGTATTAACCATCAAATTGAATATCATGCTCCATTAATTTTTAATATAATTTCCTCGATACTTAATTGTTTACATAGATCACCTAATTACGTGAATTCATAACTATCCAGGACTGGCATACTGACTCTCATACTAACTCCTGGAACCATCACTGATACTCTTACTCCTCCTTCTACCTATAGTACCAATACTAACTATTATGGCACTTATTATATAACTATTGCTACAAGGTACTACGCTATGGGTTAACTCTAGATTGATTTCTACTGCTCACATGTCCAACTAAGAAACACAGACTCACAAACCATACTCATTCAACACTGATACAAGACACATACATAATTGCAAGTCACCAATTATCATACTAACAAGGAACCCTAAAGAAATAAAGCTCAAAAAGGAACTGGACTAAGGACTGAAGGTATCTCTACTGCTAGTAAAGAAAAAAAAAAGTGATGGAACAAAATCCTAGAATAACAGAAGGGGATAAGTATTGAGATGATACTTTAAGAGCCAATTTAAGATACAATCTGATAATCATACACCTCTATCCGAAATTATGACACTCAGAATCCTCGCCACGCTAGTAAGCATAGCTGTGATAAACGATAGATTCCATAACTAAGGTATGCAACTCTATAATCATGTCATCTAGAATCCTCGCCACGCCAACCGGTATGGCTACGAGAAACTCTAAATTTTATAACTAAGATATGTACATCCAAGGTCAGGTTCCTACGTTTCCGCCACGATAACTAATGTGGCTGCGATAAACTCTAGGTTCCATAACTAAAGTGGACGTTTTACCTTTCTCACTGTCCTCATCAACATATGTCATAAGATGATACCGTAAATTTTAGTCCGTAAAGTTTATCTCAATATGAAAATCAAACTTAACAACGACACTAAGAATTAATTTTATAACTGATCAACAAGAATCAAATTCAATAACAACAAGTGAGAACGGACGGAAATAAGGGGAAAAAATTTAAATTAGAAATTATAATAAGATTCTCAAGGGTCGTCCTAGGAATCTCTCAAGAGTTTGTGATTGAGTATCCTCTCTCATCCTAGTATCATATGTCTTATATGCTATCTACAGGTATGCAGTAGTACAACTAAGACGTCACACTACCACGATATCACACAACTTGCGAAGCCTGACCTGTATGGGCCACCACTAAAAATGTGTCACGACCCGCACCCAAAATTTGGGACACGAGTACGTGGGTACGTCCAGCCTACGCCGCAGCATCGGCGGTAGAGTGCTGTCTAGGTCACAATACTAGCTAATCACTCTCACATAAATATCCAACTCCATAAGGAGACACATATATCACAATATAATATGGAATACTCAATCACATAACTAAAGCATGATAAGATCTCAAGAAAAATATATGAAATACAAG
Source organism: Iris macrosiphon (assembly GCA_036927795.1). Taxonomy (NCBI): domain Eukaryota; kingdom Viridiplantae; phylum Streptophyta; class Magnoliopsida; order Asparagales; family Iridaceae; genus Iris; species Iris macrosiphon. Next base: position 179,515,283 of record JAYESA010000009.1, read on the forward strand.
ACAAGTCTAAACAACAATAAATAGTCTAACCTGCAATCAATAACATCCAAGTATGCCAAAAACAAGTCCTCTATGTCACAATCTGGAAAAAATATCCAGTCAGGATTGGAGCAAAGTACAAGCACAAACAACAGTTCTATATATATTGACAAAAACTATAATACAGCGTAAAGAAATACAAGATGGATATATGTACTAGAAATAAAAAATACCGATGAGCATGAATATACTAGAAATAGAAATACTGGAGCATATGTCATCATCAATGGTGCACTAGCAATGAACAAAAATATAAGTGTATACTAGAACCATGAATTGGAATATCAGTGGATGCTAGAACAATAACTATAATATAAGGAATGCTAGATCAATATACTAGAGATACATGTATAGACTATCTAGCTAAGTGTGTGAAACATCAGCATATCATGTGATCGGCTTGGGACTGATCAGGCTTGCTATGTATGACTAGCTATGATTCATGTAAGGTCAGGCTAACCATCCGGATAGCTATGATGCAAGCAATAGTCAGGCTAATCATACATAACATGCTATGAGGCATGTAATGGTCAGGCTGTACCAACGTGAGGTGTGGGTGAGCTATGATGCAAGTAGAGTTGGGTATGATCACATAAGCTACTAATATTTCCCCGTTCCCTAGCTAGCACGATGGATTCCAATCACGACTTCTCGTGACAGGTCTCGATGATACCAACTCGTGTATACAACAGTGTCAGAATCATGTACGCTATATAAATGAAATCATAGAGATAATTAACATAATAAAAACTGTCAGAGAATATAATTGGTGTTCTAAAATTAATTAGAAGTACATGAGACTAAAATTAAGTGGGAGACAAGTGTCATGAATGAAGAAGACTCAGAATAGAATATTATCCTAATTTGGTTGCACAAAATGGGTCGAGATTGTGTCTCCAATTTCGATTGGAACGCACAAGGATACGAAGTTGGGTTTATATCAAATTAAATATAGTCAGTTGCGACGAATGTCGTACGACTAAAATGAAGCATATCATGGCATAGTTATGAGTCACACAAGGATCAAAATAAGATTCTGGCACGTCTAGGACAAGGGTGTAAAATTTGTTTGAAGGCAAAGGCTAGTGTAGCACTCCCAATATCGAAGCAACGGTAATGCGCAACAATTAAATAAAATCACGATAATTAATTATAATTCTCAATATTTACTCCCGAATAATACAAATTAAAATCATAACCCTATAATCTGGTCAGAAGTTCAACTAGTGGGCTTCTAGGTCTAGTCTACTAACTCAAACATTAATGAACACTATACAATAATATATATATATATATATATAAACACACATATCATGCAATTATTTAAAATAAATACACACAATACATATAATATATAAAATGACAAAAATACTCATATTTTTAGGATGTGGTAGTGACATCACAAGCATAGGTTGCTCTTGGGATAGACCAGCTCTTGGCCAGCTACGCCGATTAGCTAATAAGTGTTGCTTGGTACCGCCCAGGAAGCAGCGAGGCCGGCTAAGGCATCAGCCTCAATGTTTTACAACTGAGGAACGTGCTCTATGAAGAACATTTCAAAAGTTGTGATGATGCTAAGCATAGCTTGGTGGTAGGGGATCAAGTCTTCATTTTGGACTTCATACTCGACCCGGACATGTTTGACTATTAGCTGAGAATCACCGTAAGCCTTCAGGTATTCTACTCCAACTAGTTTAGCAAGTTTGAGCCTGATGATTAAGGTGTTATACTCAGCCATATTGTTGGAGCACGGCTCCGTGAGATAGTAGGCACGATTGATGACGAGGCTGTATTGTAGATCCCGCTCCTAGCGGTTTACTATATAAGGCTTGTGGCTCGATTGACTCAGTCGAAATTAAGTATGGGAGAAACTTTACGGCAGAATCGATCACAAACTATGCAATAAATATTTTCAATTGATGGATCGACTTCTGTTGGAATGAGTCCAATAGCTTTTGTTGGATTTTTGGTTAGCTTTCTTTGATTTTTGCTGCTTGGTTTTGATGAATGCATTTTCGTGATTAATTTTTGATGATTGATTATTTATCCCATTTTTATTGATTGTATGCATTCATTCTAGAGAACTCTGAGAGAAATAAAGACGGTAGTCTAACCAAATATTGGTGCCAATACAGATAGACGCGTGACCGAAGCCTGAGCTAACAAGCATCTTTTTTCTCTCAACATTCTTTATTTCGTGAGCGGTTTTGTCCCTTCTTCTCTACTCCTTCATGCCAATAATCAATAATGTTCTCTTGTAACCTTGCTAAGTCTAATGATCGATAAAGCCACTAATACCACAAGTTTTATACCACTAATAAAATTGTATTGATAAGAGGAATGTTCAATTATGTAACACAGGGAATGATGTAATCATTGTGTCATGGTTTGATGCCATGACTTAGCGGTAAATTGGAGTCTACGGATAACCAATTGAATCAAATGAATAAGTATGTTGAAATAAGAATGGAGAAATATGCATTGTTGCTCTGAATGTTCACCAATACCTTATACTGCTATTTATGCTTATCATATAGTCGTAGATGCATTATATGGTCATGGAAAACTTGTGCACAAGCTAGTAAATTTTCTTGAACGGAACCTGGGGCATTGGGGACCGTTCGGCCCAGGGAAAATAGTAGCACTTTGGTAGCGCTGGGTATAAGCGAGACATTCATTGAGGCTTGCTACCTGCTTTGAATGGCGCATCACACGCCCATCTAAGTCCTATATGGCATATCCATCGTGGTGCTACCTCACAAATGACCCAGTGAGAATGAGTTACATACTAATAATGTCTTATACATGGGCGATAAGAACAATCCTGTAAATTATACGGGAACGACCATTGGCTGGGGTAAGAACTCCATATGTGCAAAGATTATATATATTTCATTGAATTAACTGTTGCCTATTGTAATATTGCATTTGTAATATTTCCTATTTAACTGTTGCCTTAATTAAGAAGTGTTGGTTTAGGTGAGTGGGCCAGTTCTGCTCACCAGTACAAGTTAAGTACTGACCCACGTCTTTGTGGGCAAACCAGGTGACCGAGATATCGGGGGTGCTCAAGGTTATTAAAGCTTTTGTTGCAGTCTTTTCAAGCTTCTTCCTATTTCGAAAGTATTTCAAAGATTTCTAGTAGCTGTTTTCAAGTTTCCAAGAAGTAATAAAGGGACATAATGTATGAGATAAGAACATTATTTCATGTCAGCATATCATTCTTTCTTTTATGCAAAGCTATGTAAGCCGTTCAGGCATTTCTATTTCGGTGGTGAGAAAATTGTACTTCGTTGCAAAGAATCAATAAAAGAATTATTTTTTCTTATACAAATGTGTGTTTTTCAATCTACTATTGTGTTATGGAACTGGTTACAAAAGTTATTTGACATATGTGCCCGTCCTTGCCTTGTACAAGTGCAACCCCAGACTTGTATGACATCACGTCCAGCGAGGACGAACGGTTCTGTGAAACCGAATACGAGGACGAATTGGTTCTGTAAAACTGGAGCGTGATACATATGGAAAGATCAACACTATCCCGATCCCAACGATGATGCCACCTCTGGGCCCTGTTCTTTGAGCGCCGTAAAAAAACATTCGCCACACAGCTTCGTGTGAAGTGACGTTGGAGTCCGCCGCCTCGTAGGGAATCTCCTCATAGAGCTTCGAGATTTTTGACCCCAGGTGGGCTGTCAGAAAATCGGCCAGTGCTTGACCCTTGAAGGCTTTATATAGGACGAACACCATATCATATAGAGATAATAGCATCGCCTAGGTGGTCAAGCGGGAACTGAGTGCCCCTAGTTTGGTTATGAGGACACTGAGGGGGTTGACTCGCGAGATTACATGATTGGTCTGTCTAGCCACGCAATATCGATTTTTCTGAATAGCGAATACTAGAGCAAGGCATTCCTTTTCAACGGCGTTGTACTAATACTCCGTGCCGACCATCATCTGGCGAAGGTAGTATATGGCTTGCTCGTAGCCTGCATCACTATTCTGGGCTAACAGGGCACTGAGAGAGTGATCCATTGCGCGTACATAGAGCAGGAAGGGCTTTCCCATGACTGGGGCCACCAGCATAAGAAGGTTTGATAGGTATTCCTTGATATCGTCAAATACACATTGGCATTTTTTATCCCAGACAAAGGAGACACATTTCTTCATGAGCTGGGTGAACGTCCGACAACATCTAGAGAGGTTTGATATGAACCTCCTGATGTATGCCAGCCTTTCTTGAAGGCCGCAGAGTTCTCAGAGGTTCTTTGGCAGGCTCATTTCTAGGATGGCCTTGGTTTTGTCGGGGTCTATGTGAATACCCCGAAAAGTGATAACGAAACCCAAGAATTTGTCGCTGGAGACTCCCAGGAATGACTTGGTAGGGTTTATCTTAAGGCAGTGTGTGCGTATTAAGTCAAACACAGTCCTCAAATCTTGGAGGTGATCATCTTTAGAGCGACTCTTGACGATGATTTCATCGACGTAGCATTTCATTGTCTTGTGCAGATGTTCACAAAAAATGGTGCTCATAGCTCGCTGGTATGTAGCACATGCGTTATTTAGACCAAAAGGCATGAACGTGTAGCAGTATACCCCTACTAGGATCCAGAATAACGTATGATTCTCGACATCGAGAAATATTTTGATTTGGTTGTAGCCTGAGAAGCCACAGGTATTTTTGATCATTATATCGGTGATCGAGAGGGGGAATTCGTCCTTAGAATATGCCGCATTTAGATCACGAAAGTCGATACAGATTCGAATCTTTCTATTCTTCTTGGCGACATATAATATGTTGGCTACCCAGTAGGGATATTATTCCTCGCGGATGAAGCCACTAGCTATCAGCTTGTTGACTTTACCTTCGATGGAATTTATTATGTCTGGCCGAAACCGTCATTGCTGTTGCTTGACTGGTTTGGTGTTTAGCAAAATTTTGAGTTTGTGGATCGCAATTTGAGAATCTAGCCCTGGCATGTCTTCATAACTCTAAGCAAAGACATTAATGTATTCCCTAACGAGTTGTAGCAGGGATTCCCGGTCTACTTTGGACATACTTTTGTTGGTGAAGATAGGTTTGGGGTAGGATTCGTCGTCCAGATTGACTTGTACGACTTTATCCTTGGTAGAAGGTTCTCGTTGATCGAACCGCATCTCCCACTGTGCGTCTAGGCGTTGGGCCCACGGTTCTACTTCAAGGAGTTTCTGTAGATCTTCGTCGTCTTCCTCAAGGTCAGCTGACACCATGTTGGCAGACAATGTTTGCTTGAGCATCTCCCAGATACTGACGTCGGAGTCCCAAGCAGAAGACTACAAAGAGTGGGAGTGAACCTCATCTTCTTTATCTGAACCTTCAGAGGTTGTGGGAGATGTTACGTACCCTAAGCCATGCTTGATTTTATGACAGTAATCCTAGGACTTGCCTGCGGGAGCAGGTAGACGCAGAGGCAGCAGTCGGCCCTTTCCGTTGTTTAAACCTCGGTTATTTTTAAGGTCATAACCCATATTCTGGATGATATCTTTGGCTTGACCCCTGAACCGGTAGAGTTATATTTTGCTAGTGCCGGGTTCTGGCTCTTATTCCTCTGGGGTGAAGGACGAAGGGCATTCAACCCTGCCGAAGATGATAGGTTTGTCTCCCCTCTTCCTTGATGGAACCGTAAAGTAAGAACCTTGACTAGTGTGGCAGCCCATGCAGGTCTACGAATATATTGCTTTGATTTTAACTAAGGGACTGAGCAAGCCTGCGATTAGGATAAGAATAAATTATAGGATCTCATCCACTCATCCACATGTTGACACGTTCTTAACCTCTATATCAGACTCGAATAAATTTGTTGACTTGCATCATGCTTGATTTAACTGTTCGACCCTACACTGTTCCCTACAGAAGAAGAGAAGGCAGAGAAATTCTTTGACGGGCTTGAGCTTGGAGTTACAGAGATTGATTAGCCCAGTTGCACCTACTTCTTATACGGACGTCCTTGCCGTAGCTCGATGCATGGAGCGCATCCACAAGAGAGAGTCTAGCCAGAAGAGATCGTACATATTAGTACCAGCTCGAGCACCACACAGAGAGCCTGCAAAGTGACCCCAGATGAGTCCACCATAGAGAGCATCATTACGAGCCCCATCCCTTCCTACTTGTCACTACTGTGGCAAGGTAGGCCATATTGAGAGAGAGAGAGAGAGAGAGTGCAGACGCAAATTGGGATTATGGTTAGCTTGCGGATCCAGTCAGCATTCAGCCAGGGATTGCCCTGAGCGCCGGGAAGGAATACCAATGGTTCACTGACTAGCTTTACCAGCACCGGAGCCAGTCCAGTAGCCACATCGACCAACTTATCTAGCACCAGGATTATCACAGGCAGAAGATGTAGGATTTAGACCACCAGCACCGGGAGGATATCAGCCGAGGCCACCCTTGGCATCACAGGCAACACTCTTCCAGCAGGCCCAACAATAGCAGAGGGCACCACCACAGGAACGTGGACAGGCTTTTGCGATGACAGTGGAGGAGGCACGGACTCGAGAAGTAGCGAGTATGGATAAGATTTAGTCTTATCATAGCTAGCTATAGTAACAAATATTCCTGGTAATACTTTAGCATGTGCCGGTTAGTTTCATTCCCTGGCCTATACCTAGTATTATGTTCGCATGAACTTGTTAGTCTAGATTAGTAATATGTAAGTGGTACCCAAGTTTTCATAAGTTATAGTTGATCCTCGCTCTAATCAGACTTCTTTACTCTTGGGTTACTTATCTCTCATTGCCTAGGAGAAGTTTTCATTGTTCCCTACGTGTTCTTCTTGAACAAAACCCTTACCCTTCCTCTCAATTTTTTTCTTATTTATGGCCCTTTATCCTTTGTATTGTGCTTCAACAAAAGTCATAAAACCGCGTCATCTCTTCTGGAGCAAACCTTTCCTGACTAGTTATGTTTTGTTTTTCTTAATTACGAGGACGCAATTCTTTTAAGGTGGGTAGATGGTGAGCACCCTTATTTTTTTATAGGGTTAGTTCGGTAATTAATAATTTTTTTATTTTAATATTTAATCGATAATTAAATTGAATTTTGGAAACCAACCACTATGGTTTTAAGATCTTGAGTGCAATACTAGCCTTTCTCTTCCAACCAACCTAGCATGCTCGACTTAGACGAGTCAAATTAGGCTCCTACCTTGACTGTTCCTCACAAATTCGTAATTTCATGTCTTATTTTGGTCGCACAACTTTTGTGACACAATTACGAGAAAATAATGATTCAATTAACCCTTTTGTCGTGGCGTACGATTATAATACGTCACCCAACCCATTGCTTTCAACTAAATTCATACTATGAGCCTAACTAGCCCTATTACACATATAACACTCGAGTTGCATTATCCGAACCCTCGCATGCTCCCAATTTAATATTAAGTAAAAATAGAATTTATGAATTTATTTAATTATTTTAATATTCATTAATATTTAGTAAATACCTTTTTAATTAATATAAATTTGGTTGTAGATTATTTATTGTAGGAAATATAAATTTTCTAGAATTTTTTCAAGTGGCTAACTATTTTTGAAAATTTTCTACATATAATTATTGTATAAACAAAACAAAGAAAAAAAAACTAAGACCCTAACCCTACCCGTTAACCCTAACCCAAACTCATTAACTAAATCTAAACTCTAAACCCCCATCCACGTACAGTAGCCTCCCCCCCTATATATATCTCATATATATATATATATGTATACATTACAACATAAAATCCTAACCCATGCCTATACCACCTCCACCATCACCCACTCCTAAACCACCTCTACCACCCATCGGAGCCGCCGACCATCGCAGCCCCGACGACCGCCGTAGAAGCGTCGAAGCGCTGTCGCAGCAACCGCGCGGCCGGTAGCAGCAGCAGCCTTACGGCCCCCCTTTGCGCAAAGCTTCCGCTCCTCACTCGTCCGTTTTGTTCTCCGTCCACTGGTATGTTCACAAACTAACCCTCTAGGATTCCCTTCAAGTAAAACAGATTTAGGCACCCGGGTTTGATCGAAAAATTGACCGAAAGTTGGCCGCAGAACTGTTCAACAAAGTTCAGGAATTCAGTCCAAGTACCCCTGTTCATGTCTAATTTTCTACCATCTCGTTAATTATTTTTAAAATATAATTGAAATGACTTCTTCACAATATAACCAAGATTTTTACTGTTCTTTTAGTTTTTATTAGTTTGCTATAATGGTTAAATTATTCTGGTTATAAAACGACCAAAAACTTATTTTTAAAACACCAAAAATCTCCGATACATGGTGTATTCCGCCAAACGAGGCGACTTAGTCGTGTGCGACTTGCACCGAAAGGCACGTAACATAAACTCAGGTGTGTGGGCTTTCACGAAACTTGATTTGGATGTGCGTGCATAGCGGAATCAACGCGTATCTGTCAAAAAATACCGTATCGACCTGTTCTGACACTCGCCATAACTTTGTGTGTACATGTCAATTCATAACAAAACTTGTGCTATTAGATTCATAGCATTACGCTGATCCTGTGACCCATGTTTGGTTCGAATCGGTGAACGTTGACGAAATACTGTTTTGTGGGCCATGCAATTTCACATAACGGGCGATTTCGTGATCGGCTCGTCGAAATCTAGTTTTGGATATTCCATTGGGTTCATGCCATCGTTCTGGAATCTTAGATACTAAGTTTGACAAATTTGGAGAACTTTGACTCCTTCACATTTTTTGGTGCGAAGTGGGCCACATGTGGACCCCCTTTGACCCAAAATTGTCAATTTTGCTCCTGTGTCCAAATTGGACTTATGGGTAATCAATCCTGGCTATTTTAACTATTCTGAAAATAATGGTAATGTTTGTTTCAGCATCCAGAGGTGTACATGCAGATTTTACTTTTTCAGTAGTAGTTGACGGAGTTCAGAACCCAGACAAGTGTACCTTGCCAAACCTGCAGAGATCCTGTTATATTATTTGCTAGTGTTCTTTTTTATATATACTTCTGTGATGTACCTGTTCAATCTAGGACTGTGAGACGTTGCTTAGCATCCGAACAAGATTCGGGTGTCGATGCCGTACGCGGAGTCGTGCAACGTCACTTAGAGAGTTGATTCCACGATCCTATTTTTACATGCTTGCTTTACCAAGTATGCCATACCGTAGGAAACTTGACATTATTTCATGTGACATACGTGAGAAGCAGATGAATAATCATCTACTTCCAGAAGAAATCGAAGAATTTCTTGGGAATCCTACAAGATCAATTCGTTCTTTTTTCTCTGACAGATGGCCAGAACTATCTTTTTTGAGTTATTCATGGTGATTCTGTATAGGCTTACAGGATTCGTGATATGAGAATTGTATATTACATGGATATTATTATGACTTATTGTACTAGCTAGAGGTCATGATCTTGCGTGTTATGGATATGATACATCATGGATATGAGATATGAGGTTACATTAGGTGGGAAGAGACACACAGCCTACAGGCTGATTATTTATATATATACTACTGGAGGTTCCTTAGACTCTGTCTCAGATCTTTGGCACATATACTGGAGTCGTGATACTACTTGCTGCTATGGGATCCCCAACAGAGCCTGTAGTGGTCTCAGCCTGAGTACTAGTGATGCTCTCATTTTCCATTTCACTTAGCTGGTTACATATCTTGCCCTGAGGATCTGTTTATATTTACTTGCTGTATTTTTATTTGGCTTGAGTGTTTATTGTACCTTGCTATGTCCCCTGAGGACCTGGATCCGGATTATGTCCCCAGGTGTAGACGAGGAGAGCTATTCTGAGGTTTACGGGACATGTGCTACTACTAGAGACATACAGATTGCAGAGGACGAGGTTATTCCAGAGGATTTCTCTTGAGCACACAGTATTCTTACCATTCATTTATTATGCTTAATATTCTTAGATATTTGATCTTGTAGTGACTTCTGGATATTCTTACTTGGATTTTTTTTCCCATTTTGATGACGGGTTGTTCCCCATGATATTATTTATATTGCTTTGGTTGGACAGATTATTTTATATTATTGTGACTGGACTAATCTCTTTGTGATTTTGTTTCTTATTGTGGATGAGATTAGATATATAGACCGTGAAAGGTATTTATAGGCCATTTATATGTATTACAGCTTAAGTGCACTATAATGGGTCCATTAAATTGGGTTTGCCCATTGGAGTTGTGCTGATGGCCATTGTCACGTGGCTAGTCCCTTGGTATTTTGGGACTGGGGTACGACAACTAAGGAGGATCTGGTTTACTATGTAGGTGGTAGTCACCTGTGTTTGCATGTGTAAGCCTAGGCGTGTGTAACACCCCGTTTCGCTCAAGCGGACTACCATTTCAAACGGCAAAAGTGCAACTGTCCCGACCTGCTTTGCCTCAAACGAGAAGCAAAGGATATACAAACTTGTCCCTACAGGAACCCGGCTTAGGCTTTCAGAGGCTCGCTTGACGTATCGCTCTACCAATGCGAATCATCGCTAAGGTGGGTGGCTACGGTGAACTTATCTTTGCTTAGCCAGCACACATAAAATCTGGAATGATACATGCTAGTCGCTAGGTGAATCATCCCTGCATGCTAATAAGAATCCAACGCACCTAGATAAGGGAATAATCCCAACTTGTATTGCTTATGCTAGAACATGAAAATGAAATATTGCTTATATTCAGACCCTTGCATGCTAAGTCCCTTACGGTTTCATCCCTCGGCTTACCTTCGGGTCTGAGCAAACGTGCCTGCTTATGTTCCTTAGAAACACATGATTGTCTGCTTACGAATGTCTAACGTTATTGTACTGTGCATGCATTCTTGTTAGCCAGGAGACTATCGAATAGTCCTTCTGTGCGATTGAACCTGCAAGTATCCGGGACCGTTAGGTCACCAAGGCATCCCCGAACCAGGGGCATGCATCAAGGCAAGTGAATACTGTACTGGGATCACATCAAGTTTACCTTTGAACGAAAATATTGTCCAAGCTCGTTCATAGTGGAAATTCCTGACTGTACTCGTGTTATTGACTGTACTGTGAAAGATGTGATATTGGAAAGACCTTGACCTGCATGTCGCAGACAACTTGAAAACGAGGTATAGTTCCACGAATGGTCATCGGGGTACTGGGACCGATCTGATCCGGATGGAACTCATGTTATTGTACAGTCTATTATGCTGGACGAGATGGCATGTAGTGCCCATTGTTCTTTCGCTGAATACCATTCTCTCCAGTGGCTTAACTCTATTGTATAGCCCATTGTGCTGGACGAGATGGTTTGTAGCGCCTATTGTACTTTCGTTGCATACCATTCTCGCCAGTGGCTAATGTCCTTTATGGCTATGCCAGCAACCCATTGTTCATATAGCTAAGTCATCCCCGCTTAGCGGCTATCCGTGTGCGAGTCATTACATTGCATCAATAAACAACTTAACACCTGAACGATCTTGAATAAAAGTACTCGTGTTGCATATGCGATTGCCCCTGAATGTTTATACTTACCCGTGTTGAATTAACAATGTTTGCCTTGGACAGGGAAGGACAATTGGTAAGTGGGTAAGTCTCGCCGTGTTTCCTCTCATGTCGCACAACGCACTGCCACACAGATTAGGCTATTCAATGTTTGCATGTAACTGATCCTAAGGCAACTAGACAGACCAACTTAATAGTTGGTGCACAGAATTTATATTACGTGTTTGGATTTGTCGAGCAGGCGAGTAGCTTTCCCAACAGTGCATTCAATGTACTGATAATCCACCAGTTTGTATGCAGGGTGCGGGAGAACCTCGTTCGGTGCGGATGCCTCCTCCGTACGTGCTTAGGCGTGAAGATCACTCTGAAGTATCGCTGCATCCGGAACTGAAGCACATATACAAGACATAATATTGTGAACATCGCCTGAACATCGCCTGTACAATCATCCACAATTGTAGCCACTTGGCACGCTTTTACTGTTTCAGAGAGAGAGGCTTGAGCGACTTGTAATCTCGGCTATACGCCGCCTGTAACACTTGTTTATATCAATAAAGTTACTTCAACTTGTGTTATTCAATGCTTCCACTATATTGTCGACTCAGTGAACCTGTTACCAAATCATTATGCGTTTATGACTCCGCTGTACTCGGAGAATCTGTACGACTTTGTGGCTTAGAATTCTTACCGCCAGCCAATGAACCACGGCCTTGCACGGGCGTGGCTCACGCTCGTACGGCATCACGCCCGGATGGGTCAAAGCGATCGTTCCGCGGGAGCGCTGGCGCGATGATTCTCGCCTAGCGGGAATGGCCGATTTTTCTGCAGGAGATCGGGGCGTGACACCGTGCTCCACATAGTACAATATATTGATATGTGTATGCTCAGAATAATTCAAAGATAACCCTTTATTGATAAAATAAGGTATATCTTCCAAAGGAATCATATCATCGAGAGAAGCGGTGTTGGCCTTAGCGGCCACATATTCTTCCAGTTTGTCATCCTCATGGGCTACCCCCAGCGCTGTTACAGGCATTGGTGGCTTCCTGTGTAGTTTTACCACCAGAGGCTCAAAGGCTGCAACAGTGGCCGAGTCTTCTTTTGGAGGTCTATAAAGACGAACGACCATAGGTTCTGAAGGAGAAGTTGGTTCTGGATCCTTCTTCTGCGATCGATTTGGCCTATGAAGACGAACGACCAGAGTTTCAAAAGGAGCAAATGGTGCAAGATCCTTCTTTTGTGGTCGATTTAGCCTATGAAGGCGAACAACCAGAGGTTCAAAATTTGTGGAAGGTGCCAGAGATTCTGGTGCCTTCCTGTGCAACTTGACGACGAGGGAAGTGGCTGTGTTAGGAGTGCAAACCTTGAGACGGGTTCTCTTGGGATACTCCGGTGTTGTCGTAACCTCGGCCTCATCATCAGTCGCATTTCTACCTTATTCTTGGTTGGTTTGCTTTTAGAGGATGGCGTCGGAGTAGTAGTGTCTCGACAACCTTGAATAGGTCGATGTCTGCGAACTTTATTCTGATAATGCAATGATCGTCAATGTACTTTAAGCATTAGTGCAGGGTCGATGGCATGATCATATATTGGTGTATCCAGGGGCGTTTGAGCAAGACGTTATAGGATACATCTACGTCAATGACATAGCAAGTGACATCTATTTTCAGTTCGTCGATCTGTCACTTCAAGTGAATCTTGTCCATAGGGTACCTTCTTCCTGCGTTGTAGCCACTATTGGCAGTATTGGTAGCTGCCAGGCGGTGCATCGGGATGCCCAAGATTTGCAACAGACTCCTCGGGATAATGCTGATTGATGAACCGGGGTCAATGTGCATCCGGTCTACCTTTATAGCACCAATATACCATGTGTAATACAGGAGACGATCATGCTTATTATTCTTAAGCAACATGTCTTGCGAGAATTTAATATTGGGTACTATATCAGTAACTTTATTACAGTGGGAGCATATCGTCGAATCTTCAGTTGGCGGTTTGACCTGCGCTAGATAGGTGTTAAAATTTTGTAATGCCTCGCTCAGGGTGGCTCGAGTGTCTTGGAAAGCCACAGAAGCTTAAATAACGACAACTTTTCTGGGGTATTGGCGAGTTGAGCCAAGACGTCAAAGTTGTAGGTCTTTTCTGATTACTGAGACATTTCCTAACCCAACGGATTATTGAAGCATCCCTCTTTTGTTTGGACTTGTCCGCTGGTTGGGGTTGAGATAGACCCGGATCAGACACGACAGGTGCAGTAGTTGGAGGTGCATTGACGTCGAAAACTTCATAATCTCGCTGGTAAGAAAGGTCCGACCTGGTTTCCCCTACCCAGGCCTCCTCAGTGCTAGAAGAAACTATGCGGCAGGACTTGATTTTTCGTGTTTTAGGCTTGAAGGGCGGAAGGCGCTGCTTTCTGCGTCAAGTCTGGGACCAGATCCGGGTGGACCTACATGATCTTGCCCCGAGGGGTAGTAAGAGGTGTCACCCCGGCTGCTTGGTCGCGAGCTAGGGGAAGATTGACCACCTCCATTATTGCCCTTCTGATCGGTGTGACTCCGTCCTGGGCTTCCGTCGATGGAAAGTTGCCGAACTGGAGAGACACCATATTGTCGGCAAACGTTACATTGTCGAAATCTAGGGAGAGAGCCTTGGTATCGATCAGCCGTTGGATGTAACGCTTCAAGGTGTAGCACTCATGCGTCGAGTGGTGAACGTACCGGTGGAGGTGAAAGTACTTTGGGTTGTTTATTTTCTCCGCTTCAGACTGACGTTTGACATCGGGGAGGCAAATCTTACCTCCCTATATCAGCATGTCAAAGATGGGCTTGACATTACCGTCTTCGAAAGAATAGGTCTCCTTTGATTTTGGAGCCTCTTCATACTTTTGCCCAGGTTTCTTGGTCACATTAGCGACCATGGCTTGATTTTTTTTTTGCATCGCAGTTGCTGTTACCGCTATTGTTAGGGCACTTGCCCTTTTCCTCAGTAGTAGGGATATGGATTCCCAAGTGATGGGCATCCTTGAGATTCTTTTCAGCGTTGACAGTGCTTATAAGGAACGTCGTCCAGTCTTTGAACTGGCTATCGCATATCCAGAGGCTGACTGTCAGAAGCATATTTTTCCTGCACATCTCCATTAGTTAGGCCTCGGGATTGCCAGGGGGCAATCTTAGCACCGTTTGTCGGAACAGCTCGATATAATTTTGCGTCAGTTCCCTTTCTCCCTGGGCGACATCTATCAGAGAGGACATCGTTATATCAATTTCTGCCTCATATAATCTGTTGAGGAACAGACGCTTGAGGTCATCGAATGATGAGATACGATTATCTTCGAGAATACAGAAACAGTCAAAAGCTACCCATGCTAATCCCCGACGAAAAGTCTGGTAAGGATAGCATCGTTGCGGGGTAGGTGTCCCGTTGTAATCTCGAAGTAACGCATGAACCGGCGAGGGGAGGACTTGCCATCAAATTTGTTTATGTTGAAGGGTTTGTATTTGGGAGGATAAGGTACGTCCCTCCATTCTATCCGGTATGGTTGTCGTACCCCGAGATCGTGGAGTGAGTCCCGATTGCCTATGGAGTCTAGGCGAGCCCGGAGTTCCCAGACCTCCTTCATTGCTTCATTGGCCTCATTTCCTGTGAAAGGTGCAGACGAGCCAGGAAGGTGAGGATTACTACCCGCAGGTGGGGCATTTGTGTTTGAATCCCCGTTGGTACTTGGGTCAAAGTTTGCTTGTCCAGGGGTTATTACTGGTTAAGAAGCCATATTTGCTTTGATTTCCAGCATTGTCTGGGTTAAGACTTGTATTGATGCACACATCATCTACATCATGGCCTCGAGGGTCTCGAGGCACTGGTGTTCGCTAAGGCCTTCATGGTCATCCCCGGCCATGTATATCGTCCTCACGTGGGGAGAGATGCACGGGGCCGTGGATGCCGCACTTTCTGTCTCAGACCCCTGACGAGAGTAGTCATAAGGGAAAGCTGGCAACGCCGTCTCCTCCTCGTACACGGAAGGAATACTACCCCCAGTGTAAGAGGCTACATCAACCTAGCGAGGGAAGCTACCCCCAGGGATCTCGGAGTCTGTTCCTTGGGAATCGCTGTCTTCTCGGAATGTCGAGTTATTGTGTAAGTCGAGGGGAATACTACCCTCAACATGGTCCACCCCAGGGGTTATAAGGAAGAATTACCACCAGTAGCTGACAGTTTCTTCCTTGAGTGAGTACCCTAGAAAACGCCTTCCAAGGTCCCGTTGTTAACCCTTCCGGTAGTCGCCTTCGTAACGCACTGGCGGATAGCGACGGACTGGAGGTACTTGACTTCTTTCCTCCCTTGGTGGCAGGAAGCTTCTGAGTCGAGTAGCATAAGGTGGAGGACATCTCCTCCTCCTCTGGTATTTGTACCTGATCTCCGGGTTGTTGCCGGATAGTACTTTCAGGTGCAGTCGCTAGAATACCGATTGCCTGCTTATGGTGTTGCCACTTTGTTGCAGCATCAACTAATAATGATCTTGGCACAATGATGCCCTAGAGGGGATATTTCACCAGCTATAATTGTTTCCCTCGTATTGCACTTGTGATTGATCATATTATGCAAATCAAGCAAGGGTTGTTCCACCTTTGTACCCTTTTTGTGGGCCCGAAAGGACCGAGCGCACAGATGCGTGGGTATTGTATTTGCTCCCTGATTCGGGGTTCATACAAGAACTTTTATCAGATCATCAGATGAAGACTTTTAAGACTGACGTTGTCTATTTTTTGCTGTGGGCTGGACGTATGAGACAGTCTTATATAGCTTCCCATCAGGGGCCCGTGTAATGGTTAACGGTGCCTGCTGACGGTCAGCTAACTGGACAGTTGCTTGAGCCTGATGAGCTCGCACTATCCTAGGGTTCTTTGACTTAGCACCCGCAAGCGTGTAGTACAAAGAGTCCAGGTTTGGATTTTTGCCATTCTCAGTAAGCCGTATGGGATCTGCGTCGCAGGAGATCTGCGTCGCAGGAGATACGGTCGAAATCAGATATTCTGTTATTGTTGGGGCCGTATGCGGCCGTCTGCCAGCGGTTATGGGCTGGTGCCGCATGGCCAGTCTTATGCGGCCTCCTTCTTGACCGCATAAAAGCTGCCTCAGCCCTAGAACGTCTGGCATCGTAGTATTTTTCTTTGCCATAGGCTGGGTGCCGAGCAGTTTTTGCGTCAGACGGGATTGCAACATGGATGTGGACGTCCTGGGTGTTCACCTGACGAACATCATCAACAACAGAGAGAGAGGCGAGAAGCATGTGCTCCGCAGTTGGGAGAGGCACAACGACCTTTGTTACCCATGTCCTGCGGGTCGTCTTGGGCTTGGCTAGCCTTGGCGAAGGGCTAGCACTTCCTTTCGAAAGAATTTTCTTGAATGCTTGCTGGTCGAAGCAGACTACCAGCATCTTTTGCGTTGAGCCGAGCTTGACCGCATCGGACTGCATCACCAACTTCTCATGAGAGGAGAAGGTAGTCCCCAGCAGAATCGCCATCTTATTTGCCATTAAATACGAAAGTTTGGAAAGAAACTTGATTTAATTGAACAAACTAAATAGAGTACAGAGGAGTCATAAACAGACAGACTAAGTACAAATTTTGTGTTTTGGGGGGTGACGATGGAGGGTTAGGTGTATAGAAAATCTCTTCACTCCATGGATGATCCGATGCGGAAGCTCTTTTCTCTTGTTCGAGTATAGATTCGTAGATAGCCAGCCAGTCTCTTGTATGTGTGTGGTACCCTACAATTTATAGTCATCCCTGGACGCGCATATGTTGGACCACATGGATGCTGGAGGGTGCCACGTGTCCCTTCGTAACAGGATATAACTGTAACCGTGAGCTGGTTGAGCTGCCACGTGGGCGCTTGGTAGGAATTTTCGTTGCTGAAGACCTGGGTGGTTCTCGTCCTTTGTGGGCGTGACTTGGTCAGCTTGACACATATTCCGTACTTGGTTGGAGAGAATCACTCTCGGTATAACAGCAAGATTTGGTCTTCATGGAGTCTGAAACACATGTGGCTAGAGATGCATGGGACGCATAGAATCTGTGACACATGGGGTCAGAGACGCATGGACCGCGTAGAGTCTGAGACGCATGGGGTCAGAAAAGCATGATACTGCATGGGGTCTGGGACGCATGGGGCCAGAGACACATAGAACCACATGGAGTTTGGGACGCATGGGATGCATGGAGACTGGGATGCATGATGCCGTTGTTGTGTTGTCCATGTGGCATTGCACCACGTCGAAAGTGATATTATGTGCTGACGTGAGACTTTTGTGGTTTAGTATATTCATGTTTGAGGAAATCAAAAAATTCTTTTCGTCAGGATTCTATGTCAGAAACGATCATGCTGACGGGACGCCACATTAGGCACTTTTGCGGCCAACTACTTTGGCTGATTGGGGATGCATGGATGTCGCCTTTGTTTGGGTCACAGGGTGATTCTGTGGCCTGATTTGAACCTCCTTTTGGGGGCGCATGGATGTTGGCTTGTTGGGCCGCAGGAAAACTCTGTGGCCTGAACTTTTCTGAATTTTTTTTTTGAGGCGCAGGGTCGCATGGATGCATATTTTCCATGCTTCTACAAGTAGGAAGAAGAAAATCGTGGAATACAATTTTAGGAAGAATAAGCTGTAATTTGATACGGTATGCGGAGGATTAACTTGAACGAAATAGTCGATAAAATTATATTTTTTGAGACCAATATTAGGTATGAACTATTACAAGGATAATACTAGTTGTGATGGTTTAATTAGAGAATTACACATAGAGGACGTGAAGGAATAAATACGTGACATAATTATCTTTATGACAAAGGAATGATGAATATATCGACAAAAGAATTTGGGAATATCTGATTGGAGAACGAAGCAAAAAAATTGATTATGGATAAAGAAATGATACCCAATGAAACTGAGGTATGATAGGGAACTTGAAAGAGGACAAATTCGAGGAAATATTTTGCAAAAAAGAGTATTTATACGTTAAAGGAGAAAAATAATACAAAAAAAGATTTTTAAGGAGAATTAGTGTTTGTAAATAGAACGAGGAAATCTATTATGAGATTGAGTCCAGACCATGATTGGCGAAACTCTTGGTGAATCAATGGGATGATTAAGTTGTTATAAATTTTTGAAGTTCTGTAAATTTGTCAAGGACGAATTATGGGTAAAGCACAAAGGATATGAGATTGAAATTTTGACTTAAGAAAATAAAACTTTATATAGTAGGCCATAGAAGTTAGATATCTAGTTGCCTTATGACTTCTAGTATCAGACCTAGTTTTTTTCTACCATTTAGTTTATAATGATTATATGACTAGGCTAAATGAATAGGTAGATTGCTAGATCTGTTATTTCTGAAACTTGGCTACTAGGGGTGTAGCTTCTGAAACCAGATTAGATGTAATTGCTTACTCGGTTGCTAGAGTCATTGGACTCGTGAGTTCCATCGTTGATAACTTGGGTAGATAAGCTATTATCTGAAATAGAGCAACTAGATTAAATGATGAGAGTATTTATAGATGTTGTAGTCTTGAGTTAGATATAGTGAACTACAAATAATGGATGATAAGTTATAACAAGATGATACCCATGTAGTTTAGATAAAGGGTAAACATGGAATAAACTAGGAGAAACCTCATATTCAAGGTAAAGAAGGTAAAATGGCAACAAGAAGAGATTCACGAGGAATACCTGACCTTGAGCACTTTTAATTAAGAGAATGATCTACAAAGGATTTTTTTTTTGTCACTCAATATTTTTCTAGAAGATCTATACTACAAAGCGGAAAGTACTGGGCCACAATTGACGAAGATTATAGTTGAAAATAAGATTAACATACTGAAAGAATATGAAGGTATGTAGGAAACAAATGATAGAAAATGATATTAGGGTCACGTAACCCAAGGAGGAGGAATTTTGATATAGACTTGAGGGATAATAATGTTAGTATTTATGAATTATAATAATTTTAAAAAATTTGAGAATTTAGTGCGAGTGAAAATTGTTGATCAGTCTATAGGTAACATAAATTTCGAGGAACTAAACACATGTTTAGATCACATACTGACTCATTTGTCATCTTGTAGAGGATTACCACAAGACCCTTATATTATAGATTGACATATATGTAGGACAGTGTAAAAGGAAGATGAAAGTCTCATAGGAATGATAACTGATTATTGAAAATTACACATAAACTGCTTAGAGCTAGGGATTAAGATTTTGACTAAATAGGGTATAAGCTTGTTGGACCAAATCGTTAGTAGTAGGTGATTATATGGGAACCTATTTTTAAATTATCCTAGCCGATGGATTATCAGATTTTAGGAAGAGTATTCTTATTATTATTATTTATATTTTATCCAGGGTATTTAGAATGATTGAATGATAATTATTACATATTTATTGCTATGTATTTGAATATAGGCTTGTGTTGCACTTCAATACATATAGTTATTCTAGGAATTGAATTGAGATGAGCTTCTAGGCTAGTTACGACTGACTGGCTAGATTAGACGTGTTGCTGTTGTTTGTGGTGGAAAACGAAAAAATGAAGATGTATTCAGGATGGGGTTTACACGAAACCCGCCTTCTTTGGTTTACAAACAAACTTGTACAATTTGATCCTATAAGAGGATGTGGGAGTACAATTTATTTAATCTGGGTAAATATTGCTATAGGTGTGTGATCTGCAGTCGATCACTTTAGCCCTTGGACCACACGATGATGAAGAAGTGCCGTAGAAGACAGAAAGCAGCTTCGAAGGTTGCAAAAGAGGGTGGATGTATGATGCCAAAGTCGTCGATCCCTACTCTTTGCCTGCGCTCCGGGTTTTCTCTCTCTCTCTCTCTTTTGACCTCTGGTTCGATCTTTCTTGGAAGTTCGACCTTAATTTCTTCGACCCTCCAATTTGTCGACCTTCTTCCTCATTGATAGAGGTCTCTACTTATAGAGTTTTAGTGACAGTGACCACTCCGTCGGTGTAGAAACCAAGGAGTGGAAAGTACAGCACCCTTTTACACAACGGTTAAAATAACCAATGCCTGTGTATAGATGATCCTTTGAATGAGCGTGTGACGCGTGTCCAACTAAGTGGACAAAACGAGTATATCTGCTGCGAAGATCATGGCGTAGAAGCCACGTAGGTAGGTATCCCTCGTGTAGAAGAGGTGGGCGTAGAAGCCAATGTCTGTCACCATGGCGTAGAAGCCAAGTAGGCATAGGAGCCGAAAATAGGCGTAGAAGCCGAGTGGGCGTAGAAGTCGAGTGGTCATAGAGGCCGAGTAGGCGTAGAAGCCAAGTGGTCGTAGAGGCCGAGTGGGCATAGAAGCCAAGTGAGCACATGAGTTGAATGGGCGTAGAAGCTGCTGTGCACCGTGCCATAGTGCTGATGTGGACGTCTTAGCCGGAATTACGGCTTTTGAAGATATAATCAAATCTCTTGCATTAAATGCAGAGATTTGCCACCATCCTGTGCATTAAATGTGGAGGCATGTTTTTGAAGGTCTGCAGCCCTTCTGTGCATCCGTCGCAGAGGCGTGCCTCGAGAAACTGTCACCGCTCTGCGCATCAGTCGTAGAGACGTGCCTGGAGACACTGTCACCGCTCTGCGCATCAGTCATAGAGACGTGCCTGGAGACACTATCACCGCTCTGCGCATCAGTCGTAGAGACGTGCCTGGAGACACTGTCACCGCTCTACGCATCAGTCGTAGAGGCGTGCTTCTAGCAACTGTCATCGCTCTGTGCATTGGTCGTAGAGACGTGCCTCGAGCCCCGTACGAAGTGAAGCTTTTGATGTGGTAGGCGGTTTGTCTACTGCGGGGCGTAAACAGCTCATGTCTACCTGTGTAAAACAAGGCAGCGTATCCCTTTGTGCACGTAAAAGCAGTTTACGCAAAGGAGATGATGGTAAATGACAGCCTGGGTCGCAGTGCCGTGCCATCATTATAGCCGTCGTCTGGATAGTCGAGCAGTATCCCTGGGTAGTCGAGCAGTATCCCTTTGTTAGAAGTCCAGACGTCTGGTTCATTGCAGGATCTGGCAGGTTCACTTCGGGGAATACGAAGCGTCTCTCGTACACTTCAATGTTGCATTTGCAAGAGGATAGATTTCACGCCCGGGAGTCGATGAAGCACCATGTTTACGCTGAAGCGGTTTGGACGTACTGCCTTATGTTGAGCTTATATTTCATGCTGTGTTTGGTGGAGAAAGCTCTGTTTGCATGCTTGATGGCTCTGAAGGCCTCTGTTTACGCTGCTCTGCATTAATATGCTGCGTATGGCCATCTAGCGTATTTTTCATGCTTCTACAAGACCCCCTTTAAAGCTTTTAAATTCCTCGGAATTTGAAATGTTTTGAATGAAGCATGAACCACTCCTCGTAACTCAAAACGTTTCTGAATGGAGCGTTGAAACGGTTGATGCTGACTTTATGGCAGATTTATTGGGGACCGGTGTGATCTCTTTCGCCTAAAAAAGGCTGGGGGGTTAACCCGTTCTCCCCATATTTTCCATCACCACGCATAGATGATCGTCGGAGTTCGTCCGGTCGACCTGAGGAAGAAGGAGATCATGTTCTTCCAGCGTGTAAGGAGCCGAAAAAGACGGCGTCTTTGAGCAAGTATCCATTGCAATGATGGATCATGGAAGGATATCTTAGCCTCCCTTGCTCGGGATAATCAGCAACTTTATATGGCGGTTCTTCCGTGAGAAGGGAAGGGTCGCATTGGACCACACAGCTTGCAAGTGGTGTCTTCTCCCGTTACCTCCGGGGATGGGAGCAGCAACTAGCTCTGACCTCGGGCATTGAGTTGGGCAGAATATATCAACTCAATCTGTCACGGCGCACGGAGCATGGGATCTACATAATTTATGCAAGCCCCAACTCTGTATCCTCCTGCCGTTGATCATTGCCATGTCAGTTAGTTTGCTGGAACTGACTGACTGCTGGAGAAGATGGATGAAGAATTATGCCCATGCGAGAACCTATCAGAACAGCTTCTGGGCGATCTTCAGACAACGATGGAGAAATCCTTTGTAGACGGGATTTCCCTCATATGTAACCATGAAAAATGAAGAAAAACCCCTTGTAGACAGGATTTCCCTCATATGTAATCATGATTTTGATTTTAATAAAATTGTCTTTCTTCTTCATATGATCATCTTGCCATACGTTGCTGTGAAGTCTGAATATGTGTAGCTTTGACACGTCTGATTCTTTACGCCGACTCTGTTTAGAAAGAGTGCAAGGTCATGTCTTTTTGCGCATAGCGAATAGTAGAACACTGTTGAGCATTTTGAACATTTAGAACTGTCCTGCTGCTAGGATTGAGGAACCGCGTAGAGCTCTGAACTGTTGCTTTTACTTCTGATGAATAAAATGTTTGTTTAGACTTCGTCTTCAGGAATGATTTATCGAAAATCCCTTGGAACAGGGTCGAGAAATGGCTGTCAAACTAAATTGCCATCTTGATAGACGAGATATTCAGACTGGAGTCTGGATGAACCTCCAATTGACCCGAGAAGAGTAATTTCTCAATGTTTGAACTCTGTATGCTTCGGGTACTTGGAATATTTTGAGGTCAAGAAGGAGTATCTTCTGTGTGAACTCCTGTAATCGACCGCCTTGGGAACTGTTCGGATATCCGGAAAGTCAGAGATTCATAGTGTAGATGAGCTGAAAATCCTGAGTTCGTAGCCTATTGAGCGTAAAAATCCACCGAGCATGAGATCATCGATTTGGTATCTGCTGAGCGTAAAGTCGTAGGTTTGTAGCCTCTCGAGCATAAAAGCTACCGAGCACAAAGGCATCCGGGCATAAACCATAGACTTGCAGCTTGCGAGTGTAAAACCGTAGATATGTAGCTGTCGAGCGTAGAAAGCTCCTTAGCATAGAACTGTAGATTTGTAGCCTGTGAATAAAAAAAATCTTCCGAGCGTAAGGTTGTGGATCCGTTGCCTCCGAGCGTAAACTAAACGCCACCGAGCGTGAGATCATCGATTTGGTATCTGTTGAGCGTAAAGTCGTAGGTTTGTAGCCTCTCGAGCATAAAAGCTACCAAGCACAAAGGCATCCGGGCATGAAACCATAGACTTATAGCTTACGAGCGTAAAACCGTAGATCTGTTGCTGTCGAGCTTAGAAAGCTCCTTAGCGTAGGAACCACTGACCTGTTTTTACACGAAAAACTCTTCGAATTTGATGACTGTCCGCCTTCTCTGAATAATAGGCTGACGTAGGACCCAATCATAACCAAATATTAATTAGGAGATTTGGTTCGGGTTTTGAGGAGTCCGTCCGAGGATTTCGAGGAGTCGACCCGAACTCTATATATATCCCAAGCTTTTGAGAGAAAAACTTTTCATCTGTCTTCTGCGAAAGAGAGCCTTCAACTCTTTGAGTTTTTTCTCTCGTTCTTTCTCCGAGCATCCCGAGTTTTCAGAAATGGCGCCGAAACAAATACCCTCCGCTAAGGGAAAGAGTATAGGTTCTTCTTCTCGTTCTTCTGCCCCAGCGAGAGAGTCTTCGGTCGGGCAAGGTGAACGTTCTTCTGAGCAAAGTATCCCGCCGACGAGTAGCGCACCCGGCCTTAGAGGTAGAGCCTTTGGGATGACAAAGAATGACGAAAAATCCTTCGCACACGTTGAACGTGACCGTGCTAGGTCATCTTCTGTGTTGATAGCCTCTTTGAGGAAGATGACGCACGGAGACATTTTCATCTTTTACGCCCACATTTCTAATGTGCCAGCGTAAAAACTCCATGTTTTTCGCAGTTTTGAGCGTAAAAGCTCTGACTGCCGAAAACTTGGTGTATACTATAAAATTTTAGTTTTACGCTTGTGGATGGGGCCTCCGGCGTAATAACTAGAATTTTGGCAGTCTGGAGTAAAGCACGGACTGTATACCGCCATTACACTTCTGGATGTGACTTCCGGCATAAAATGACCAAATTTTGTACAGTCTTGGCGTAAAGCACAGATTGTCGTTTCTTGGTCTTTATGTTGCAAGATTTGTAATGACGTGTTTCCCTTGCACTTTTGCAGTTAACTTGTATGAGTCTCCACTGGCCGAGGTGATGGGTTCCGCTGCCGGGATGCTGCACTCAAACTATCTGGAGGATCTGTCCCACGTGACATTTTCTATCTCCGGACCCCAGTATCCTGAAGGAAGGGAGATCTTGATATCGGCTCAGGGCGAGCGGACGTTGCTGAACATGATTAACGGGGAGCCCCTGACGTACATAGACGGGGATCAGTACATCAAGCCGACTTTTCTCTTTGGGGACATGATTGACAAACGGTCCCAGAAGAAGCCCAAGAGAGAACCCTGGGTTTTCCCCGCCGAGAGTGTGGTCTTGTATCTGCCAACGATGTCGAGAGATTATCCCATCTCGGCTTTCTCCCATGCGACACATTCTAGGAGGATGTCGTGGACACTGACTCCCGATATTCACGGCAAGCCGGGGAAGATCTTTCATCTGAAAGGAGCTGACCAGGGGTCGTTTGTCAGCCATCCTTCCGGCGTTGTGACGCTGTTCAGGGGACTGTGCCCGGGCAGCATCCCGAGTGAAGACAGTTATGTGATCCAGCCTGTCTAGTTGCCGACTTTCTGTAATGACTTCATGGAGCAAGGGGGTGTATATCCCAAGGAGAATCCTCGATGTAATGGGTGGATCACCCCAACAAACCTCCGATGGGCTTGCCTAGTTGACTGGGCCTTGAAGCATTTTCGGAGAGAGCTGGAGGTCATCAGACTGTATGCTGCTGTGAGTGCGACGAGTGTTGGGTTGCCTCCCAACCCTAACCTGTTTCTGGCACTAATGAAGCGATACATTTCGCTCACTGGGACCTTCGCCACTCTACTGGGGGAGTTGGGGTTGGCCCTCCATGAGATGGCAGTGATCTCGAGACTGCCGATGGGGGACACCCCATATGAAGAGTATGTTCCCACCAACCGGGAGTTGGAGGACTCGGACCCTCGGGTTGTGGAGGTGTATCAGGAGCTGATGTGCCACTACTTCGCGTGCACTGCTTTTTATGATGAGCCTTCTGATTTGGCTCACACCACTAAGTGGATGTCCTACCTCTTCTTCCACCGGGCCAGGGCCGTCAAGTCGGAGAAAGTTTCGAGGGGCAAGAATGAGCCCGTGAACTGTTTGGGCATGCTCAGTGCCCAGGTCGTCGAGGATCTTATGGAGGATGCTAAAGCTCCAGATTAGATTCTCAATGACGGGGTAGAAAAGTACCCTGAAGGCACTAAGGCCTACAGTTACTTGAGGCGCTGCCGCAGGCCTCTGTCTAAGGAAGCCAGGCTGGCTGGCTTTCTCTCCATCTAGCTGCGTCGAGTAGTGGTGCCCGGTATCCCGTCCGCGGACCGCATTCACCGGAATATCCTGTGGCCTGCCGTGCGCCTGGTGTTTGGGGCAAGACTGGGCTTGCTCCCTGCCATGGTGTGTCGTATACAGGCTGGCCTGAGAGCCATGACTGATGGACAGCTCGTCGATGAAGCTCGGCGTGATAGCTTTCCCCGGGTAGAGTTACCATACCTGTACTTGATGGGATGGTTAATTCTCCACAACCCCCGGGTGATGTCTTCCGGCCCTGGTAGTAGCTCGGGGGGTAGTTTCTTGCTGAACTACAAGGACTCTCCCTGGAACGTGAACACAGTTCTAGACTGTCGGCTGGCTCTGAGCCTCGGTCATTGCTGGAAGCTCCTCTGCACTGTCCCTCCTGTACATCGCAATCAGTCGAGGATTAGGCTTGAGGATTTAGGTGGAGAGAAGACCAATCTTTCTTCGGAAGCTTTTAATTGGTTGGTCTGCATCAGACCCACCCATTTGCTGTACAGAAGCGAAGATCATTGTTTCTTCGAGCCCTACTTGCCCAGTCGGTTCGCCAGGCAGTTTGGGTACGATCAGCTGCACGTGGGCAATGCCGTCACCAGCTTCAAGTCCAGGGGCGGACTCATTGATGGAGCCAGAGGATGGCGGTATTTTATCATGGGTTGCACGGGAGCAATCTTTATCGTGCCGGTCGTCACACTCTCCACGGAGCTGCGCATCCTCCATTCGTATACCCAGTTCTACGTGGCGATCAACACCTTCCATCATGATTTTGACATGCGTGGAAGCTTTAGGGTGCCTTCTCCCAAGTCTGGGGGAAGAGTCGAAGTCCCCTCGGTTTCGTCTGACGAGGGTGAGGGGTCCGTCACTCCGGATGAGCCTCTTGTGTCGGTGCCGAGGTGTGAAGTGCCTCCCCCTGGGGGCTTTGGCAGTCTCTGGGAAGCGAAGGGCTCCCACTTCGAAGCAGACTTCCCCTCGCCAGAGGAAGAAGAAGACGGTTGCTCGTTCTCTCCGGATTCCTGGTATTGAGGCTCCTAGAGAGGAACCTGTTGTCTCCCCTGTTGGGGATGTCTCTTTGATTGGAGGTTCCTCGCCTTTCGGAGAGGGACCCTTAGTTTCGGCTGGCGATGCCGGAGAACTCCTGCCTGAGGCTGCCGTCGCTGCCACCGCCTCCGGTAATGGAACGAAATTGCCTGCGTGGCCGAGGCAAATAAGAGAATCTTTCCCTGGACCAGCCACGGATGAAACTCCTGCCGTATCCGTGAGCGAGCCTGGCGAGATTCCGACTGAGGAACCTCGACCGCGTCTTGGTGGAGGCTCGGTAGAGCACCTGGTGGTGTCGGTGGGCCCACCCCCTTCTCTAGGTATGACAGTTCGTGTTGCGTCATTAAGGTATGGTTTAACTACGTGGGCTGCAGATGCGACATATATACCGTTGGCTACGGGTAAATGTCATCTTTATGTCTCCTCTTAGAAAGATTACCATCATATTGATATCAACTTTCTTGTCCTCTTCTCAGGGGACGGCGTCCACGGGGAGTATAGCGTTGAAGCGCCTTCTGGCTCTGCTCGGGCTCCTGGCGATGATACGGAGGCGCCCGACTTCGAGGAAGAAATATCTTCGGGGGCCAGCTCGCTCGGAGTGGTTTCCTTACCTCAAGAGGAGGACGAACCCGTTGTCGTGACCTCGCCTCTCGCGAGGATGCCGATGAATTCGACCGTCGTTGTCGCACCTCCTTCGATCGCACCACCCGTCGAGGCGGCGGCTGTGGCCACCTCGTCTGCAATCATTCCTGGAGGGGACTCGCCAATATCGCGGCCACTCCTGGCGTCCAATCGGATCTAGTCGCGCTGACCAAGCAATACACCAGCCTCTTTTACACCAGTTTAAAAACGCTGATATCAATGGTGTTGGCGAAGAAACTAGACTTCGAGCGTTTGAAGAAGGCTTCTCAGTTTCCGATCGGGGCGGTCAGGGAGTTCGGCGATTCTGGGGTAGCTGACGCCCTGGAGGCGATGGTTAATGGTTTAGAGCATCCTATTAACGAGTACTTGCAGCTGGCTCGGGGCAGCCTTGAAGCTGAGGTCCAGGCCAGATATGACCTCATGACTGCACGGCTTACTAAACGGCTGGAAAGCCTAGATGACTCCATCAAAGAACATAAGCTGGAGATGGATGAAAGAAAAGCTGTCGTGGAGGAGGCTCTTGCTATTCAGACGAAGTGCCAATCCGAGCATGAAGGGAATGTAGCGAGGGCCCGCAAGTTGAAGAAAAAACTCGCTCTGGCAGAGGAGTGGGCTTCTTAGTCGTTGGCAGGTCTAGATGTAGCGACTGGTCGACTGAGCACAGCACGTCGGGATCTGGAGCGTGCAGAAGCTGCCCGTGCTGGCTCTCTTCGGGCAAGGGCCGAGCTATCCTTTATGAACAATCCCGAGGCACGGCTAGAGCGGGCCCGTGCTGATGCCTTGGTTTCCAGGGATGAGAATATAGCTGCACTGGTACAGCTGATTCGCGATCTGACCGCTCCCCCACAATGATGTACCCTTTCATCTTTTTGTTTCCCAAATGTAATTTTGCTCTTTTTTGGAAATAAATAAAATCGACTCTTTTCTGACTTTGTGGACCCATTATTTCGGAGTATAAATGACAGGTTTGGGCGAGAGTGATATCAGAGGTAGTATGAACGTGATAGACTCTTGATAACCTTTTGGCAGGACATATCTATTCAGAGGTCATACGGACATGATAGAATATGACCCAACTAGTTTCATTTTGGAAGTAGTTTTGTCAGAATTGAGATTCTTGCTATATTCTACTTGAGCAGAGGAAGCATAGTACCTTTTCAGGAATTTACCGTTGATAGGAGCCATTAACAGGTATCTATTAGGCTGGGCTAACCTGTAAGCGCCGTTTGAGAACGTTGTCTCGATCACATAAGGGCCTTCCCACTTGGGCTAGAATTTGCCTTTACTTCTGTGAGTAAGGATCATCGGCCTTCTTACGGCTAAAACTAGCTCGCCGACTTTGAACACTCTTTCCTTTACTTTATGATTGAAAGTCTTGGAAATGCGTGCTTGGTAGAGCGCGATGCGCTGTTGAGCTTGGAGGCATTTCTCGTCTAATCCTTCTAGCTCTTGAAGCCTTAACAGGTCATTCTTTTCTTGAGTCAGCTCATTAGTCACGGCTATCCTGAGTGACGGGATCTGGATTTCAATGGGGAGAACTGCTTCGCTCCCATAGACCAGTAAAAATGGGGTACAACCTGTCGGTGTTCATACCGTTGTGCGGTATGCCCAGAGACATTCGCCCAGCTTCTCATTCCAATCTCTTTTGTTTGAAGAGATGAATTTCTTCAAGAGTTTGATAATGGTTTTGTTGAAAGCTTCTGCCAAACCATTAGCAGCTGGATAATACGCCGTAGAGACAATATTATGTATCCGATTTTATCATAAAATCGATGAAACGCTTGGCTGATGAACTGAGGCCCATTGTCATGGATTATCCTTCGGAGAATCCCAAAGCGATAAATGACGTGATGCTTGATGAAGCTGATGACATTAGACACCTTTACCTCAGCAAGAGGGATTGCCTCTGCCCATTTGGAGAAGTAATCCGTGATGGCCAGTATGAACCGGTGACCTCTGGAAGAAGATGGGTGAATAGGACCAATGATATCCATACCCCATGCTTCGAAATGCCAGGATGCAACCGTAGGATGTAGATATTCAAACGGTTGATGTATGAAGTCTGCATGAACCTGACAGTCTCTACATTGTCTTGCATAGTTGATCGCGTCTGCGATCATGGTGGGCCAGTAATAGCCCATTCTCCTAATACGATCCTGTAGCTTAGGACCGGGTTGATGCGCTCCACACACGCCGTTGTGAGCTTCCCGGATAATCTGTTGTGCTTCGTCGTTAGAGAGGCATCTCAGTAGCAGTCTGTCGTAGGTCCGACGATATAGTCATTGTGAAGATGCATCGAAGTAGAAGCGTAATGATCGTCTTTTGACGGATACTATTTCTTTGGGGTCCTCCGACAAGATTTCGTATGCGACGAAATCTATGAAGGGACTTCTCCAGTCTCTTCTAGAGGGATCTGTGTTCACAGCGTAGCTGCGTTCTATGTGAAAGTTGTTCTTCACACAGAATAAATCTCTTTTAAGAAGGATTACCGAATCCTGCCTTCTTATAGGAGTGGCTAAATCCGCAGCTAGACTGGCTAGGGCATCAGATTCCAGATTCTGAGATCGAGGTACATGCTCTAGGAAGAACCCTTTGAATGTCATGGCTATCTCGACCGTTGCTTGGTGATAGGGGATGAGGTCTGGATTTTGGACTTCATATATTCCCCTGACTTGATTGACGATAAGCAGAGAATCACCGAAAGCTTCCAGGGACTCGACCCCCAGCTCTTCGGCGACTTGGAGCCCGATTAGCAGAGCGTTGTACTCTGCCACATTGTTGGAGCATGGTTCGCTAAGAGAATATGTTCGGTAGATGACGAGTTTATCAGGAGTGACCAGAAAGATTCCTATCCCTGAAACCACGTTTCCCTTGGGACCAGTCCTGGAGGCGCCGTCGAAGAACAGTTGCCATGCGTCACTTTCCATTTCGGAATTATATTCTGCAACTTCGTCAGGGATGTCCTCGTATAATTTGGAGACCTCCGGGATCGGATGAGCAGCTAGGAAGTCGGCCAACGCTTGGCCTTTGATGGACTTCAGCGGGACGTATACCATGTCGTATGGTGTTAACAGCATTGCCTAAGTCGCGAGTCGGGAATTAAGAGCACTTGGCTTGCTCATCAGTACTCGAAGAGGGTTGATCCTGGAGATGATATGGATAGTCTGGCCGGTGACATAGTGCCACGTCCTCTGGATAGCGAACATCAGAGCCAAGCATTCTTTCTCCACTGGGTTGTACCGGTGTTCGGCTCCGACCATCATCCTGCTGAGGTAGTAGATAGCCTGTTCGTGACCCATATCGTTCTTTTGTACAAGAAGAGCTCCCAGAGAATGATCCATCGCTCTAACGTACAGCAAGAATTGTTTTCCCATGACGGGAGGCACCAGAACTGGCGGACTGGTGAGAAAGCGCTTGATATCTCCGAACGCTTGTTGACAGATTTCGTCCCATATGAAGGATACACCTTTCTTCATGAGATGCGAAAAGGGCTGACATCTTCCCGAGAGGTTGGATATGAATCTCCGGATATAAGCCAGACGGCCTTGAAATCCCCGGAGTTCTCTCAGATTGTGGGGCGGTCGCATTTCTACGATGGCCTGGACTTTGTCAGGGTCCACTTGGATGCCTTTGGCGGTGATGACAAATCCCAGAAATTTGTCACTAGATACACCCAGAAAGGACTTCGTAGGGTTCATCTTGAGTTGATGTTGGCACATCAAATCGAATACCGTCCTCAAGTCTTGAATACGATCATCTTTGATGCGGCTCTTGACGGCTATGTCGTCCACGTAACATTCTACTGTTTTGCGTAAATGCTCATGGAATATGTTACTCATAGTCCGTTGGTATGTAGCCCCGGCGTTCTTCAATCTGAAGGGCATGACCGTATAGCAATATATCCCCAACGGTGTCCGGAAGACAGTGTGCTTCTCGTCTTCGGGATGCATCTTGATCTGATTGTATCCTGAGAATCCGTCCATGAAAGACATGTGTTCAAAACCGCAGGTGTTGTCGATCATGATGTCTGTGATGGAAAGAGGGAACTCATCCTTGGGGTAGGCTGCATTCAGATCTCGGTAATCGATGCAGATACGTATTTTCTCATTTTTCTTCATGACTGGGACAACGTTGGCGACCCAGTCGGGATGTTGTTCTTCCCGAATGAAACCGCAGGCTATCAACTTCTTGACTTCAGCTTCGATGGCGTCCATCATATCCGGGCGGAACCGGCGTTGGTGCTGCTTCACAGGCTTTGAGTCGGTCAATATGTTGACTTTGTGAGTAGCCACCTTTGGGTCAAGGCCCGGCATGTCCTCATAATCCCATGCAAAGACGTCGATATACTCTTTTATCAGCTGGATAACTTCTTCCCTTTCAGCTGGGGGAAGATTGTTACTGATAAATATCGGCTTTGGCGAAAGTTCACCCCCAACATCAACCTGGATAACTTCGTCTTTGGTGGGAGGTTCCCTTTGCTCGAAGTAGAATTCGCACTGCGTATCCATTTGTTGGGCCCAAGAGTCATTCTCAAACGGCTCAGGATCCTGTTCATCTTCTTCAAAGGGATCTGCCACTACCATATTCACTGATAGTGTTTGTTCTAGAGCATCAGGTGAGTCGGAGGGCGACGAGCCGTTCTGAGAAGAGGAAAAGATGTCCTCATCTGTCTTGGAAGTCGTAAGGGATGCGGCATATCCTAACCCGAAACGAGTTTGTTGATAGCGGGGGTCGCCACACAGCGGCGTTCGTCTGCCTCTTCCATAGTTGAGGCCTGGCTTCCGCTTCAAGTCGTAGCCCATGTTTTGCATGATCCTCAGCGCTTGCGGGCTGTATCGGTGAACTTGCATTTTTTCAGCATCGTCATTGAAAGAATCTTCATGGACAGTCGGTTGATTGCGCATGCGGCCGAAGACTATTGAACGCTGACTACTGCAGGTAGGTGGGATAATGAAGATAGAATCCTCATGTGGTCCATATGTCGTGACGACGTTGGATGATGACGCTACTTCCCAGACATACGGACGGTAGGAGTTTATAGCTACCAAGAATTTTTGTGCTATGGGTTCTACCTCGTCACGGGGAGTGGATTCCTGATTTGGAATTTGAGTGCCAATATACTGGAAAAGAGGATATTTATTATCATCTGGAACTCCGTTCCTGGTTGCATTTACATCAGTCGGCTGCCCGTTGCGCCTAAGGTTGATGACCAGGGGTGGAGGCTTCTGGTTCAATGTGATCACTAGAGGATCACTCCCTTTTCCTGACCTGGTCTTGTTCAGGTGAATAGCCCTAGGCTCTATGGCTTTCGGACGAGTGGTTCGTCCTTTCACCTTGATTGACAGCGGTAGTGCGACAAAGGGTTCTTCTGGCTCCCGGTAGGATTCCTTTTCTGCCTTGCCTGACCCCTCTTCCGTGTGTTCTTGAGAGTACAACACGGCATCAGAACAGTAGGATTCTACTCCTTTAAACGGGTTTAGATCAGCAACCTTCGTCTGTACTGTCCCTTGGGGGTCTACATATTTAAGACATTGATATAGAGTTGAAGGAACGATGTTGTGGTCGTGGATCCACGGTCTTCCTAGCAAAATGTTGTAGGACACCTCTGAATCGATGACGTAACATGTGGCCACCGATCTGAGGTTGTCAATCTGGATCATCAGGCAAATTTTCCCCAATGGCTTACTTCTTCTGGCGTTGAAACCCACGATTGTAGTGGAGGTGTAAGCCAATTCGCTGGTAGGAATCCTCAGCGGTCTGAGCAGACTGTGAGGGATGATGCTGATCGACGATCCCGGATCTATGTGAATCCGATCGACCTCTATCGAACCGACGTACCCGGTGTAATAGAGGGGCCTGTCATGCCTGTTATGTTTTAACAGCATGTTATCTTGAGTGAAAGTGATATTTGGGACCACTTCCATTACACTGTGGCATTGAGGACATGCCACCGGTTCTTCGTCGGGGGATTTGAGCTGGGTCAAGCATGCTTCCGCCTGCATCAGCGCTTCGCTCAAGCCTAGACGAGTGTCTTGGGAGAGCCTGAGTAGCTCGAAGATGGATAGCCTGGCTGGTGTATTAGCCAGTTGGGCCAGGATGTCGAAGTTGTATGGCTTCTCTAAACCTTTGTTTGGAATATTTTTCACAGGTTTATCAAAGCGCACTTCTCTTTGCTTCCCCTTGTCCGCCGAAGTTGGTTTTGAAGGGCTGGCATCTGGTATGACAAGGCCTGGTCTTGAAGGTTTGGCAGCTGAAGCGTTCGCCGGTGTATCTTCCTGACTTGCTCCGTAGTCGTTGATGTAGGCTTTCCCTGAACGGGTTGCAGCAAATACCTCGTCTTCGTCTGATGGCAAAGACGTTGCGACCATATGGCATGGTTTGTATTTGGAGCTCTTTCTAGACGTAGCCTTAGTAGCTTTAGTCTCCTCCTCTAGCTCTAACACCAAATCCGGATGAACCCACATAATCTCGCCCTATCGGGTGGTTAGGGGTACCAGGTCATGATTTTGAGCCCTAGCTGGAGGGAGATTGACGATGTTCATCATGGTCCGGGGAATGGGTGTGACACCGTTCGAGACTTCTTGGGAAGGCAGATTGCCAAACCGCAGAGAGATCATGTTGGCCGTGACCGTTTTCTCGGTGTTGTGCAGGGTGATAGCTTTAGCATCGATCAGACCCTGGATCTTCCTTTTCAGTATGTAACATGCCTTTGTCGGGTGGTGCACGTATCTGTGGAAGATGCAGTATTTGGGGTCGTTTGTACTGCCGACTTTTTGGGGTTTTCTTAGCTCCGGAAGGGTGATCTTGCCACTTTTGACGAGACACTCGAATATACTTGGGATATCGTCGTCGTCGAAAGAGTAGACTTCGACGGGCCTGCAGGTCCCGGGTCTCGCTTGTGCGGTTGCCGCAGTCTTTTGTCTGGCCGTATTGATCGCCAGAGCTTCTTTTCCTTTGGAGCTGCGAGGATGGTCGCTACTGGGAGATGACCTTTTACCTCTGTCAGAGGCGGAGATCATGATGCCATTGTCGCGCGCCTTGCGACTGTTGTCTTCGGCGGCTACTGCCGAGATAATGAACGAGGGCCAATCATGGAACTTATATGGTCCTGTAAAAACCGAGACTACGGGAAGGAGGTTCTTCCTGCAAATGTCTACTAACGCAGAGTCTGGAACTCCTGGAGGCATCTGTAAGGTGGCCTGACGAAAACGTTCGACGAAGGTGCGAACGTCTTCCTTTTCCCTCTGCTTGACTTTGATGAGAGAGGACATAGACATGTCCATTCCTCCCTCGTAGAATCGTGTGAAGAATAAAGCTTTGAAGTCTTCGAAGGACGTAATGCAGTTGTCCGCCAAGTACGGTACCACTGATAGGCTACTCCTGAGAGGCAGCCTTTGAACACCCGAGTGAGGAGGGCGTCGTTCCCTTGTAGCAACACCGTCATCATACTGAAATAGTTCATGTACTGACTTGGTGATGTTTTTCCTTCGAACAGAGCCATAGTCTGAGGTTTGTACCTCGAAGGGAAAGGGACCTCTTCCCAGATAGCTGGGTAAGGCTGGTTGATTCTCAGTTTCTTGAGCTGGTCTTTGTGCTTCAAGGCGTCAAACTGGGCTTTCAACTCCCGTACTGCCTGCATCAGAT
The DNA here is from genome assembly GCA_036927795.1 of Iris macrosiphon. NCBI lineage: Eukaryota > Viridiplantae > Streptophyta > Magnoliopsida > Asparagales > Iridaceae > Iris > Iris macrosiphon. The sequence goes on from JAYESA010000009.1 coordinate 179,550,517, forward strand.
TTTCAGTCGAAAGTGGGATTACGGTGTAGTGCGGAGTTGGTTGTATCGTAACTCCAACGGGAGGTAATGCATTCTCTAAGTGAGGAAGCGGAGGAACTGCTGACTCTTGATCTAGAGCAGGTTCTTGGCTCGGGTTGGATGGTGGTAAGTCCACCCCCACACGTATCTGAGTTGGCGGGACCGATGCTTGAGCCATGGCAGTCGCGTGCTGAGTTAGCATCATCTGGTGCATATTTCTCCATTATGGATTGCATTTGTTTCAGAGATGTCTCCAGTATAGTGATGCGTTATTCCGCGTTTCCTGACGGCGAAGCTTCCTCGCGTTCATCTTCAACGGCATAAACTCCCATTTCCCTAGGCATCGTCGAAGGATGCGTATAGGTTGCTGCAGAAGTCGACTCTATACTCTCAGTATTTGATTCGGGAGAATGACGACTCCCAGCGTCGGAATCAGAGGAGTACGAAGTCAGTTGTTGTGACTTTGAACGAGTGTTCTGGAACACCCCATCTTCAGTGTTTCTGAGGAGCATGTTGGATCTCCTTCAGCTCAGCGTTCTAGAGGACGGACGTCTTGAGCCTGAGCTTCCTCCAGGTATATGCGAAGCCATGTTCACGGATGCATGCGCGGGTTCTTCTTCCTGGAAAGACAGAGAGTAGCTCAACCGGTCGAAAACCGACCGTTTTGCTTTAGAACAGCAGCAGTCAATCACAATCTTATGACTATTACAATATTGCTCGCCAGGGGGCGTAATAGATATGTTGGAATGTCCCCTTTCCTTACGCTTCTGGATTAGATATTTGCGCAAGTCGGGAGGAGTAGAAGAAGAGGAAGACGACGGCTTGTTTCTTCTGTTCCCATCAGTGGGCATGCGGAGATTGGGCACCATGGTTTTCCCTGTGCCACCTGTGTACAACAGGTTGGCCATCTGGGTGACGGATAATCCCCAGGGAGGGTGTCTTTCCGTAACTTGAGCTTGCTTTACGCCATGGGACTTTGTCTGGCGTAATTTGGAGATTTGCTTAGACTGGCGTAAAGCTGAAGAGGTCCTCAGTCGGCCATCGGCTTCTCGCATAATCCGGAGGGTAGGCAGATTGCTCCCTCGCGGGCTTAAAGGCCGAGAAGTTGAGTACTCTGCCGCTTGCCTTCCTTTGCGGAGATCACAGCGCTCATTCGGTTCCTCGTAGAGGTCAGATGTTGTCTTGCGCACGGAGCATGATTTGTACTTTCGATTTGGCGCTGAGACATCATCAGAAGTTTTGTCTGTACCGCGCGTAGCGGAAGAATGGTTTCTACGCGTAGAGCGCAGTGGATACTTCTGGGTTAGCGCTGAGGCTTTGTCCGAAGTTTTGTCTGTACCGCGCGTAGCGGGAGACTGGTTTCTACGCGTAGAGCATAGTGGATACTTCTGGGTTAGCGCTGAGGCTTTGCCCGAAGTTTCGTCTGTACCGCGCGTAGCGGGAGACTAAATTTTACGTGCAGGGCACGGAGGAAGCAATGCTACAACCTCATTGGTCGGAAAGATCGGAGAGATCGGAGAGTCCACAAGAATGGTAGAGGATGTCTTGGGCATCCAGACCTTGCGCAGCTTCCTGTTGTCTTGGACGGAGAGAGGGTGAGAGCTACCCCCAGTTTGAAGCATGTCTTCGTAGGCAGACTGGTCAAATTGGACGACCAGTGTCTTCTTCATGGTTCCTACAAATACCGCATCGTGTTGAGCAATTACTTCCTCATCAGAAGAAAAAAACTTCTCCAGCGGAGTCGCCATCTTGTTTGTGGTGGAAAACGAAAGAATGAAGATGTATTCAAGATGGGGTTTACACGAAACCCGCCTTCTTTGGTTTACAAACAAACTTGTACAATTTGATCCTATACGAGGATGTGGGAGTACAATTTATTTAATCTGGATAAATATTGCTATAGGTGTCTGATCTGCAGTCGATCACTTTAGCCCTTGGACCACATGATGATGAAGAAGTGCCGTAGAAGACAGGAAGCAGCTTCGAAGGTTGCAAAAGAGGGTGGATGTACGATGCCAAAGTCGTCGATCCCTACTCTTTGCCTGCACTCCGGGTTCTCTCTCTCTCTCTCTCTCTCTCTCTCTTGACCTCTGGTTCGATCTTTCTTGGAAGTTCGACCTTAATTTCTCCTACCCTCCAATTTGTCGACCTTCTTCCTCATTGATAGAGGTCTCTACTTATAGAGTTTTAGTGACAGTGACCACTCCGTCGGGGTAGAAACCAAGGAGTGGAAAGTACAGCACCCTTTTACACAACGGTTAAAATAACCAATGCCTGCGTATAGATAATCCTTTGAATGAGCGTGTGACGCGTGTCCAACTAAGGGGACAAAACGCGTATATCTGCTGCGAAGATCACGGCGTAGAAGCCACGTAGGTAGGTATCCCTCGTGTAGAAGAGGTGGGCGTAGAAGCCAATGTCTGTCACCATGGCGTAGAAGCCAAGTAGGCATAGGAGCCGAAAATAGGCGTAGAAGCCGAGTGGGCGTAGAAGCCGAGTGGTCATAGAGGCCGAGTGGGCGTAGAAGCCAAGTGGTCGTAGAGGCCGAGTGGGCATAGAAGCCAAGTGAGCACATGAGTTGAATGGGCGTAGAAGCTGCTGTGCACCGTGCCAAAGTGCTGATGTGGACGTCTTAGCCGAAATTACGGCTTTTGAAGATATAATTAAATCTCTTGCATTAAATGCAGAGATTTGCCACCATCCTGTGCATTAAATGTGGAGACATGTTTTTGAAGGTCTGCAGCCCTTCTGTGCATCCGTCGCAGAGGCGTGCCTCGAGAAACTGTCACCGCTCTGCGCATCAGTCGTAGAGACGTGCTTGGAGACACTGTCACCGCTCTGCGCATCAGTCGTAGAGACGTGCCTGGAGAGCACATCAGTCGTAGAGACGTGCCTGGAGACACTGTCACCGCTCTGCGCATCAGTCGTAAAGACGTGCCTGGAGACACTGTCACCGCTCTGCGCATCAGTCGTAGAGGCGTGCTTCTAGCAACTATCATCGCTCTGTGCATTGGTCGTAGAGATGTGCCTCGAGCCCCGTACGAAGTGCAGCTTTTGATGTGACAGGCGGTTTGTCTACTGCGGGGCGTAAACAGCTCATGTCTACCTGTGTAAAACAAGGCAGCGTATCCCTTTGTGCACGTAAAAGCAGTTTACGCGAAGGAGATGGCGGTAAATGACAGCCTGGGTCGCAGTGCCGTACCATCATTATAGCCGTCGTCTGGGTAGTCGAGCAGTATCCCTGGGTAGTCGAGCAGTATCCCTTTGTCAGAAGTCCAGACGTCAGGTTCATTGCAGGATCTGACAGGTTCACTTCGGGGAATACGAAGCGTCTCTCGTACACTTCAATGTTGCGTTTGCAAGAGGATGGGTTTCACGCCCGGGAGTCGATGAAGCACCATATTTACGCTGAAGCGGTTTGGACGTACTGCCTTACGTTGAGCTTATATTTCATGCTGTGTTTGGCGGAGAAAGCTCTGTTTGCACGCTTGATGGCTCTGAAGGCCTCTGTTTACGCTGCTCTGCATCAATATGCTGCGTATGGCCATCCAGCGTATTTTTTATGCTTCTACAGCTGCTAAGAACAACTATAAGAAGTTAGGTTACAGAATTTTATTGTGGATACTATAGGTCGATGATATTGTACCTAGGAAACAATAATGATGTAGTGACTATCTTAGCTTCAGAACAAGAAATTTAGCTACTATGTAGGTGGCCTTGAGAATTTGTGCTTGTTGGATTTTAGTGTCTAACCCATGCACCCCTTCAGAAATGAATGTATCACAATATCTTCTTTGTAGACAATAGAAGATTCAAACTGAGATTTTTGTAGTTGTACCCTTGAGTAACTTAGGCTTATATGTGATAATTTTTTAGATGATGATTAGCATGATAACAATGACGAGACAATTCATGATGGTAAAAATATGTTATGAGGACCAAATGTCTTAGATTATTAGAATGTACGTATATATCAGTTTAAGGTCAAGAGAGCGGAGTAGGACTAAGTACCAAGTTGTGTTTATATATATAGTGATATGTTGAGTTCGTTGTTGGGGAGATAGATTTTGAATTTCGAGGACAAAATTTTCTAAGGTGGATAGATTGTAAACCCTCTGACCCAAAATCTAGGTTTGAAGATTTATTTAGAATTATTCTGGATTAATAATTGGAGTTATTATTCACTTTTATTTTTTATTTTTGATTCAATTGTTGCACCTTACCGTTGTTTAAATATTTGGAGCATTACACTAGCTTTTGCCTTTCAATAAAATTTACTCCCTTGACCTAGACAAGCCAATCTCCAATCCCGATATTTGTGTCACTCATAAATACCCCCCTTGTGCTTTATTTTAATCGCACAATAATCATTAATTAATATCTAATTTTGAATCCAAATTTTGTACCTATGTCCATTCCAATCAAAATTGGAGACACAACATTGACCCGTTTCTTGTAACCCAATATATGACGATAATCTATTCCGAGTCTGCTATGTCCATGATACTTGTGTCATCCCCAATTGAGACCCCACACACTTCAAATTTATTAAAAAAATACCTATGACACAATTTTAATTATTTTGGGGCAACCGACTCAACCTAACCAAAACTAGACCCAACACCAACCCAAACCCACATTCACACCCTCATGGCTGATAAAAATATCACACACCAATTTCTCCCACTACAACACATCAAACATGGACTATTAGGGACCTTTGTGTAAATACTAAGCTAGGTGTCCACCTCCTATTGGTTGTAACAAATCAAGAAAACCCATGGCCAATGCTTGACTGGTCATACACTTCTCTCTCTCCCCCTTTGTTTGCATGGGACTATTCAACCTAAACCTACAATCCATCACAACCCTTCATTCAAACTCAAACTCAAACTCATCCCTTCCACTCTTTCTCTCACAACAACCAAGGCACACCCAACTAGAAGAATAGTGCAGCCGGCCCTAATCCCAATATCTCTCCCTCTATCATTAAATACAACCCTCTCTCCCCTTCATTTTATATACTTAATCGTGGGGAGCCCTGGTATTATTTGTACCGAAGAAGGATGGTTCGGTGCGTGTCACTACCACATCCTAGAATAGGGATACTTTTATCTTTTTATTTATTATAAGTATTATGTATATTTTATTGCATGATATGTATATATATACATTATATATATAGTGTTCATTAATGCATGGGTTAGTGGACTGGACCTAGAAACCCACTAGTTGAACCCCTAATCAAAATATAGGATTATGGATTTTAATTAGTATTTTTAGGATTAATTATTTGGGGATTATAATTTATTACGGTGATTTTTATTCATTGTTGTACTTTACCGTTGCTTCGATATTTGGAGCGCTACACTAGCTTTTGCCTTCCAACAAATTTTACATCCTTGTCCTAGACGTGCCCATCTTCTATTCTGATCTTTGTGTAACTTATAAATATACTCTTTTGTGCTTCATTTTAGTCGCATAATATTCATCGCAGACGTTTATTTTTAAATCTCAATAAATCCAACTTTGCATATTTGTCCATTCCAATCGAAATTGGAGATACAACCTCGGCCCATTTTGTGCAACCCAAATTATGATAATATTCTATTCTGAGTCTTCTATGTTCATGGCACTTGTGTCCACCTAATTTTAGCCCCTAGTACTTCCAATTAATTTTAGAACACTATTTATATTAATTTTAATTAAATTGGTGTAAGGACCCAACCAAATCCCAACTTAACCCCAATTTAATCCAATACCCCATTCATTAAGCCCATACAAAACAAACAACACCCCCTCTCCCTACACAACACCAAATACCACTTTCCACACCAAATCCTTATTATTTTTTATTCATGTGCAAATATCCAAAGGTCAAGGGGCTTATTTGCAAATATGGTGCTAGGTGTCACCATCCTATTGGTCAAGGCCAATGAAGAAAACCCTCTCCCCTCTTTGACCGGTCCAATCACCACACTCTGTCCCCTTTTGTTTGTACAATTTCCTTCATGTTAAATCTTGGCCCTTCATTCAAAATAAAGCATCATCCTCACCACACACCCTCCAATTTCTTTCATGTAAAAGCCAACCCCATCCCTAGAGAGCACATGGCCGGCCCTAATCCCTAGGCTAGCATCACCATCTTCTCTCTCCTCAAACAAAACTCTTCCTCTATTATTTTTCTACATCATCATCACCATCCCTCTTCAACTACAAACCTAACCCTAAACCATAACCTCTCTTCAACATCTTCCTTCGGCAACCTTTCCGTCGGATCCGCCTGAGCCTTCGTCCCCGACTCGACCAGACACCCGACCTCCCATCTTCGATCAACCCCGCCGCCACTTCACCTCATTACCCCTCGTCGAATCCACCGCCCATCATCATCTCCTCCGCACGACCCACTCTCCGCCAGGAAAGTCACGGCCTGAGTCTCCCTGCGGTCGTCGTCAACATCATCATCATCACGATCGACTCCTCACCGCCATTCCCCGACCGCCTGACTCCTCACCGCTTTCATCATTGTCCCTATCATCCAACCCCGACTCATCCCCGACCTGCCCACCGCCTCCACCGCGACAGCCACTCCGGTCATCTCCGCTGTCAGGCTCCCCCACCGCCGGACCACTCCACAGCAGTCGATCTCCCCTAACTAGACCTCCTGAGACTCCACCGCGGCCATCCCCAGAATATCATCATCATCATCACCACCATCGTCATCACCTTCCCGACCACCCACACCTTGATCACTCACAGCCCGGCCACCACGACCAGTCACCACCATCGGTATCCCCACCACCTGCTGACAACCTTGCTGCCGCCGCCGCTGTCCACCCGTCGGAGCACCATCGCAGGGGGCTGACCCTCCACGGACCACGGGCGAGCGTCGCCCCTCCTTGATCACGCGCACACCGAGGTTTGAACCTGTCCTCTCTTCTTTTATATTGTGTTGTTGTGTGATACTGCGTTTGGGTGAACCCTAGTGACTAGTGTATGTGTGTGTGTGCATGTATGATTAGTATTTAGTATTAGTAATTACTTTATGGGAAATTAAGTTTAATAGTAATTACTTCCATAGTCATTAGGTTTAGAAATTAATTGAATAGTAATTAGGGTTATAAATTATATCATGGAATTTGGTGTTACTATTTACTCCTTAGAAATTAAATTTTTAGTTATGAGTATCACATATTTTTATATTTAGGTATGACCCTAGGTGTATTAGTATAAATAAGTAGTGGGTGATACTATATAATATGTATAGGCACAATATTTATATTTAAGTATTTTGTTAACTCACTGCCTTGTGTACCCTCACCTACGAGCTAGACCGTGTGTTAGTGTTACACGAGATTTGGAGAATTTGATATGTGTTAGTGCCAGTTATTCGTCTTGCTACGCACGGTATTCGAGGACTTGACACTAGTGCATTTAGACGTGCACACTTGACCCTGCTAGTTGACCAGTTATCACACCTAGCGTAGTTTCTGAGTTCAGTATAATTGTGTTTGTGCGTGTGCTAGTGTAACGACTAATGCTATGTTATTGTATTATATTATATATATATGACCAATGGATCGTTCTGCGAGACTTCGGGAGCAGGCTATTGGTATTGCCCACTCAGGACCACAGGCGAGTACATTCTCTGATAATTTCTATTATTTGATAATTTCTATAATTTATGTATTTAGAAATGTTACATCTGATTTTTAACATTGTGCTACACGGACTAGTTTATAGATTGGATCTTCAGTCATGAGATATTACATTGGTTATCGTATTGACATTGTACACGATATTGATATTAGACGTTGATATTAGATATTGTACATGATATATTGGACATTGATCGTGTATCGTTACGTGTCATGGTTGGATCCACTGTACTAGTTGGGGGCGAAGAAATTGTTAGTGAGAAATGTGATCATATCCCTATCGTACAAGTATAAAATCATGTTAGTGTTAATTATACACCTCACTTATGATTAGCCAGGCCATATAGCGCTTGTATAAGTTCCCAAGCCGATAACATATCGAAGCTACTATTTCAAACACTTATAATAGTTACAGTCTTTCATTTCAGTTTCATATGTTATATTATCCTGTATATGATATTGTAGTTCTTTCTCTTCATTTCATATATGCACTGTTTATACCATATTGACTATATTGCCTCTTCTCTTTACTTTTTGCCATTGCACCTATTTATTGTTTCCTCTCAGTATATAGCATCATCTATTTATTGTTTTATAGTCCTTGTCAATTAATTGGAACTGTTATCGGGTTGTACTTCGCTCCAATCCTAACTGGATATATTTTTCCAGAATGCGACTTAGAGGACTGGTGTCCGACATATTATGGATCATAGGGAGAGTAGCTGCAGCCTTGGACCTTGTAGCTCAGGTGTGATTCCGGGAGGTCTAGCCGGGATCACTAGTTATTCAGTTAGTTTCTTTTAGCAAACTATTGGTACCGAATTTGTTTTCGGCATACTTTGAGACTTGGATGTTATTGTTAGCATGTTAGATTATTTTGTTTAGACTTGTTTTGTATTTCGTTTATTTTCTTCGATATCTTATCGTGCTTTATTTATGTGGTTGAGTATTTTTATATTATATTGTAATATCTGTGTCTCCTTATGGAGTTGGATATTCGTGTGAGATTGTTTAGATAGTATTGTGACTTAGACAGCGTTCTACCGCCGACGCTGCGGCGTAGGCTGGACGTACCCATGTACTCGTGCCCAAATTCTGGGTGCGGGTCATGACACATTTTTAGTGGGGGCCAATGCAGGTCAGGCTTCGCAATTAGAGCGATGTAGTGGTAGTATAACGACTTGGTTGTACTACTACGAGCCTGTGATATGATCTAGGGTATAGCATACTAGGATAAGAGCGAATACTCAATCTAACTAGGAACATTTCCAATCTATTTATCTTGTTATCTTTATTCCTCCTGAATATTGCTTCCTTTAGAATTTTACTGTCCTTCCTTGATGATATCGTATCTATTGCCTTAATTGATTCTTTTTGGTCTGTCTTCAGGATGTCGCCGAAGACTAGATTGCAGGATCAACAGCATCCTCCGAGGCAGACCCAACAGGCTTGTCATTTCTATAAGAAGCCAGGTCACTTTTGGAAAAGCTGTAGGATGAGGCTAGGACTTTGTTTGTACTGTGGCACTGTGGGACATCGAGTAAAGGATTATCTTCGAGCTCCTTATCTTCTCGGCCAGCGCGCAGTTCCAAATCATAGAGATCCAGTTAGGCCATTTGTGGAACTGCAGATTGCTCAGCACCCGCGGAGGGAGCCACCCCAGCAGGACGGGACATTTGCGATGATGGTCAAGGAGACCGATACTGCAGGTGATGTGTTAGCAGGTTCTGTTTTGCTCTTTCCTTCTGTTTCTTTCTGTCTATTTGATGGATTGATTGATTCCTTAGTACCGTAGCTTGTATTAGTCATTTTCTTGCTCGAATGTAATTAGTAGTATACTCTGGCAGAGACTACAATACCATGACAAAAGAGACCATAACCATGTATGTTTTCTCTAGATTGCATGATGTATGACTGTAGGTAGGACTTCCTTAGACCTTGATTGTTGGGGGTTTGACCGTAGTGAGGATTAATAAAGAGGTTATGACTGGACAGAGAGAGACAAGGTGCCTTAAATTTCAAGGACAAAATTTTTCTAGGGGGGGTAGACTTGTCACTACCACATTCTAGAATAAGAATATTTTTGTCTTTTTATTTATTATAATTATTTTGTATATTTTATTGCATGATATGTATATATATACATTATATATATAGTGTTCATTAATGCATGGGTTAGTGGATTGGACCTAGAAACCTACTAATTGAACCCCTGACCAAAATATAGGATTATGGATTTTAATTAGTATTTTTAGGATTAATTATTTGGGGATTATAATTTATTAAGGTGATTTTTATTCATTGTTGTACCTTACCGTTGCTTCGATATTTGGAGCGCTACACTAGCTTTTGTCTTCCAACAAATTTTATACCCTTATCCTAGACGTGCCCGTCTTCCATTCTGATCTTTGTGTAACTTATAAATATGCCCTTTTGTGCTTTATTTTAGTCGCACAATATTCGTCGCAGAGGTTTATTTTTAAATTCCAATAAATCCAACTTTGCATCTTTATCCGTTCCAATCGAAATTGGAGACACAACCTCGACCCATTTTGTGCAACCTAAATTATGATAATATTTTATTCTGAGTCTTCTATGTCCATGACACTTGTGTCCCACCTAATTTTAGCCCCTAGTACTTCCAATTAATTTTAGAACACAATTTACATTAATTTTAATTAAATTGGTATAAGGACCCAACATAATCCCAACTTAACCCCAATTTAACCCAATACCCCATTCATTAACCCCATGCAAAACACACAACACCCCCTCTCCCGACACAACACCAAACACCACTTTCCATACCAAATTTCTATTATTTTTCATTCATGTGCAAATACCCAAAGGTTAAGGGGCTTATTTGTAAATATGATGCTAGGTGTCACCATCCTATTGGTCAAGGCCAATGAAGAAAACTCCCTCCCCTCTTTGACCGGTCCAATTACTACACTCTCTCCCCTTTTGTTTGTATACTTTCCTTCATATTAAATTTTGGCCCTTCATTCAAAATGAAGCATCATCCTCACCACACACCCTCCAATTTTTTTCATGTAAAAGCTAACCCCATCCCTAGAGAGCACATGGCCGGCCCTAATCCCTAGGCTAGCATCACCATCTTCTCTCTCCTCATGCAAAACTCTTCCTCCATTATTTTTCTACATCATCATCACCATCCCTCTTCAACTACAAACCTAACCCTAAACCATAACCTCCCTTCATCATCTTCCTCCGGCCACCTTTCCACCGGATCCGCCTGAGCCTTCGTCCCCAACTCAACAAGCCACCCAACCTCCCATCTTCGATCGACCCCGCTGCCACTTCACCTCCTCCCCCCTCGCCGGATCCACCGCCCATTATCATCTCCTTCGCACGACCCACTCTTCACCGGGACAGTCACCGCCTGAGTCTCCCCGTGGCCGTCGTCAACATCATCATCATCACGACCGACTCCTCACCGCCATTCCCCGACCGCCTAACTCCTCACCGCTTTCATCATCGTCCCTATCATCCAACCCTGACTCATCCCCGACTTGCCCACCGCTTCCATCGCGACAGCCACTCCGGCCATCTCCGCTGTCAGCCTTCCCCGACTTCCTCATCATCATCTACACCACCGCCACCATTAACCCTATCACCGCTGCCGAGTCCCCGACTTCCCCTCATCCCGGCCATACGACCCCGACCGCCGGACCACTCCTCAGCAGTCGATCTCCCCTGACTCGACCACCTGAGTCTCCACCACGGCCATCCCCGGAACGTCATCATTATCATCACCACCATCGTCATCACCTTCCCGACCACCCATACCTCAATCACTCACAGCCCGGCCACCACGACCAGTCACCACCATTGGTATCCCACCACCTGCTGACAACCTTGCTGCTGCCGCCGCTATCCACCCGTCGGAGCACCATCGCAGGGGGCTGACCCTCCAAGGAACACGGGCGAGCGTCGCCCCTCCTCGATCATGTGCACACTTAGGTTTGAACCTGTCCTCTCATCTTTCATGTTGTGTTGTTGCGTGACTCTGTGTTTGGGTAAACCCTAGTGACTAGTGTGTGTGTGTGCATGTATGATTGGTATCTAGTATTAGTTATTACTTCATGGGAAATTAGGTTTAATAGTAATTACTTCCATAGTCATTAGGTTTAGAAATTAATTGAATAGTAATTAGGGTTATAAATTACTTCATAGAATTTGGTGTTAGTATTTACTCCTTAGAAATTAAATTTTTAGTTGTGAGTATCACATATTTCTATACGTTAGCTATGACCCTAGGTGTATTAGTATAAATAAGTAGTGGGTGATACTATGTAATATGTATAGGCACTATATTTATATTTAAGTATTTTGTTAACTCATTGCCATGTGTACCCTCACCTACTAGCTAGAGCGTGTGTTAGTATTATACGAGATTTGGAGAATTTGATATGTGTTAGTGCCAGTTATTCGTCTTGCTACGCACGGTATTCGAAGACTTGACACTAGTGCATTTAGACGTGCACACTTGACCCTGCTAGTTGACCAGTTATTATCCCTAGCGTAGTTTTTGAGTTCAGTGTAATTGTGTTTGTGTGTGTGCTAGTGTAACGATTGATGCTATGTTATTGTATTATATTATATATATATGACCATTTGATCGTTTTGCGAGACTTCGGGAGCAGGCTATTGGTATTGCCCGCTTAGGACCACATGCGAGTACATTCTCTGATAATTTCTGTTATTTGATAATTTCTATAATTAAAGTATTTAGAAATATTACATCTGATTCTTGACACTGTGCTACACGAACTAGTATATAGATTGGATCTTCAGTCATGAGATGTTACATTGGTTATCGTATTGACATTGTACACGACATTGATATTAGACATTGTACATGATATATTGGATATTAATCGTGTATCGTGATGTGTCATGGTTGGATCCACTGTACTAGTTGGGGGCGGAGAAATTTTTAGTGAGAAATATGATCATATCCCTATCGTACAAGTATAAAATTATGTTAGTGTTAATCATACACCTCACTTATGATTAGCTAGGCCATATAGCACTCGTACAAGTTTCCAAGCCGATCACATATCAAAGCTACTATTTCAAATACTTAAAATAGTTACAGTCCTTTATTTTAGTTTCATATGCTACATTACCCTGTATATGATATTATAGTTCTTTCTCTTCATTTCATATATGCATTGTCTATACCATATTGCCTATATTGCCTGTTCTTTTTACTTTTTGTCATTGCACCTATTTATTGTTTCCTCTCAGTATATAGCATCATCTATTTATTATTTTATGGTCCTTGTCAATTAATTGGAACTGTTATCGGGTTGTACTTTGCTCCAATCCTGACTGGATATATTTTTTCAGACTGCGACTTAGAGGACTAGTGTCCGACATATTATGGACCATAGGGAGAGTAGCTGCAGCCTTGGACCTTGTAGCTCAGGTATGATTCCGGGAGGTCTAGTCGGGATCACTAGTTATTCAGTTAGTTTTTTTAGCAGATTATTGGTACCGAATTTATTTCTGGTATACTTTGTGACTTGGATGTTATTGTTAGCATGTTAGATTATTTTGTTTAGACTTGTGTTGAATTTCGTTTATTTTCTTTGATATCTTATCGTGCTTTAATTATGTGGTTGAATATATTATATTGTAATATCTGTGTCTCCTTATGGAGTTGGATATTCGTGTGAGATAGTTTAGATAGTATTGTGACCTAGACAACGTTCTACCGCCGATGCTGTGGTGTAGGCTGGACGTACCCACGCACTCGTGCCCAAATTCTGGGTGCTGGTCGTAACAGTGCGTATGTGCATCGATTACAGGGCATTGAATAATCTCACTATCAAGAATAAATACCTGTTGCCACGAATTGATGACCTGTTCGATCAGTTGAGTGGTGCGAAGATATTTTCTAAGATAGACTTGAGATCAGGCTACCCCAGGTGAAATTGAAGCTGGGGGACATACCGAAGACTGCTTTTAAAAATTGGTATGGTCAGTATAAGTTTATGGTGATGTCGTTTGGGTTGACTAATGCCCCGGCGCTATTTATGAATTTGATGAACAAGGTGTTCCATCAGTACCTTGACAAGTTCGTGGTGGTGTTCATCGATGACATACTCATATACTCAAAGACACCGGAGGAGCACGAGGAGCATTTACGGGTTGTGTTGGATGTGCTGAGGAAGAAGAAGCTGCATGGAAAGCTGTCCAAGTGTGAGTTCTTCCTGGACAAGGTAGAGTTCTTGAGACATGTTGTGACTGGAGATGAAATTTCAGTAGATCCGAAGAAGATCACAGCACTGGAGTCTTGGAAGACCCCGGGTTCAGTAGTAGAGATCAGAAGTTTCTTGGGTTTGGCAGTCTACTACAGAAAGTTTATGCAAGATTTTTCGAGGATTGCCGAGCCGATGACCAGACTCACCAGGAAGGATGTAGAGTTTGTTTGTACAGAGGAGTGCCATGCTGCTTTTGAGGAATTGAGTAAGTGGTTGACGTCTGATCCTATTTTGACGTTGCCATCAGAGTCTGGAGATTTTACTATTTATAATGATGCATCAAAAAAATATTTGGGTTGTGATCTTCAGCAGAATGGGAAAGTTATTGCCTATGCATCCAGGCAATTATGTCCTCATGAGAAGAACTATCCTACCCACGATTTGGAGTTGGCAGTAGTTATCTTTGCCCTGAAGTTGTGGAAATATTATTTGTACGGAGAGCGTGTGGAGATCTTCACAGACCACAAGAGCTGGAAGTAAGTTTTTACGCAGAAGGAGTTGAACATGAGGCAGCATCGGTGACTGGAACTGATAAAAAATTTTGATATATCTTTGCAGTATCATCCTGGAAAAGCTAATGTAGTTGCCGATGCCTTGAGCAGGTATCCGGTAGCTATGTTGTTGACACATGATCGGTATTTGTTAGAGGACTTTGAGAGCCTGGGCATTGAGGTGATAGTTCCTAGTTTTTCTATGCAGATGTGGAAGTTGCAGATACACTCGGAATTGATGGACATGATCATGGCAGCCCAGTATGAGGATGTATCTCTGAGGAGCATCAGAGCTCAGGTGAGAGCAGGATTGGAGGATGATTTTACCATTGTTAAGGATGGTTTCTTGTGGCATTGTGTTAGATTATATGTGCCTAGTGGGAAGCTACGAAAGGAGATATTACAGGAAGTGTATCGCTCTCAGTATTCCATACATCCAGGTGCCAACAAGATGTATCGGAATATGCGAGAGAGTGTGTGATGGTATAGCATGAAGAGGGAAGTGGCATAGTTTGTATCCAGATGCTTAGTCTTCCAGCAGGTGAAAGCCGAGGGGCAGAGGCCAGGAGGTTTACTTCAGCCATTACCCATTCCAGAGTGGAAGTGGGAGCACATTACAATAGATTTTGTGTTCAGACTTCCACGATCGCCAGGAGGTAAAGACGCGATTTGGGTCATCGTTGACAGGTTGACCAAGTCGGCCCACTTTTTTTCTTTCAAGGTGGGTTTGTCTACGGAGAAGCTGGTAGAGATGTATGTGAGGCAAATCATCAAGATACATGGGGTTCCAGTCAGCATAGTCTCAGATCAGAATAGTCGTTTCACTTCTCATTTCTAGAAGAGTTTGCAAGCGAGTTTGGGAACCCAGCTCAAGTTCAGTATACATATCACCCTAGACAGATGGGCAGTCAGAGAGGACTATTCAGACTCTCGAGGATATGTTGTTCACTTGTGTACTAGATTTTGGAGGATCTTGGGAGTACTATCTCCATTTGGTAGAGTTTGCTTACAACAACAGCTACCAGGCTAGCATAGAGATGTCACCATTTGAGGCTTTGGACGGTCGGAGATGTCGTACTCCTTTATCATAGGACGATGTTGGAGAAATTTTTTTGCTAGGGCCAGAGATGGTTGTAGATGCAGTGAAGAAGGTTAAGCTGATCAGAGACAGACTTTGAGTGGTGTAGGACAGACAGCGGCATTGGGCCGATAGCCACCAGAGACCTTTGGAGCTTGAGGTATAGTTTTTAATTTTTTTTTTGTGCTTGTTATTGGTTGTTTGTTATAGATTAAGTTCTTAAGGTTGTATTTTTTCTAGGTTGGTAGTTTGGTATTTCTGAGGATTTCTCCGACATGAGGCACGATTCACTTTGGTGGAGGCGGAAAGCTTAGTCCACGATTCATCGGACCTTTCACTATTCTAGAGAGGGTCGGTGCATTTGCTTACAGACTAGACTTGCCACATGCATTGGAGGGAGTGCACAACATGTTTCATGTATCGCAGTTGAGACGATACGTGGCAGATCATAGTCACGTATTGGATCACTCAGAGATAGGTGGGCCCTACTCTTAGCTATCCAGAACAGCCAGTTGAGATTCTGGATAGGAGAAAGAAGGTGCTGAGAAACTAGACTATTCCCTTGGTACGCGTCGCATGGAGGCATCACTCTCCGGGAGAGTCTACCTGGGAGAGAGAGGATGAAATGCGATAGCGTTACCCTTATTTGTTTGTGCCTTGAGATATGTTCTTCCTGATTATTTTATGTTATGTTCTTTTCTGTTCTGTTCTATTTTATTTTTTTGGGGTAGTTTCGTCTTTGAATTTTGAGGATAAAATTATTTTAAGGGGGAAAGACTTGTCACTACCACATTTTCTAGGAAAGAATATTTTGGTCATTTCATAATTAATTAAATATTGTACATATTGTATAATTATTTATTGTTAGATGTTAGTTTATTATTTTGGATTTGTGTTAGTGGACCTAAGTAGTTTAGATTATATCCATGGACCAACATTTTATTTTAATTAGAATTGAGCCCAATTAGAAGCCTATTTATTAGGAGGATGATTAATTAAATTGAACCCATTAGACTAGAACCTTCCCTCCTTAATTATTTCTTTATAAGAGGCCCCAAGGGGTATATTACATATTTCATAGTAGCTTGGGGAGGGGTTATTAGGACCGGCCATATAAAATAGAGGAGGAGAATTTCTCTCTCCTCATTTTTACTCCAATTATAGATCTAGAATTCTCTCTTCCCAATTTCTTCTTTTCCACACCAAATTTTTTTCCAATTCCTTCCCTAATCACATTGGAGGCTAGTAAAGCAAGGATCTATAAGGAAAAAGTAAGGATCTACAAGGAGGAACAAGGATCTACAAGTTGAATGCTCATTTCACCAAATTTGGAAGTTTTATTGGGAATCCATCTCCCAATAGGTACAATTTAGATTTCCCTCTTTGTTTAGACTCTATCTGTGTTTTAATTATTAGGATCCATCCCATATGATGAGGCTACTCATAGAAATTGGAACTAGGTTCATAGAAGGCCTATGGATAAAGTTATGGTGTATTTTGTGTCAATTTTGGAAGAATTTCGAGATTGACACATGTTGTGTTTGTCAATTAGTCAATTAGACTAAATTGATATGTGTTTAATTGTGTGTGGCTAGTGTCATATCCCCAATTGGATACGTGTAGGCCGTATCCCAACAATTTAGAGATACGGGTTGATTTGGAGATTTTTTTCCGGCACGGAGCTTTGTGCAAATCATATTTTGACACGGACATGTAGATGTGTATTTTACTCTTCGTATTATTCATATATACTATTATAGACTTGCTCGTATCCGTTGGGATACGTTTAGTTGTGTGGTAAACTCGTATCGCAAGCGTATCATAGATCTAGTATGATACGGGTGCGATACATTCCACGTGTTTGTTGTAATTCATTTCTAGATTCAATTTGCATTGTTTATACTTATTAGTGATATATATATATATATATATATATATATATATATATAGTGTCATATATGTGTTGTTGGTGTTTATATATGTATATATGCATGTGTATATATATAGATATATTGATATGCACTTATATGTATGTTTATATATGTACATGTGTATTGTGTAGTATGTATTTATATATATATATATATGTTTGTGAGTGTGTGGGAGAGTTTTGTGTTATATATATATATATATATATTGATATGTGTATATGTATAGATATATATTGATATCTACTTATAGTTATGTATATATATATATATATATATATATATATATATATAGTCTTGTTTGTGTATAGTTGTGTGTGGGAGAGAGTGGTTATATATATATATATATATATATATATATATATATATATATATATGGGTGTTTATGTATATAGATATATATGAGGTTGTGTGTTTGTGAGTGTGTGAGTATGTGCTGGGGGGGGGGGGCTCGGGCAGTGTCTGAAACTGCTCATCAGACACGAGCAGCTGCAGCAACATCATCACCAACAATGTAGCAGGTAGCAGCAAGGTTGAGGCAGTGCAGCTGTAGCCAAAGCAGTGCAGCAATATGTATTAGCAAGCAGCAGCATACCTAGCAATAACAGCAGGTAGCATAGCAGTTGTAGCGAGCCTGCAGCCTCGTATAGGCAGTGCAGCAACAGCGAGGCAACATGTGCAGCGAGCAATACAGCATAGTAGAAGCAGCCTGCATCAGTTCACCATCAGCAAATAACATGTGCAGTCCAGCAGCAGCGTATCAGAGCATGGACAGGAGGTAAGTGATTAGTTTCAATAGTTAGTTAAGTTATCTAGTTAGTTAGTTATCTATATATATGTATATATACTTGTTGTTAAGTAGTAGTTAGTGTAAACACCCAGATTTTTAAAATTTAATTTTAGAATTTTAATTATGAATTTTTAATTTTTTTGTAGATTTTTTTGTAATTTTTAATTAATTATAATAAATTTTTTCAAGGATTTATATTTTTGTGTATTAAAATATTGCAAAATTTATATTTTTGAGTGTATAATTAATAATAGGATATTGTGTAATTTTTCTGGAATTTATTGGCCTCAAAAAATATTTTTAAATAGCTAAAATGTATTATTTTTAAATAAATCAACTTAAACCATCCCGAACCAAACCAAACCATCCTAGACCAACCAAACCAAACGAACTTGGATCCTACCCGAACCCACAACCCGTGACCCGACCCGACCCGACCCACAACCCTTTAAACGTGAGAAAACTGCTACCCGTTCCTTTCCTCTCCCCGACCGGCCGACCCCCCTTCACCTCTCTATAATAGCCCACTCCAACCTCTAAATAAACCCCCAGACCCACACCCCCTCATCCACCATCAAACCCTCTTCGATTTCTGACAAGCCACCACCGACGAAGACGCCGGACCGCCGCGTGCCACCTCGGAGAAGACGGGTCATCCAACATCCCGAGCACAGTAAGGTACTCAACTTTCCACTATCGTATCTCCCTGTACAGTTATCCAAATGTCGATATGTCGAATCCTATGCGAAGAACACATGACCCTTTTGAACCTTATATAATTAGTTTGGGGTATCGTGTCCTGTGTCGGTCGTAATTCGTAACGCAAAACAGAAAAAAATGACCCTAATTGAAGTTCAGAAAACTGTCCCAAACACCCATGTTCATGGTCATTTTTCTTCCAACCTAGTTAATATTTTTAAATTCTACTTAAACAGTAAATTAGACAACATAATCGAGGTTTAATCCCTTAAATTAGTTTATTTTAATTTATTGAATGTTGTGTTTTATTCGTAGTTGAAGTTGACCAAAAACTTGATTTTTTAAACCCAATTTTTTTCGAAATGGGGCGCGTCCCACTAAACGTGGCAATTTCGTTGTATGCAAATTATATCGAAAGGCGTGTATCATCAACACGGACGTGTGAGATTTTACGAAAGTTGATTTAGATATGCGTGCACACCGGAATCAACGCGTATCCGTCGAAAAGTTTCGTATCGGCCTGTTCTGACACTCATCATAATTTCGTGTGTGCTTGTCGTTTCACAAAAAAACTTGTGCCATCGGATTCGTAGCGTTACGCTGGTACAGTTCTGAGAACGTTGACGAAACCCCATTTTCGTGGGCTCCATGGTTTCACTTGATGGGCGATTTTGTGATCGGCTCATCGGAATTCAGTTCTGGACTATTAGACAGTAAGTTTGACGAATTTGGAGAACTTTGTCTCTGACACATTTTTCGGTGCGAAGTGGCCACATGTGGACCCCACTTTGATCAGAAATTGTGAATTCTGTCCGTGTCCAAATTGGACTTATGGGTAGTCAATTCTAGCTATTTTATGTATTCTGAGAGCAATGGTAATATTTGTTTCAACATCCGGAGGTGTACCTAGAGATTTCACTGTTATAGGAGCAACTGAAGGAGTTCAGAACCCAGACAAGTGTACATTGCCAACTTACAGCAGATCCTGTGACTTTATTGTTTGAGTTTATATATATATATATATATATATATATATATATATATATATATATATATATATATTCTGTGATGTACCTGCTCAACCTAGGACCGTGAGACGTTGCTTAACGACCGAACAAGATTCGGTTGTCGATGCCGTACGCAGAGTCGTGTAATGTCACTTAAAGAGTTGATACCAAGATCCTATATATTTGTACGTGCTTGCTTTATCAAGTACGTCATACCATAGGACACTTGACACTATTCTTGAGACAGAATCTTTTCTGAGTCATTCATGGTGATTCTGTATAGGCTTACAGGATTCGTGACATGAGAATTGCATATACATAGATATTATTATGACTCATTGTATTAGCTAGAGGTCATAATCTTGCGTGTTATGAACATGAGACATCGTGGACATGAGACGTGTGATTACATTGGGTGGAGAGAGATACACAGGCTACAGGCTGATTACATATATATATTTATTATTGAGGATGTTTAGTCTCTGTTTCAGAGCTTGGCCTATTACGTGATATTACTGCTACCGGCTCCCCGATACAGAGCTTGTAGTGGTCTCAGCCTGAGTACTAGTGATGCTCTCATTTGCATTTCACATAGCTGGTTACATAGTGTAATACCCCGTTCCGCTCAAGCGGACTGCCGTCTCAAACGGCAATAGTACAGCTGTCCCGACCCGCTTTGCCTCGATCAAGAAGCAAAGGATATCCAGACTTACCCCTACAGGAATCCGGCTTAGGATTTCAGAGGCTCGCTCAGGCGTATCGCTCTACCGAGGCGAATCATCGCTAAGGTGGGTGGCTACGGTAAACTTGTCTTTGCTTAGCCAGCACACATAAAATCTGGAATATTCATGCTAGTCGCTAGGTGATTCACCCCCTGCATGCAAATAAATCTAACACACCTAGCTAAGGGAATAATCCCAACTTGTATTGCTTGCTAGAACATGGAAAATGAAACACTGCTTATATGTTCAGACCCTCGCATGCTAAGTCCCTTAACGGTTTCATCTCTCGGCTTACCTTCGGGCCCGAGCAACGTGCCTGCTTATGTCCCTTAGAACCGCATGCTTGTCTGCTTGTAATGTTGCCTTATTTTCATCCAACTCCGGGAGACTACTAAGTAGTCGTTCCGTGCATGTTTGACCCTGCCAAGTATCCGGGACCGTTAGGTCGCCAGGCAGCCCCGAACCAGGGGAATGCATCAAGGCAAAATATTCACTGTACAGAATCATGATTCAAGTATCCCGTGTACTCGTGTACTCGTGTTCCCGTGCACTCGTGTTCTCATGTTCAAAGTGCACGCGTGTTCTCGTGTTCTCGTGTATCTCGTGATAATTGGAATGACCCAATGTCTTGTATGTCGCGGACAACTCGGACCCGAGGTATTGTTCCACGGACGGTCACCGGGGCACCGGGGCCGATCCGATCCGGATGGAACTCGTGTGTAGTCTTCGTGTTCGGGACTGGGTAGCTTGCAGCTCATCGTGTACTCTTGTAGCAAGCTATCCTTGTCCCCGGCTACGTCCAAAATGGCTTTGCCAGCGACCGTGTTCATATAGATAAGTCATCCTCGCTTAGCGGCTATCCGCGTGCGAGTCACTGCATCGCATCAAGAACAACTAAACACCTGAACGATCATGTTAAAACGACCCACCTGCTTGCATATGCTATGCCTCTTGAATGTTATACTTGCTCGTGCTTGAATTAACATGTTTGCCTCAATGTTTGCCTTGGACAGGGAAGGAGATGGTAAGTTGGTAAGTCTCGCCGTGTTTCCTCTAACATCGCACGGCGCACTGCCCGACACGTTAGGCTATTCAATATCTGCACGAAACTGATCCTAAGGCAACTAGAAAGATAACTTAATAATTGTGCACGGAACCTGTATTACGTGTTTGGATTTGTCGAGCGGGCGAGTAGCTTCCCCACCAGTGCATTCAATGTACTGATAATCCACCAGTTTGTGTGCAGGGTGCGGGAGAACCTCGTTCGGTGCGGATGCCTCCAACGTGTGTGCTAAGGCCAGGAGTTCCCTCTGAAGCCTTGCAACTGTGCGTCCGGAACAGAAGCACATATAGAAGACATAATGTTGTGAACATAGCCCGAACATCGCCTGTACAAATCATTCCACAGTTGTAGCCACTTGGCACATTTTTACTATTTCAGAGAGAGAGCCTTGAGCGACTTGTAATCTCGGCTATACGCCGCCTGTAACACAAGTTATATCAATAAAAGAGCTTGCTTTACTTCAACTTGTGTTTCAAATGCTTCCGCTATATTTGTCGACTCAGTGAACCTGTTACCGATCGCCTATTCGTTTATGACTCCGCTGCACTCGGACAATCTGTGCGACTCTGTGGCTTAGAACTTTAACCGCCAGCCAATGAACCATGGCCTTGCACGGGCGTGGATCACGCTCGTGCGGCATCACGCCCGGATGGGTTAAGCGATCGTTCCGCGGAAGCGCTGGCGAGGGTGATTCCCGCCTAGCGGGAACGGCCGATTTGCCTGCGGGAGATCGGGGCGTGACATGTTGGTATCAGAGCCTGGCTTCTACGCCTTTGGACTTCAATTCGATATCTCTGTTTCGAAAGCTCGTTCGTGGGTTATGTGCACGCTCTCTCAATGTCTCGATGGAATGTTCCAACAATAAGTCTAAATACTTTCAAAATACGTTTTGAATGATATGCTTGCTTGTCTGGTTGTATGCTGCGAGTGGCCTTTGTGCCAACCTGTGCGAACCCTTGAGAGTATCGCTAGTAGCTTGTCCGATTTTCACTAACCCTAAGTTTGGTTGAATGCATCTATTCGAGGGACGCCTTGAACTAGTGCACCATCCAAGACTTAAGAAAAGGTGAAACTCGAGTGCTGAGACTTCGCTATCACTAAGCTGGTTGACATGCTCACACTAGAAATGCATGTCGAAGGTGCGCACGATCCAGTCTAAGCGATATGCTGATTTCGACGCTTGTGCAAGTGAATATCCAAATGAACAAGTACAACGACTTGTCTAGGATTGCCTCAACCCTAGATTACTGCTTGTCCTTAGTAAGTCTCGAGGACGAAACTTTTTCTAAGTTGGGTAGGATTAATACCCCGTTCCGCTCAAGCGGACTGCCGTCTCAAACGGCAATAGTGCAGCTGTCCCGACCCGCTTTGCCTCGATCAAGAAGCAAAGGATATCCAGACTTGCCCCTACAGGAATCCGGCTTAGGCTTTCAGAGGCTCGCTCAGGCGTA
Organism: Iris macrosiphon; assembly: GCA_036927795.1. Taxonomy (NCBI): domain Eukaryota; kingdom Viridiplantae; phylum Streptophyta; class Magnoliopsida; order Asparagales; family Iridaceae; genus Iris; species Iris macrosiphon. The sequence goes on from JAYESA010000009.1 coordinate 179,573,715, forward strand.
TCGCTCTACCGAGGCGAATCATTGCTAAGGTGGGTGGCTACGGTGAACTTGTCTTTGCTTAGCTTGCACACATAAAATCTGGAATATTCATGCTAGTCGCTAGGTGATTCACCCCCTGCATGCAAATAAATCTAACGCACCTAGCTAAGGGAATAATCCCAACTTGTATTGCTTGCTAGAACATGGAAAATGAAACACTGCTTATATGTTCAGACCCTCGCATGCTAAGTCCCTTAACGGTTTCATCTCTCGGCTTACCTTCGGGCCCGAGCAACGTGCCTGCTTATGTCCCTTAGAACCGCATGCTTGTCTGCTTGTAATGTTGCCTTGTTTTCATCCAACTCCGGGAGACTACTAAGTAGTCGTTCCGTGCATGTTTTACCCTGCCAAGTATCCGGGACCGTTAGGTCGCCAGGCAGCCCCGAACCAGGGGAATGCATCAAGGCAAAATATTCACTGTACAGAATCATGATTCAAGTATCCCGTGTACTCGTGTACTCGTGTTCCCGTGCACTCGTGTTCTCGTGTTCTCTTGTTCAAAGTGCACGCGTGTTCTCGTGTTCTCGTGTATCTCGTGATAATTGGAATGACCCAATGTCTTGTATGTCGCGGACAACTCGGACCCGAGGTATTGTTCCACGGACGGTCACCGGGGCACCGGGGCCGATCCGATCCGGATGGAACTCGTGTGTAGTCTTCGTGTTCGGGACTGGGTAGCTTGCAGCTCATCGTGTACTCTTGTAGCAATCTATCCTTGTCCCCGGCTACGTCCAAAATGGCTTTGCCAGCGACCGTGTTCATATAGATAAGTCATCCTCGCTTAGCGGCTATCCGCGTGCGAGTCACTGCATCGCATCAAGAACAACTAAACACCTGAACGATCATGTTAAAATGACTCACCTGCTTGCATATGCTATGCCTCCTGAATGTTATACTTGCTCGTACTTGAATTAACATGTTTGCCTCAATGTTTGCCATGGACAGGGAATGAGATGGTAAGTTGGTAAGTCTCGTCGTGTTTCCTCTAACATCGCACGGCGCACTGCCCGACACGTTAGGCTATTCAATATCTGCACGAAACTGATCCTAAGGCAACCAGAAAGACAACTTAATAGTTGTGCACGGAACCTGTATTACGTGTTTGGATTTGTCGAGCGGACGAGTAGCTTCCCCACCAGTGCATTCAATGTACTGATAATCCACCAGTTTATGTGCAGGGTGCGGGAGAACCTCGTTCGATGCGGATGCCTCCAACGTGCGTGCTAAGGCCAGGAGTTTCCTCTGAAGCCTTGCAACGGTGCGTCCGGAACAGAAGCACATATAGAAGAAATAATGTTGTGAACATAGCCCGAACATCGCCTGTACAAATCATTCCACAGTTGTAGCCACTTGGCACGTTTTTACTGTTTCAGAGAGAGAGCCTTGAGCGACTTGTAATCTCGGCTATACGCCGCCTGTAACACAAGTTATATCAATAAAAGAGCTTGCTTTACTTCAACTTGTGTTTCAAATGCTTCTGCTATATTTGTCGACTCAGTGAACCTGTTACCGATCGCCTATGCGTTTATGACTCCGTTGCACTCGGACAATCTGTGCGACTCTGTGGCTTAGAACTTTAACCGCCAGCCAATGAACCATGGCCTTGCACGGGCGTGGATCACGCTCGTGCGGCATCACGCCCGGATGGGTTAAGCGATCGTTCCGCGGGAGCGCTGGCGAGGGTGATTTCCGCCTAGCGGGAACGGCCGATTTGCCTGCGGGAGATCAGGACGTGACACATAGCTTGCCCTGAGGATCTATTTTTTATATACTATATTTTATTTGGCTTGAGTTATTCTTGTACCTTGCTATATCCCCGGAGGACCTAGATCCAGATTATGTCCCCAGGTACAACAAAAGAGGAATACCCCAAGATATACTGGACAAGAGCTGACGCTGGAGCAGTACTGGCACCAGAGGACGATGTTGTGCCAAAGAATTTCTCCTGAGTATTCTGTTACATACTCAGTTATTTCTACTTCCAGTTATTCTATATCTTGACTCTTGGATTTAGGTATTGACTTATTATCGGGTTGTTCCCCGAGACACTTTTTATTGAGACTTGTTGATGGACTATATTTCTTTATATTGATTAGTCTATCATATTGAATTGTGTTTACTTTCTGTGGATGAGATTAGAATTAGATTGTGACATGTATCTTAGACTATTGTATTTGTTTTACAGCTTAAGTACACTCTAACGGGTCCATTAAATTGGGTTTGCCCATTGGATTTGTGCTGCTGGCCATTGCCACGTGTCTAGTCACTCGGTATTTTGGGACTGGGCGTGACATGGTTTTGTGGTAGCCCATGCAGGTCTACGACTATATTGCTTCGATTTTAACTAAGGAACCGAGCAAGCCTGCGATTAGGATAAATTATAGGATCTTATCCACTTGTTGATCTATTTTTGACCTATATATCGACTTCAAAATAATTTCTTGACTTGCATTCTATCTTGATTTCTCTGTGCGATTCTCATAGTTTACTTTTAATGTAGAGTAATGGATCCATGAGCTGGCAACGAGACTCCCGTAGGTATACCACAAGGTGCTATGGTCACCTACTACGATGGAGTGATACCATTGGGTGGAGGTCCATCCGCTCAATAAAGTAATCAAGCAGATTGGCATGCCTCGAGGTTTCGGCGAGACGACATTCCACCACCGCCGTATTTTACTCCACCAATGCCCATTTTTTTACCAAGACAGGCTATGGACGGACATCAGATGTTCTAAATGTTCTACGCAATGTTGCAAGCCCAACAACAGGTTCATCAAGAGGCTCAGCGTCACAAGGCGGAGAACTTGAGGAACAGCCTAGTAACCGCACTGGAGAAGGCGAACCCACCAACTAGGCGACCATCGACAGGATCTATCACTAATTTCTGCCAACTGAAGCCCCGTATATTTTCTGACAAAGTGGAGCTCACTGAAGTTCATGAGTGGCTCACAAACACTCAACACCAATTGGAAGCAGCTGAGCTTTTGAGTGAGAGGTCGATGACTTCTGTCAGGATACAGTTGACGGGCAATGCACATCATTGGTGGCTATCTGAGGAGAGACAGCTCGGACCGGACCGAGTCACTTGGGAGGAGTTCTCTAGACTCTTCCAGGAGATGTATATTCCAGCCATTGCCAAAGCGAAAGTTAGAGATAAGTTTAACTGCCTCATTCAAGGCAATATGACGGTAGAAGAGTATAATGCAGAGTTTATCTGTTTGGGTCGCTTCGCCCCTACTCTGATTCCGACAGAAGAGGAGAAGGCGGAGAAGTTCTTCGACGGACTTAGCTTTGAGCTACAAAGATTAATCGGATCCGTTGTACCTACTTTATACATGGATGTCCTTGCTGCAGCACGACGCATGGAACGCGTCACCAGGAGTCCAGCCTGAAACGGTCATTCATATCAATACCAGCCAGAGCACCACATGGGGAGTCTGCAAAGCGACCCCAGAGGAATCTACCACAGAGAGCAGCACCAAGAGCCACATCCCTTCCTAATTATCATTACTGTGGCAAGGTAGGCTATATTGAGAGGGAGTGCAGACACAAGTTGGGACTATGCTTGATTTGTGGATCCAACCAACATCCAGCCAAGGACTGTCCTGAGCGTCGAGAGAGAGCACCGATGGTAGACCGACCAGCTTTACCAGCACCGAGACCAGCCCAGCAGCCACGTAGGCCAGCTTATTCAGCATTGGGAATACCACAGACGGGAGTTAGAGGAGTCAGACCACCAGCTCCAGGAGGGTATCTGCCGAGGTCACCTTTGGCACCACATGCAGAACTATTCCAGCAGGCTCGGCATAAGAGAGAACCAGCTTAGGGACAAGGACAGGTATTTGTATTGGCTATTGAAGAGGAAGCTACTGTAGGAGAGGTTATAGCAGGTACTATATTAGTAGCTTCATTACCTGATGTAGCTTTATTCGATTCTGGAGCATCACATTCATTCATAGCTGCTAGCTTCGTAGCCACACATAGAGTAGCTACTGCACCCCTTCCGAAGACTAAGAGAATTCTTTCGGGAGGCAAAATTATCCTAGTTAGTGACAATTATAGATCTTGTTCGGTAGTAGTCTGTGGGAGAGAGATGTGAGCTTAATTCTTGATCTTTTTTATACTGGATTATGATGTTGTACTTGGTATGGACTTGATGATTCAGTACCATGCGACTCTAGATTTCCAGCTTGGATGGGTTATATTTAGACCACCTGGACATCCGGAGTTTGAGTTTCTTCGGGGAGCCAAAGAGCAAGGTGTTTAGCCTACGCTTAGGGTACTCTCTGCAGAAGGGGAGTCTGAGTACCCAAAGGTTGTATCTGATTTTGTGGATGTATTTTTCGATGATCTTTCAGGCTTACCATCTGATCGAAAAATATAATTCACAATAGACTTGACTCCAGGAGCAGAGTCTATCACTTCATCGGTGTACCGGCTAGCACATAAGGAGTTGGTAGAATTGAAGGAGCAAGTTGATGATCTTTTGGAGAAGGATTTTATTCGGCCTAGTGCTTCACCATGGGGAGCACCCATACTATTTGTGCCAAAGAAGGATGGGATGGTACGCCTGTGTATTAACTACAGGGCACTAAATGTTGTAACCATCAAGAATCGGTATCCTTTGGCATGCATTGGCGATCTATTAGATCAGTTGAGTGGTGCTAGTGTATTCTCAAATATCGATCATAGATCCGGTTATTACCAGATTAGAGTGAGAAAAGAGGATATACCGAAGATAGCCTTCAGGACCAAGTATGTACACTATGAGTTATTAGTTATGCTGTTTGGTTTAACCAATGTGCCAGCTGTGTTCATGAGTTTGATGAATAGAGTTTTTTATCAGTACTTGGACAAGTTCATGGTTGTGTTTATTGATGACATCTTGATATATTACAAGAGCCACGAAGAGCTCGAGGAGCATCTCAAAATCGTGCTAGAGATGATGAGACAGGAGAAGCTGTACGCCAAACTCAGTAAATATGAGTTTTGTATAGATATGGTGCCTTTTTTGGGATATATCATCTCGGGAGAAGGACTTTCAGTTGATCCGGAGAAGTTTGCTGCAATAGAAACTTGGCCTACACATAGATCAGTTGTGGAAGTGAGAAGTTTTCTCGGACTTACTGGATACTATCGGAGGTTCATGGAAAATTTCTCAAGGATTGCGGAGCCTATAACGCGGTTGACGCGTAAGGACCAGGAGTTTATATGGACGGAAGATTGTCAGAAGGCCTTTGAGGAGTTGAAGAGGCGATTGACGACAGCACCGGTCTTGACTCTTCCTTCAGGATCGGAAGGATTTGTTATTTATAGTGATGCATCAGGCAGTGGACTAGGATATGTTTTGATGCAACATGGAAAAGTTATCACTTATGCATTGAGACAACTGAAGGTTCATGAGAAGAACTACCCGACGCACGATCTTGAGCTAGCTGCAGTAATATTTGTATTAAAGATATTGAGGCACTATCCTTATGGAGAGAAAGTGAAAATATTTACTGATCACAAGAGTCTGAAGTATGTCTATACTCAGAAAGAGCTCAATATGAGACAGATACGTTGGTTAGAGTTGATGGTCGATTTTGATATAAATTTACAGTACCATCTGGGCAAGGCGAATGTCGTAGCAGACACACTCAGCAGGAAGCCCACAACTTATTTCTTCATGATACAGCCCCAGCTATTAGAGGATCTACAAGAGCTCAAAATAGAGGTTATTTTGCCAAGGCAGAGTGGGTTATTGGCGAATCTTGAAGTTAAGTCATCACTAGTGGAGACGATTAAGGCGACATTACCCACAGATGCTAGGTTATAAAACCTCTGATTTTTCAGGAATTTTTAGAATGGTTTTTTCATAATTTTTATGAATTTTTCAGGAATTTTTAACTAAATAAAACCAAGATATTTTGTAATTAAATAATTTTTAAATATTGTTAATTAATATTAAAATATTATGAAAATAATATTTTCTGGTGTAAAATGAAAAATTAGACATAGGGTAATTTTTCGGAAATTTTTTCGGAAATTTATTGGACCCCGGAAGCATTTTTAAAGACCTAGAAACTAAGTTGTAATTAACCCTAAATAAACCCTAGAAATAAACCCGGTTCAACTTTACCAAGCCAAATCAACCCGGACGGAACCATGGAGAACCGAACCGAACCTAAATTCTTAACGGGTCAGGTCGGATCCGAATTGAACCCGACCCGGACCCGTTGTCACGCCCCGATCTCCCGCAGGCAAATCGGCTGTTCCCGCTAGGCGAGAATCACTGCGCCAGCGCTCCCGCGGAACGATCGCTTTGACCCATCCGGACGTGATGCCGTACGAGCGTGAGCCACGCCCTTGCAAGGCCGTGGTTCATTGGCTGGCGGTAAGAGTTCTAAGCCACAGAGTCGCACAGATTGTCCGAGTGTAGTGGAGTCATAAACGCATAGCGATTTGGTAACAGGTTCACTGAGTCGAAAATATAGCGGAAGCATTGAATAACACAAGTTGAAGTAAAGCAACTATTTATTGATATAAATAAGTGTTACAGGCGGCGTATAGCCGAGATTACAAGTCGCTCAAGCCTCTCCCTCTGAAACAGTAAAAGCGTGCCAAGTGGCTACAATTGTAGAATGATTGCACAGGCGATGATCAGACGATGTTCACAATATTATGTCTTTTATATGTGCTTCAGTTCCGGACGCAGTGATGCTTCGGAGTGATTTCCACGCCTTAGCACGCATGATGGAGGCATCCGCACCGAACGAGGTTCTCCCGCACCCTGCATACAAACTAGTGGATTATCAGTACATTGAATGCACTGGTGGTGAAGCTACTCGCCCGCTCGACAAATCCAAACACGTAATATAAGTTCTGTGCACAACTATTAAGTTATCTTTCTAGTTGCCTTAGGATCAGTTTCATGCAAACATTGAATAGCCTAACTCGTGTGGCCGTGCGTCGTGCAACATGAGAGGAAACACGGCGAGACTTACCCTTTGGCCTTCCCTGTCCAAGGCAAACATTGTTAATTCAAGCACGGGCAAGTATAAACATTCAGGGGCATTCATAATGAAAACCAAGGCATAGCATATGCAACACGAGAGTTGTTTTATCAAGATCGTTCAGGTGTTCAGTTGTTCATTGACACGATACAATGACTCGCACGAGGATAGCCGCTAAGCGAGGATGGCTTATCTATATGAACATGAGTCACTGGTATAGCCATAAAGGACCGTTTATAGTCTTTGAATAAGGATGGTATGCAACGAAGCACGTGAGGCGCTACACGCCATCATGTCCGCACGTGAGACTATCGTGCAGTTCCATCCGGATCGGAACGCTCCCAGTGCCCCGGTGACCGCCCGTGGAACCGAAAAACCTTGTTTTCAAGTTGTCCGCGACATGCAGGTCAGGGCCATTCCAAATCCATAACTTGATATGATAATCCATGATTCGTGATCTGAAACGAGCGTTTGCTCCAAGAGCTGAGATTCGTGGATTCGTTACATGACGTAATTCTCGTTCAGATATAAACTTGATGGGATTATCATTCAGTTGCACGTGACATGATTCTCGTTCAATATTTATTTGCCCTGATGCGTGCCCCTGGTTCGGGGATTGCCTTGGCGACCCAATGGTCCCGGATACTTGCAGGTTCAATTGCACAGAAGAGCTATTTGATAGTCTCCTGGCTGACTCAATGCATGCACCATACAATAACGTTAGACAAGCAAGCAAGCAAGCAAGCATTCGTTTCTAAGGAACTTGAGCAGCACGTTGACTCGGACCCGAAGGTAAGCCGAGGGGTGAAACCATGAGGGAACTTAGCATACGAGGGTCTGAGTATAAGCAGTATTTCATTTCCATGATCTAGCAAGCAATACAAGTTGGGATTATTCCCTTAGCTAGGTGCGTTGGATTTATTAGCATGCAGGGGGTGATTCACCTAGCGACTAGCATGTATCAGTCCAGATTTTATGTGTGCTGGCTAAGCAAAGACAAGTTCACCGTAGCCACCCACCTTAGTGATGATTCGCCTCGGTAGAGTGATACTTCAAGCGAGCCTCTGAAAGCCTAAGCCGGATTCCTGTAGGGATAAGTCTGGATATCATTTGCTTCTCGTTTGAGACAAAGCGGGTCGGAACAGTTATACTTTTGTCGTTTGAGTCGGTAGTCCGCTAAAACGGAACAGGGTGTTACATCCTACCCAACTCAGAAAAAGTCTCGTCCTCGAGACTTACTGAGGACAAGCAGTACATTTCAATCAATTTTGATTTAACGATACAAGGCTGAGGCAAACCTATACAAGTCGTTGTACTTGTTTCATTTGGATATTCACTTGCACAAGCATCGAGCTCAACATATCGCTTAGTCTGGATCGTGCGCACTTTCGAAGTGCACTTCTAGCGTGAACACGTCAACCAGCTCAGTGATAGCGAAGTCTTAGCACTCGAGTTTCACCTTTCCTTAAGTCTTGGATGGTGCACTAGTTCAAGGCGTCCTTCGAATAGATGCATTCAACCAAACTTAGAGTTAGTGAAATCGGACAAGCTACTAGCGATACTCTCAAGGGTTCACACAGGTTGGCACAAAGACCACTCGTAGCACAACACCATACAAGCAAGCATATCATTCAAAACGTATTTTGAAAGTATTTAGACTTATTGTTGGAACATCCCATCGAGGCATTGAGAGAGAGCATGCACATAACCCACAAACGAGCTTTCGAAACTAAGATATCGAAATGAAGTTCAAAGGCATAGAAGCCAGGCTCTGATACCAACATGTCACGCCCCGGTCTCCCGCAGGCAAATCGGTCGTTCTCGCTAGGCGAGAATCACCGCGCTAGTGCTCCCGCAGAACGATCGCTTTGACCCATCCGGGCGTGATGCCGTACGAGCGTGAGCCACGCCCGTGCAAGGCCGTGGTTCATTTGCTGGCGGTAAGAGTTCTAAGCCACAGAGTCGCACTGATTGTCCGAGTGCAGCAGAGTCATAAACGCATAGCGATTTGGTAACAGGTTCACTGAGTCGACAATATAGCGAAAACATTGAATAACACAAGTTGAAGTAAAGAAACTCTTTATTGATATAAACAAGTGTTACAGGCGGCGTATAACCGAGATTACAAGTCGCTCAAGCCTCTCTCTCTGAAACAGTAAAAGCGTGCCAAGTGGCTACAATTGTGGAATGATTGCATAGGCGATGATCAGGCGATGTTCAGGCGATGTTCAGGCAATGTTTACAACATTATGTCTTGTATATGTACTTCAGCTCCGGACGCAGCGATGCTTTAGAGTGATTTCCATGCCTTAGCACACACGATGGAGGCATCCGCACCGAAAGAGGTTCTCCCGTACCCTGTATACAAACTGGTGGATTATCAGTACATTGAATGCACTGGTGGGGAAGCTACTCGCCCGCTCGACAAATCCAAATACGTAATATAAGTTTCGTGCACAGCTATTAAGTTGTCTTTCTAGTTGCCTTAGGATCAGTTTCATGCAAATATTGAATAGCCTAACTCGTGTGGCAGTGCGCCGTGCAACATGAGAGGAAACACGGCGAGACTTACCCTTTAGCCTTTCCTGTCTAAGGCAAACATTGTTAATTCAAGCACGGGCAAGTATAAACATTCAGAGGCATTCATAATAAAAACCAAGGCATAGCATATACAACACGAGAGTCATTTTATCAAGATCGTTCAGGTGTTCAGTTGTTCATTGACACGATACAATAACTCGCACGAGGATAGCCGCTAAGCGAGGATGACTTATCTATATGAACATGAGTCGCTGGCATAGCCATAAAGGACCGTTTATAGTCTTTGAATAAGGATGGTATGCAACAAAGCACGTGAGGCGCTACACGCCATCCTGTCCGCATGTGAGACTATCGTGCAGTTCCATCCGGATCAGAACGGGTCCCAGTGCCCCGGTGACCGCCCGTGGAACCGAATGACCTTGTTTCCAAGTTGTCCGCGACATGCAGGTCAGGGTCATTCCAAATCCATAACTTGATATGATAATCCATGATTCGTGATCTGAAATGAGCGTTTGCTCCAAGAGCTGAGATTCGTGGATTCGTTACATGACGTGATTCTCGTTCAGATATAAACTTGATGGGATTATCATTCAGTTGCACGTGACATGATTCTCGTTCAATATTCATTTGCCTTAATGCGTGCCCCTGGTTCAGGGATTGCCTTGGCGACCCAATGGTCCCGGATACTTGCAGGTTCAATTGTACAGAAGAGCTATTTGATAGTCTCCTGGCTGACTCAATGCATGCACCATACAATAACGTTAGACAAGCAAGCAAGCAAGTATTCGTTTCTAAGAAACTTGAGCAGCACGTTGACTCGGACCCGAAGGTAAGCCGAGGGGTGAAACTGTTAGGGAACTTAGCATACGAGGGTCTGAGTATAAGAAGTATTTTATTTCCATGATCTAGCAAGCAATACAAGTTGGGATTATTCCCTTAGCTAGGTGCGTTGGATTTATTAGCATGCAGGGGGTGATTCACCTAGCGACTAGCATGTATCAGTCTAGATTTTATGTGTGCTGGCTAAGCAAAGATAAGTTCACCGTAGCCACGCACCATAGCGATGATTCGCCTCGGTAGAGCGATACGTCAAGCGAGCCTCTGAAAGCCTAAGCTGGATTCCTGTAGGGACAAGTCTGGATATCCTTTGCTTCTCGTTTGAGGCAAAGCGGGTCGGGACAGTTGCACTTTTGCCGTTTGAGTCGGCAGTTCGCTAGAACAGAACTGGGTGTTACATCCTACCCAACTCAGAAAAAGTCTCGTCCTCGAGACTTACTGAGGACAAGCAGTATGTTTCAATCAATTTTGAACCCTAAACCCCTAGCCACCGTCTCCTTCGCCCCTCTCCCTGAGCCACGCCTCGACCTGTCCAACCACCACCCAGCCGCCCAGCCGCTCAGCTGTCACCCCGCTCCGCCATCTTCCCCAGCGCCACCCCGGTCGTCTTCTCCGGTGACCCCGAAGCGAGAGCCGCCTCAGCCGTCTCTGCACTAGCTACCCCGAGCCCAGTGCTGCTCCGGCCGCCTTCGTCTGAGCCAACGACGTGCCACCTCCCTACAGCCGAGCCAAGCCGTCTCGGCCCTCCTCCGACGAGCACCGGTGCCCTGTTGCCGAAACCCTAACCGAACACAGTGCTGTACTGTGTCGGTGTGTCGTGTCGCCTCGCGGATACGAGAATCCCGGTTTCCACGGAGCCCTGTTCAGGTAGCTTTTTCTCTCTCCTTGTTGCCTCATTTTCTGTCCCTTCTGTTGTGATGCGTAGGCTGTATAACCCTTTTGATGCCCGTGCAACCCGCTCGGTGTGTCGCATCCTGTGGCGATCGCGAACTGCGATCCAAAAACAGGAAAACAACACCCTATTTTCCTCGCCAAACAGGATGACTTGGTCGCATGCGATCTTCACCAAAAGGTGCGCGCCATTGATACGGACGTGTGAGATTTCGCAAAAGTTGATTTGGATGTGCGTGCACACCGGTATCAACGCGTATCCGCCGGCAACGCCCCATATCGACCTGTTCTGGATCTCACTGTAACTTGGTGTACACACGTCAGATAGAAACGAAACTTGCGCCATCGGACTCGTAGCAATACGTTGGTCCTGTGACCCAAGTTTGGTTCGATTCTGAGAACGTTGACAAAATCGCGTATCGTGGGCCCCACGATCCCACTTGACGGACGATTTTGTGATCGGCTCATCGGAATCCAATTCTGGAAGTTCCGTTGGGTTTGTATCAACATTCTGGACTTATTGATACTAAGTTGGACAAATTTGGAGACCTTTGTTCCTGACACATTTTTCGGTGTGAAGCGGCCCATATATAGACCCCGCTTTGACCAGAAACTGTCATTTTTGCCCCTGTATCCAAATTGGACTCAAGGACAGGCGTTTCTAGCTATTTGATATTTTTTGAATTTGATGGTGATGTTTATTTCAGCAACCGAAGGAGTACCTGCAAATCACACTGAGACCAGAGCTACAGTTGGAGCCAGAACCACAGACAAGTGTACCTTGCCAAAACTTGCAGTGCCTATTTCATATTTTTGTCTGGATTTATTTATATCTTGTACATGCTTAACCTAGGACCGTGTGACTTACTTAGCGTCCGATTAATAGTCGGTGCCAACACCGTACGCGGAGTTGTGTAACGTCATCTAGAGATGGATATCGTGACCCTTTACATTCTCGTAATTGTCTTATCAAGTACATCATAACCCAGGACACTTGACACTATTCATGAGACAGAATCTTCCTGAAATATTCAAGGTGATTCTGTATAGGTTGCGGGATTTATGACATAGACATTATATTCATAGACATTATATAACTTGATGTATTAGTTTTGGACTTGCGTGTCATGGACATGAGACGTGTGATTACATTGGGTGGGGAAAGACACACATGCTACAGGCTGATTATATATATATAACCCTTATTAATGCGGTGCTCAAGACTCTAAACCCGAGCTTGGCCCATTACGTGTTATCACTGCTACCGGCTCCCCGACACAGAGCTTGTAGTGGTTTCAGCCTGAGTTCTAGTGATGCTCTCAACTTGCATATCACTTAGCTGGTTATATAGTTTACCCTATTGATTCATTTATTACTGCACTGCATTTATTTTGGCATGAGTTATTTTGTACCTTGCTATGTCCCCTGAGGACCTGGATCCGAATTATGTCCCCAGGATTAGCAGACGAGATCTATCCCGAGGTATACAGTACAGGAGCATTAGCAGGAGCAGAAGCAGGAACAGGTGCATACAGTAGAGCAAAACCAGGAACCGAGGACTAGGTGATTGTCATAGATTTTCTGAGTATAAGTTTCTTCTATACTCATTCTGTGATGCTATTTACATTCTTGTTTAATGAATAATTATATCAGACTTGATTATCGGGTTGTTCCCCGAGTTACGTTTTATTTAGACTTGATATTCCTTTATATTTTGATATTGTTGTATTCATTTCTATGGATGAGTTTAGTATATTACACCCTTATTGTTGTATTACAGCTTAAGTACATCCTGATGGATCCATTAAATTGGGTTTGCCCATCGGTGTGTGTTGTTGGCCATTGCCACGTGTCTAGTCCCTCGATATTTTGGGACTGGGGTGTGACATGGTTTTTGTGGTGGCCCATGCAGGTCTACGACTAAATTGCTTCAGTTTCAACTTAGGGACCGAGCAAGCCTACAATAAGAATAGGATAAGTTTTTAGGATCTCATCCACTTGCTTGAAACGTTCTTGATATCTATATCGGATTCAAATTAATTTCTTGACTTGCATCCTGCCTTGATTCCTGTGCGCTTCTTATTGTTTATTTTGAATGCAGAGTAATGGATCCACGAGCGAACGACGAGACTCCTGCAAGATCACCACGAGATGCTGTGGTAACCAACGAAGATGAAGTGACACCAGTTAGTGAAGGTCCATCATCACAACAAGCAAGTCAGAATGCCTCGAGAATCCAGCAAGATGACGTTCCACCATCGACGCAGTTTACTCCACCGATGCCTACCTTTCCACAAGGGCAGGCTATGGACGAACAACAAATATTTCGAATGTTCTACGCGATGATGCAAGCCTATCATAAGGTTCATCAAGAAGCTCAGCAAAACCAAGCGGAGAAGTTCATCGACAGATTTAGCTCTGAGCTACAGAAGTTAATCAGCTCTGTTGTAACTACCTTAGACGCGGACAATCTTGCTGCAGCATGACCCATGGAGTGCACCACAAGGATAGAGTCCAGCCAGAAGTAGCCGTATGCATTAGCACCAGATCAAGCACAACAGGAAAGAGTTGCAAAGCGACCACAGATGAATCCACCACTAGCACTAGTCCTTCCTACTTGTCACTACTGTGGCAAGGTAGGCCATCTCGCTAAAGAATGCCGACTCAGATTGGGACTATGTTTATCTTGCGGCTCCAAAAAGCATTCGGTAAGGGATTGCCATAAACGTCGAGAGAAAGTATTGATGATTCATCAACCAACCATATCAGCACCAGCCGCAGCACCACAAGAAAAAATTGCAAAGAGTTCTCACCTGCACCAGCCACCAGAAGCATCTTCGCAGGTACTGCCTACCTATCAATATTGTCGCAAGCGAGGCTACAGTGAGAACGACTGCAGACGTAAATTGAGATTATGCTTAATTTGCGCATCCAACCAACACTTAGCCAAGGACTATCCTCAGCATCGAAAGGGAGCACTAACGTTAAACAGACAAATATTACCAGCACCAAGGCCTATTTATCCAGCATTGGGAGCACCGCAAACGGGAATTGAAGGAGTCCTACCACCTGCCCCAGGAGGGTATCAGCCGAGGCCACCCTTGGTACCACAAGCAGCACTCTTCCAGGAGGCTCAACAGCAGCAGAGGAATCGACCGCAAGGATGCGAACAAGCTCTGGCGATGACCTTGGAGAACGTGCAGATTCATGGAGTATCTAATGGTTATCTGTTTCTAGATTTGATTTAGTTCGTGCTTGTTGGTTCGTGACCTTAGCCTTGACCTAGTAATTGTGAACTTGCTAATAATTGATAACCTAATATGTTTTTATAAGTGATAACCTAGTTTTTCTAAACTGTAGTTCTCTAGATTTCCTTTATCCGAGAAATTGCATTACTTTTAATGCTTAGGGAAATAATTTTCCATATGTGTCCTTCTTAAAAACCCTCAACCTTGATTCTTCTTGATAGTAATGTGTTTCAACCAATGTTTGCAACCGTGTCATCTCTGTTGACCGGTTATTCTTTGATTGCGAGGACGCAATCCTCTTAAGGGGGGTAGATTGTAAAACCCCTGATTTTTCAGGAATTTTTAAAATAGATTTTTCACAATTTTTATGAATTTTTCTGTAATTTTTAACTAAATAAAACCAAGGTATTTTATAATTAAATAATTTTTAAATGTTGTTAATTAATATTAAAATATTATAAAAATAATATTTTCTGGTGTAAAATAAAAAATTAGACATAGGATAATTTTTCGAAAATTTATTGGACCCCGGAAGCATTTTTAAAGACCTAGAAACTAAGTTGTAATTAACCCTAAATAAACCCTAGAAATAAACCTGGTTCAACTGAACCAAGCCAAACCAACCCGAACCGAACCATGGAGAACCGAACCGAACCGAACCCAAATTCTTAACGGGTCGGGTCGGATCCGAATTGAACCCGACCCGGACCCGTTAACCGATCGGAAACCTAATCCGAATCCTTTTCCTTCCCCGGCGGCTACCCCTATTTAATCCCCTAGCACCGCCGGAACCCTAACCCCCAATCACCCTCGGCCGCCCTAGCCTCCTGCCACCGCCTTCCTAAGTCCAATTCTGAACGAAAGTTCATCAGACTCATTCTAACCATTTTAGTCCGTATAAAAATATTTATTTTGTTATAAAATATAAAAACATCATATACTAGAATATCAAGAGGCAAGCTAGTTAGTTAGACTAAATATTTTTTTTTTTGTGAAGTCGCTATCAAATCCTCTCCCCTTTTGTCGTTGACACTCTTAATCTTCTCTTCCCTTTTGTCATTATCAATATTCTCTCTCTTTTTTCGCTCTCTCTCCTCTCTCTCTCTCTCTTTTGGAGATTGTAAACCCCTAATTTTTTAACTAATTAATTATTAGTATTTTTGTTGTTTTTAAAATTAGATTATATATGTTATAAATCTATATATACATTAGTGGATATATTGTTTTCCAGTCCAACCTTTAATTCCATCTTTAACAATATATTTTTGTTTAGTTAATATTTCTCAAATTTCTCTCTATTTTATCATAAAGGCCATACCATTGAAACAATTAAAATCTTTTCATTTATATTTTATTTTATTTATCTTTTTCTCAACCCCAACCAAGCTGGGCCCAAAATCCGTCGCTTGAAAATGACTCAAAATTGAGCCTTGTAGGTCATATATAAATACTCCATTAACTAGTTTTTTTTAAATAACTAATTATATAACTACCTAATATTATTTATTTATAACTAAACAATTCTAACTCAAGTGGTTAAGCTGAGAGGCATTTTTAAATAACTAATTATATAACTACCTAATATTATTTATTTATAACTAAACATGAGTTTGTATTGTAATCAACGAACTTTGTCTTTATCACCTAATGGAATCCAATAATTCTAGTAAATGAAGAACACAAATGGATGAATAAAAAAAATATTGATACGCACAATGCTACGTAGTCAATTAGCAGAGAATCCTATATTCTAGAAAAATCCCAAGGAAATAAAAACATAAAAAAAAATTATATTTCCATATTTCGTGAATATATAATATTCTACATAAAAAGAAAAAAAGAAATATAACACTCTCAATTGATAATTAGATATATTTAATAGTTCTTCAGTTTAACTAAAATATTGTGTAGCTGCATTTGATTGGGTTTTTTTCCATCAAAAATATTTCCATCACAATTTTTTCACCAATTGTACTGTTTGATAGCTTATATTTTCCATGGAATCATTTTCCATATTTTCCTCAAAAATGATGGAAATTAAAACTTGTCAAACTCATAGGAAAATATTATTTTCCATGAAAATTAATATTTTTCATGCAAAATAATGGCAATCAAACACCAAATTAAGTTTTCCATGAATTTTTTTCCTAAAAAAATAATTTCGTAAAAATAATTTCTTTTCCACGTATTTTTTACCTTGCAATCAAACGCACCATTAGTTTTGTTGATTAAGATTGTAGACTAATGTTCAAAAAATAAAAAATCCAACCAATATCATAACTTATTTTATTATAATAAATTAACTTTTAGTGATCTAGACTTGAATTTAACATGAATTTGTATCCAATATAAACTCGACTTGATCCAAACACAATATGAATATAACACAATTGACTTATATTCGGATCAAACCTTACTCATAACCACACTCAACCCAGATATATTTGTATTACCATAAATAAATTTGTATGGATTTGGAGTTGAATCTAACATGGACCTATGTCCAATATGAACTTGACTTGACCTAAACAAAATCCTACTCAAACAAAATTGACATGGACTCACTCAGAACAGCACTCGTCCATACCCAACTTGAATTTTAACATGGACATGAACCCAAACTTTACCCATAACTATACTTGACCCAAATTATTTTTTGTTATAGTAATTAATTTTTATTGTCCTGGATTTGAATCTAACATGGATTTATATCTGATGTGAACTCTAACCCCAACACAATTTATTTCGAACATAATTGACTTTGTCCCGAACCCAACCATACCCAACTACACTCGACCCGAACCAAACCTGGCCCGACTTAACTAGACCTAACACAACCCAATCAGCTCGGACCAAACTTTAGCTAACCCAATTTAAGTGTCCATGTATGATTAATTTTCATAAACTAATTATACCCAATTTTTTTTATTTCCGTCGAAATAGCTTTTCCTTGACTTGTGATAATATTCTTTTTTTGGACATTCAAAATTTTTGAAAATAAATTTTATAACTAAAAGCAAACATGATAACTAGTTTTTCATCATAAATTTCTTCGAGAGTAAAAAAAAAACTAATTCGTGACAGTGACGCACAATGGATATTTTATAAAAAAAATTTAAAAAATTTAAAAAGCAACTAGAATAGACAATAGACAGAGTGATTAGAACATAGAATTCCAACGCTTAGATGACACTTTTTATAACAAAAAAACTCTAAGTCATATATTTCTATTCTTTAAGTTTTACAAAACATAGGATTGTTAAAAACTTCATATTCATGGAAATTTATATTCTCATGTCTGATAAATTTCATGAAAAATATATATATTCTTATGTTCATTACAATATACAATTTATGTTAAAACAAAATTCGAGCATGACTTCTTTGAACATGAATCTGACTACCTGGATCTAAACCTGAACTTGACCTGACTCAGATCTGACTCGAGTCCGACCCAACTGACTCGGATCCGAATATGACTAACCCAATGTTTGAGTCGGAACCGACTGATGCAGTGACGCGAGTATGATGGAACACTTTATTTCCATGGAAGAATAAAAATACCAACCAATTTTTGGAGGGAATATGTTTTCCAAATTTATGGAAAAACATACTTCTCTGAAATTAAATATACCAAAAAGTAAAGTAAAATTATAACACTGAAATGGGCTTATTAATCATTTTTTATTTTTATATTCGAAAAAATTAGGAAAAAAAAACCTCTTGTACCAAAGGAACTCTAAATATCATTATGTATACTTATACATAGGCCCGGACTTGTATAAGGCGGCTGTCTTAGGCCCAAACTTTTAGAGGGCATCTAATTTTTTTTTTATACTATTTATTGTATGTAAGTCTAATTCTGAACAAAAGTTCATCAGACTCATTCTAACCATTTTAGTCCGTGTAAAAATATTTATTTTGTTATAAAATATAAAAATATCATATACTAGAATATCAAGAGGCAAGCTAGTTAGTTAGACTAAATATTTTATTTTGATGAAGTCGCTATCATATCCTCTCCCCTTTTGTCGTTGACACTCTTAATCTTCTCTTCCCTTTTTTCATTATCAATATTCTCTCTCTTTTCTCGCTCTCTCTCTCCTCTCTCTCTCTCTTTTGGAGATTGTAAACCCCTAAATTTTTAACTAATTAATTATTAGTATTTTTATTGTTTTTAAAATTAGATTATATATGTTATAAATCTATATATACATTAGTGGATATATTATTTTCCAGTCCAACCTTTAATTCCATCTTTAACAATATATTTTTGTTTAGTTAATATTTCTCAAATTTCTCTCTATTTTATTATAAAGGTCATACCATTGAAACCATTAAAATCTTTTCATTTATATTTTATTTTATTTATCTGCCCAAAATCCATCGCTAGGAAATGACTCAAAATTGAGCCTTGTAGGTCATATATAAATACTCCACTAACTAGTTTTTTTAAATAACTAATTATATAACTACCTAATATTATTTATTTATAACTAAACAATTCTAACTAAAGTGGTTAAGCTGAGAGGCATTTTTCTTAGTTGCTTAAGTTCGATTCCTAGGAACAACAATATTTATAATAAATTTATATTTAAATTTTTAACAATTTTTTTAGCACGTGCATGCTACTAGTATAAATAAATCATCAACCGAGCCATTACACCTTATTTCTTTACCTACATTCAGGCCATCCTATATTACATATTCAAACCCATTCTCTATTCCTATTATCAGCCATCTAGCTTTCCTTTATTACTTTTTCCCTTTCTTTACTATTCCAAACTACTGCTCATCCCCTTTACACTAGTCTTTAATATAAATAGGATCATAGTAGATACATCTTTACGATTATAATCCGGCTTGAAAACATCTCAAATTGAGCCTTCCAAACCATTTGTAAATCCTCAACCATTTAATTAAAAAAAATAATGGAAGATTATTTAAAAAAAATCTTTTCTTCCGTATAACCAAATACCCCCTCTTTTATTCACATATATCCATAACAAATTATAATTAAACTATAATTAAATCTGTAACAAAATATATATATATATATATATATATATATATATATATATATATAACAAAACTTAATTCAAATAGATTTAAATATTTTAGTCATTTTTCAATAATACCAGAAAGAAAGAAAGAAAAATTATTTTACGTGCGTTATTTGATTAAAAAAATTATGCATAACCGAATATCCTCTCTTTTATTCACATATATCAATAAAAATTTATAAATATAACTAAATCTTTAACAAATCGTAATTAAAATACAAATATATATATAACAAATCTTAATTAAAATATATTTAAATTATTTTTCAATAATATCATAAAGAAAAAAAATTACATGCAACATACGTGAATTTACAAGTTGTATCATAATTGACGTGATTTGCTTTTTGACAAAATCAATTGAATGTAGTGAGTAATTATTTGTAGTACGTACTTGTGATTAATGGACATGTGTCATTTTTTTAGAAAAAAATATTTCCTTGTGGTATTAAGTACAATTTATCTCCTTACAAAAAAGCATGACTTTTGAACACTTCATTTCATGGTAGTAATTGTCGGTAAATATGTGTATGTACCAAAATAACTTACACAAAAAATGTTAATCAATAATATTATAATTTTTCTTTTAGAAGTGGAGGGTCAACATCGTCATTTTTTCTTTGAGATAGAGGAGACATAAATACTTCGGTTCATCCCCTCAGAGCTAGTCCTAATGTGGATATGTTTGAATACATGAGTTTTTATTGTAATCGACGAATTTTGTTTTCATCATCCTGTGGAATCCAATAATTCTAGTAAATAGAAAACACAAATGAATGAACAAAAAAAAATTACAGATACGCCCAATGCAGCATAGTCAATTAGCCAAGAATCCTATATTCTATAAATAAAATCTCCAGGAGCTAAAAACATAAAAAAGTTATATTCCCATATTTCGTGAATATATAATATTCTACATAAAAGAAATATAACTTTCTCAATTGATAATTAGATATATTTAATAGTTCTTAAGATTTAACTAAAAAATTGTACAATTAGTTTTGTTGGATAAGATTGTAGACTAATTTCCAAAAGAACATTTTTAAAATCCAACAAACATCATAACTTTTAACTTTTAGTGATCCGAACTTGAATTTAACATGAATTTGTATCCTTATAAACTCGATTTAACCCAAACACAATCTAATTGGAACACAATTGACTTGGATTCGGATCCAACCATACTCGTAACTACACTCTTCCTGAATCCAAATTGTTTTGTATTATCATAAATTAATTTTTACTAACCTAGACTTGAATCTAACATGCATGGATCTATATCCAATATGAACTTGACTTGACCTAAAAACACAATCATACTCAAACAAAATTGACTTAGACTCAGAACAGTACTCATCACTAGTCGACTTGAATTTTGTCATGGACATGAACCCAATCTTTACCCATAATTACACTTGACTCAAATTATTTATTGTTATCATAATTAATTTTTATTAACTTGGTTTGAGTCCATGTGCATGGCTCATATAGGAATATGAGCCTATGGCTCATATCCTGTTTACCCATATATATATATATATATATATATATATATATATATATATATATAGCTCAAGTGGTTAGAGAGATGCATATCCCCCCAAGAGATTACTAATTTGAGAAACGGAGGAAGCATATTAATTTTATGGAAAGAAATAAATGTAAGTTGCGATGCAGGTGCAGTACAAGTGTGAGTCTTTGGACCGGGTTGTGTGGGACCTTCAGGCCGAATTATGTAGACCTTTGAATCAGGAGTCGGTAGCACAATTATATATGAATATCGCGAGGAGAACGACGAGGTTGTCCAATTGGTGAAGGAATTTCTAGATACAATTTGTGATTTATGAACGGAGTGATTTAGTTGGCAGTTTGCAGATGATTTCTGTCTAAGTTCAGGAGTCAGGACTTGGGGCTTTCACTTTAAAACTTTGCAGGTGCAAAATAAGAACACATTGTGTGCTATATTGGCTATCAACTCAATTCTGTTGGGTGTTACTGGAAAGTTTTATGAGTATATATTGTTGGCTAGAAGCAACGGGTTGTAACCTTCGGGAGGTAAGGATAGTGAACACAATGTATTTTGAGAAAAAATGTTTTATTTCTTACTTCAATGTTAAACAAACAAATATACATATTTATATAGCCCCTATGGTAACAACTCAACCCTAAAAGCAAGCTAACAAATCCTATTAAAGTGGATCTAACCCTAGTAAGGTGGATCTAAATTAGACAAGTTCTATTCCAAAAGGAATTGGTCAAATCTAGGTTATTTAACTAATATTCTCCTCCTTAATCTAGGTTTGATCAAAGTTGATAACTCCAAGCACCTGCTGCATCTCAGCGAATTTCACTTTGGCGAGAGCCTTCGTGAGAATGTCGGCACGTTGCTTCTCAGTGCTCACGAACTCCACATTTATCTGCCCTCTTTCAACACACTCGCGAATGAAATGAAAGCGAGTATCAATGTGCTTACTGCGTCCATGAAACACTGAATTCTTCATCAGCGCAATTGCAGACTTGTTGTCGACATAGAGCGTGACTGGCTTAGGTTCGCGGCCAGTCATTTCACTAACTAGATTCCTCGGCCACAAAGCTTGACAAGCTGCAGCCGTTGCTGCCATGAACTCAGCTTCGCAGGAGGACAACGCGACAGTTTTCTGCTTCTGAGACGTCCAAGTGATCAGGTCCTTGTTGTGGTAGAACGACATTCCGCTGGTGCTCCTCCTGTCGTCGACATCTCCGGCTAAGTTGCTATCGGTGAATCCATGCAGTTCATCTTCACCATGTCCTCTTCCATACATGACTCCATACTCAAGTGTTCCCTTCACATATCTGAGGATCTGTTTCACAGCCTGGTGATGCATGGTTGTTGGCTTCTCCATGTACCTACTCACCATTCCGACAGCATAACAAAGGTCCGGGCGAGTATGAGTTAAGTACCTGAGACAGCCAATGATTCGCCTATATTGCGTCGGATCGACTGGTGTTCCTTCAAGGTTCTTGCTGAGTTGCAGTTTAGCTTCCATGGGATACCTGGTTGGATTGCAATCTCCCATTCCAAACTGCTGTAAAACTCTCTTCGCATATGTTGATTGCTTCAGTGTAATGCGATCACCCTGTTGGTCTACCTCTATACCAAGGTAGTAAGAGAGTAACCCAAAATCACTCATTTCAAATTTTTGCATCATCTGCTGCTTGTAAACCTTTACTGCAGTTGCTCTTGTGCCTGTGACGATTAAGTCATCAACGTACACTCTGACAATGAGTGCACCCTCTCTATTGCTCCTTGTGTACACAGCATGCTCTTGAGTGCATTTGATGAATCCCAGCTCCTTTAAGCAGCTGTCCAGGCGTGTGTTCCAGGCCCTCAGTGCTTGTCGTAAGCCATAGAGAGCCTTGGACAGCCTGTACACCTTGTGCTCCTGGTTCTTGACGACGAAGCCTTCAGGTTGAGCTACATATACCTCCTCTTTGAGGTCACCATTCAGAAACGCAGATTTAACGTCCAAATGGTGAACCTCCCATCCGTGCTGGGCTGCGAGGGCAATGATCAAGCGAACTATGTCGAGTCTGGCAACTGGAGCAAACACTTCATCAAAATCAACTCCATGTTGCTGGACGTAGCCCTTTGCCACAAGTCTTGCTTTGTGCTTGAGGATCTTGCCTTTACTGTCTCTCTTCACCTTGTATACCTATTTTAAACCGATGGGTTTGTGCCCAGATGGTAACTCAGTAAGCACCCAAGTCTCATTCTTCTCGATGGCTTCAACCTCCTTCTTCATAGCTTCCCGCCATTCATGTTCAAGTGTAGCATCTTGAAAATTTGTCGGTTCTTCAACCGACAAAAATAACATCTCTGGATCAAGAAAGGTCTCCTCAGTTTCAGCATATATGTCAACAATTGAGCGGTATCTCCTTGGCTCATTCGAGTCTGTCGTTGGTGTGGGTGAGCCGCTCGAAGTTGTGGCCGCAGCTTGTGGTGTAGTAGGTTCCCTTGATGCCATTGTCGCTCCGTGCGTCATAGGTGTCGCCGCATCTCTTGTGCCCTCCGGCGTGTGCATAGCCGCGCCCACTGCTCTCTGTGGAGTGATCACTGTCTCGACAACAGGATCTTCGACTGAGAGTTCTACCCAGCCTTGTGGTTTGGTACCATCACCATTGTTCCAATCCCATCTCCTTTCTTCCTCGAACACAACATACCTGTTCACATGGATCTGGCTACGTTGAGGATTATAGAGACGGTGTGCTTTGCAGCCCTCTTCCACGCCTAGGTACACCAATGGCGTGCTTCGGTCATCAAGTTTCTTATGATGAGGACTTGCAGTCTTCATGTGTGCGACACATCCAAACATCCTTAAGTGTTCGAGGTTTGGTTTCTTACCAGTCCAGGCTTCATACGGCGTGAGCGCACTGAGAGCTTTAGTTGGCAACCGGTTGAGCAGGTACACAGCATGTCTGACCGCCTCGCCCCACATACTTCCAGGAACATGCATGCTCTTGAGCAAGCTCCTTGTCGTAGCCATCACGGTGCCATTTCGACGCTCTACTACGCCGTTTTGTTGTGGGCCGTTTTGTTGTGGTGTATATGGTGCGGTGAGGTGCCGTTGTATGCCTTCGCCTTCACAGAAGCTTGTGAATTCCTTGGACAGGAACTCACCTCCTCGATCAGTTCTTAGTGTCTTTATCTTGCTGTCACATTCATTCTCCACAAGAGACTTGAATTTCTTGAAAGCATTAAATGCATCACTCTTTTCTTTGAGCATATACACCCACATCATGCGACTGAAGTCGTCAACAAGTAGAAGAAAGTACTTGCTACCAGCAAGTGTAGCGGGTGTAATCGGGCCGCAAATGTCAGCGTGCACAAGTTGCAGTGGCCTCTCAGCTCTAAAGCTTGCCTACAAAGGGAACGGTAGTCGTGCTTGTTTGGCGATGAGGCACCCTTCACAGAGCTGGTTTGGATAAGAAATCTTCGGCAGCCCGGTGGCCATTCCCTTCTCTGCCATCATCTTGAGCGCGAAGAAATTCACGTGTCCGAGCCTTGCGTGCCACAACCAGGCTGGGTCTTGTACGTTGGCCATTAGACATATCGGCCTGCAAGATTCAAGAGCTATCTTGTACAGGCGGTTAGGTGATCTCACCTTCATCAGTAGAATGTCATTCCTGTCGTACACCCTCAAGTAGGAACCGACAATCTCCACCTTGCTTCCATCTTCTGTTAATTGACCAAGGCTCAATATATTACTTCTTAAACTTGGAATGAAGTATACCTCCGACAAAAGACGTTGTTCGCCATTCTTGCATTGGAACATGATTGATCCCCTGCCCTCAATCTGTACGGTTGAGCCATCACCGAACTTGACACGACCGGTGATGTCCTGATCAAGGTCCTTGAACTTTCCTCGGTGGTCCGTCATGTGGTTGCTAGCGCCGTTGTCGAGGTACCACACATCGGTGTCGGCATGCGCTTCTCCAGCACTGCGCAAGTCTGGTACTATCTTCCCTTCATTGAGCATGACGAGGTCAGGCGTCTCCTCCTGAGTCTCTCCCAGCAGAAATGCGGCCTCCTCGTCTTGCGCTCGTGCGAGGTTCGCCTCCTCATCATGACGTTTGTTGCGACACTCCGACGCATAGTGCCCATAGTTTTCACAATTGAAGCACTTAATTTTTGATTTGTCACGGTTGGAGCTTGAACCGTGAGTCCTCTCACCCTCCTGGTGTTGCAGTATTTGGCCGCCACGACCACCCCTGCCGCGCCAGCGGCCACGTCCACGGGGCTTGCCACGGCCCCGGTCGTAGCTAGAGTGCCCCTTTCCGCTCGACGACAAATCAGCACCGCCTTTCTTCGATCGCGCCTGCCACTCAGCGTGAGTAAGCAGGAGTTGTCCGTTGTTGCTCTCGCCTCGACCACGTATACGTTCTTCGTACGCTTTGAGGCGGCCGATCACTTCCTCGACCGGCATGGTCTCCACATCCACAAACTGCTCGATCGCAGCAACGACTTGCAGGTACTTGTCTGGGACGGAGACGAGCAGCTTATTGACGATGACAACGTCCTCCATCTTGTCTCCCAATCCACGAATCTTGTTTGCGAGGGTCGTCAATTTTCCCGCAAACTCATCGATGGAATATGTTCCCTTCATACGCAAAACCTCAAACTCACTCTTCAAGGTTTGAATCCTTGCCTTCTTCACCCGATCTGCGCCGAGGTACATTGTCTTCAGGCTTTCCCAAGCTTCCTTAGCCGTTTTGTGCTTGGCCAGCTGGAGTAGGATCTCCTCGGGGACAGCTTGAAAAATGCACGCCAACGCCATCTTGTCTCTCTTCTTTTCTACGACCATCCCGGCCGCGGGTACAATGGCGTCCCAAACGCCTTGAGCCTCTATGAAGACCTCCATCTTGATCGCCCAAGTGGAGTAGTTGACAGATGTCAGCATCGGGTAGTGCAAGGTTATGCTTCCCTCCTTTGTTGCTGGCGCCGTCGAGTGCTCGACAATTGACATCTTGTAGAGTCGAAGGTACTTTGGCTTACACTTGGCTCTGATACCAGATGTTGGCTAGAAGCAACGGGTTGTAACCTTCGGGAGGTAAGGATAGTGAACACAATGTATTTGGAGAAAAAATATTTTATTTCTTACTTCAATGTTAAACAAACAAATACACACATATTTATATAGCCCCTATGGTAACAACTCAACCCTAAAAGCAAGCTAACAAATCCTATTAAAGTGGATCTAACCCTAGTAAGGTGGATCTAAATTAGACAAGTTCTATTCCAGAAGGAATTGGTCAAATCTAGGTTATTTAACTAATATATATAACTCTAAATTTTATTGGATATTCGGAATTTCTACACAAGTGACAGTATAAAGGTTGTTTGTAGGCTCTATTTTTTTTTTTTTTGCATGCATGTAGATCTGACTTTCACCAGATAAAAAAATAGCTTCTGCTACCGCTATCAAAATCTATTTCTACTATTGGTTTATTAAAAATCGAAACAATTCCAAACCAAGTCTAAGAATTTCAGAAATTTGAAACTATAGTGCAACTAAAATTTTCAAAATTTATGAGGTTTAACACACTAAGGTTCCGTTTCGTGCATCGTACACTACCAAAATATGTCCAATTAACGACGTTTAGTTATGACGTCGCTATATTTTACAAATTTAGCTACGTCATATTCTAACGTCGCAGGACGTCACTTTTACTGTTCGTGACTGTCAGCGACTACGAATAATATTACGGAATAAGATGTCGTCAGATGTTGCAAGACGTTGCTATTTTTTTTATTGTAGCGACGTGTATCAATGTTATTTTGCATATGTTGCTAAATATTATAAAATCAGCGACGTTTAGCGACGTTGCATTATGACGTCGCGAATGTTTTTCAATATAGGTTATCAGATTTCATTTTTCCCCAATCTTCTCCAAAAAAATTCCAAAACTTTTTGAACCCCCGCTCTACCGTGCACCCCCCCCCGACCCCCTTCGACTCCACATCTCCGGAGCTCCGGCGCCGACCCCGGGCACCCCATCCTCCTCCTCCTCCTCTCCGGGCTCCTCCTCCTCCTCCCCTCCGGGATAGCTCCTCCTCCTCCTCTCCGGTCACCCCCTCCTCTCCGGCCACCTCTCCTTAGGTAAATCCTAACCCTAACTCGGGCACACACACATGCAGACACAAACCCTAACCCCAAATCGGACACACGCGCGCGCGGACATACCTACACACGCGGACACACTAACACACGCGGACACTAACCCTAATACGGACACGGACACACAGACACATACACACTGAGAAGGTGTTGTGTGTGCAATTGGATTGGAGGTTGTGTGTGGAACTCAGACACACACACACACACACACACTGAGATGGTGTTGTGGGTGGAACTCGGACACACACACACACACTGAGATGGTGTTGTGGGTAGAACTCGAACACAGACACACACACACACTAACCATATACATTACAAAAATTACGGGATTAGCGACGTCAAAGTAAAACTTCGCTAATATTAAAGATATCAGCGACTCCAAAGAATAACGTCGTTATAAGTCGTTGTTTAGCGACATATAGCGAAGTTTAGCGACTGCAATTCAGTTTTTTAAAAGAATAGCGCTATAAGTTTATTTAAGGTCGCTAAACGTCGCTGAATTATATGATTAGCAACGTTTAGCGACGTATTTAGCGATGTTAATCTTTTAGAAATTTAGCGACATATTTAGCGACATCTATAACGTCGCTAAATATTTCTATTAGGGACGTCATAAGTCAGCATCGCTAAACGTCGCTAATTTATTTCAATTAGGGTTGACGAAAATTATTGCTTTGCCCGTATTGTTTTCTTTGTCATGTCATGTAGTATCCATGTCTATGCAACAAATGTTTAAGGTTGGTAATTCCAATTCAACCTAACACAAATACAAGGAAGTTTCTATCAGTGCTGTATTATTGATTTTGGAGTGAAATGAAATTGGAATAATTCTGTTTTCTAGAATTTGTGTAACTTCAAGTTAGTCATTTTGTTTCCTGTACATGAACTTGAAAAGTGTAAAGCAGAAATTATTCAATCTAAGATTGTAGTTTATTTTGAGTACTCTCAGTTAAGTAATTATCTTATTTCTGAAAAATAAGAAATAATATGAGATTTTAATTCCAGATTTATGTTCTGTTGCATTTCAACAAAGAGTTCCTCAAACTAACAGTTCAGATGATGAGTGAATCAATATTGTATGCTTGTTAGTGTTGTGATTTGCTTTGTATTGTTTAGTTGCACTGTAGCTTTATGATTTAATCTCACATATTTGTTCTTAATATGTGTTTCTTTTTGTTGTACCAAGTGGGGTAAGTTACCAGATGATCTTTCACAATTTTCGACATTTGACAACATGAGAAATTTGACATTGGGCGGGCAGTGTGTACAAGTGACTTGATTCAGGTGGTAGCACTTTTCCTGAACACTCGTATACCAGGAAGAAAACTTTTGTGTGAACTCCTGATCTCGACTTCAACTTCTGGTTCTACCATCTTTGATTAGTCTCGGGACTAACAATCTCAAAGCAAGATCCGGGTAAGATGGAGAACCGATCAAACCTTCTCGATATTAGCTTTCACAAGCTTGAGAAGTTTGATGGCGAACACTACAACATTTGGAGAGGAAGATCTCTCTGAATCTTCGTCTTGTCAAAGTTGCTTATAAGTTGGTTGATCCAGAACCTACCATCCCGAACTTGAGGTCGGTGTGGCGCAGGACTCGCACAACAAGTGGAAAGAAGACAACGACCACTGCCGGCTACTGATCCTCAACGCAATGGAAGACTCGATGACAGAGTCTTACAGCAAGAAAGAGAAGGCCAAAGACGTCTGGAAAGCTCTTGAGAAATATTACAAAACTGATGAAAAGATGTCAAAAATCCATCTCGTTGAAAAGTTTTTCATTTTGCAATTTGAAGACGAGAAGGTAACGCTGCCGCAAGTCAAGGAACTTCTGAAGATGCAGCAGAAGCTGGAGGAAGAGGGCATGAAGTAGGAAGATAAGTTCATGGTGGGGGCTATCGTCACCCAGCTTCCTCCAGGCTGGATCAGGTTCAAGACTGACGTGTACCGTAAGAAGATGGAGATCCAGCTCGAAGATCTTCTTCACTGGATTCACATTGAAGATAAGGCCAGGAGACAACTGAAATTGGATTCCCTGTCCAAACAGTTGGCAAAGGCCAACTTGGTGCATGCTGGTGATTCTAAGGGAAAGTCGGCTTCGTTCAAACCGAAGCCAAAGACCAATTCCGAAGTAACTTGCTTCAATTGTGGCAAGAAGGGTCACTACCGAAGTGAATGCAGATCCAAGCCCAAACAGACAGAGCAAGGTGAGCCTAACAAGGTTTCTATGATTGCGCAGGTTGTCACTGTCACAACCCAATTCCGTAGAATCACTTGAGGCGTCCCCCGAATCGTGACCGTCGTGCGGGCCTGGGGTTGCGCCCGCACAAGGCTTTAATGATTTGCATAACAAGCGCATATTCAGAGTACGCAGATAAATTGAAACACAGATTTGAAACATAGAAAAGTTCTCTCTTTATTGATAATGAACATCTATTACAAACTCTTGAACGAGTCAGCTAATATGCCGAACGGCTTACAAAAGAGATGACTCAAAATGAGATAGCAGTCCTGTACATTACATCCCTTTATAAACTCAAACGATAAAGACCTCCAGGCTGGAGGATAGCTTTGCCACGGAGCTGCATTTGTGTATGAAGAGTTGCAGCTTCTGGCTTCAAAAGGCTTCGAGGCGCGGTGAAGATGCGCCAACAGCTTGGACTGGATCGGGTAGACGACTTCGGCTCCTCGCTCGGTTCGCCTTGGTGCGGAGAACCTGTTTCAACGAGGGTCAGCATATCGAAACATGCTGGTGAAGGCGAGCTAGCCTGACTATACCAATCAACACGTTGTTTAGTGAAGCATGCATATTTTTGTGGGTTTCTATCTTGCCTTGGTTCATTTACAAGTAAGCAGCATATAGAAATTTACTGAAATGAACGTGCCACCGTTCGGTGGATTTTACCTGACCGTCTGAATTACCTGCACAATACTTACCATGCCTTCCCTGAAACGAAGACACAAGTTAGTATGCAACAGGTTTAAATATACATAGGATCACTGGCTTGATGCCACGAAGGGACGGGTTATAGTCTCAAGACACAAATGATATACACCGCAGGTGGCGAGCCCCGCTGCATAACACTTTGCCCCATAACATACGACTATACATACGTTCCGTCCGGATCGGATCGGTCCCGGCGCCCCGGTGACCGTCCGCGGAACTCATAACATACCTTGTGCACAAGTCGTCCGTGATCGAGAATACTCATAGAATTTGTTCCATAGCATACAGTTTTGCATAGTCATCCTGACAGTTTATTTCATAACAAGCATATATTTTCATACTTAGCACGATTCATAGAACAGTTATAGACGAACTAGCATACAGGATGATGACCGTTCATAAGTTTGTTGACAAGCATAATAACCAAGTTATTCTCTTTTATCTTGGTTTCTTTTATTATTACTTGGTATCGTTTGATCGGGGCAAAGGAGAGTGCAGATTGATTAGCTGTGAAGCTTGGAAGCAGGACTAGCTAATCGGGTTGGTAGCCACTCACTTAGATTTTGGAAAGAAGAAGGAAAGAGGCGCTTCACGACTCCGCTCGCAAGCCACCTACTGCTCGTTCACCTGCACACGAACAGCTCGATTAATACTTCTTCCTCTCTTTCCAATCTCGGAATAGAAGTGCAAGTCAATGAACGAAAACAATGAAAACCATCGAAACCGTTCAAGGAAAACAAGCAAATCCCAAAACCAACTCAAAGCACGAAAGCAACAAGCGACATCGAAAACCGAGGCAATAAAAGATAGCAGCGGAGAGGTCCCTCCTGACTCTGCCGCTAAGCCGATCCTTGGGGCGCAGTCCACTGAATATGGGAATCGATTCCGAAGAAACAAATCCATAACGAGGACGAGTTCTTAATTCAATCTATCCCGATCGAACGATACCGTCTTGTGTTTCTTAGCCGCGCTCTCCGCACCGGGAGAACGGGGTGCTACATCCTACCCAACTAATTGGAAGTTTCGTCCCGAAACTTAGGAATAGAACCAACCGTTAGGGATTATCGGGTTGAGGCAGGAGCTTAGAGGGGAGTGGACAATCCCGAGCTACGTGGCCAGGCCCGCCACAGTTGAAGCATAGACCTTTTCTGCTGTAACATCTCTCCGTAGAGTGTCCTTGCCTTTTACAGAAATCACAGAATGGTCTCGGGTTTCCTTTGTGGGGACCGCCATGGTTAGGGCGCTTTGCAGCGGTGTTTCCTCTATCGTTGCCTTGGCGTTTGTGATTGTAGGTATGCACAGCGCCGGTGGAAACGTGAGGATACTGTGGCTCGAGCGATAAGGCGTGATTCATGACTTCACGCATTGTTCTGTACTGATTATTGGCCACGTGCGAATGGATGGCAGGGCGTAATCCACCTTCAAACCTTCTGGCTCGATTCGCTGCATCAGGTAAATAGGCCCTAGCGAATTTGGAGAGTCGGTTGAATTCAGCGGAGTATTGCTTGACTGTCATACTGCCCTGCCGTAGTTGCACGAAATCGTTTTCCATCTTACGTTGCACTGGAGGGGGTATAAACTCCTCTTCAAACGCGGCACGAAAGGTCGTCCACGAGATCGCCTCCTCTCCGTGATCAAATTGGAGAGATCGTCGATGCACGTCCCACCAATCGTGTGCGTTGAGGCGGAGTTGTAGTTGGGCGCAGGCGACGCGCTTATCTTCGGGGACCTCTAGCAGAGCGAAGTGATGTTCAAGCTCGGCTAGCCAATCTAGAGCTACCACTGCGTCCTCAGTCCCGTTGAATGGGGTGTTGCAGACTTTCTTGAAATGGCCCAAGTTGAAGGCAGTCACGTCCCTCGGCCTTGGAATTTGAGGCGTCTCCACTTCAAGCACGGGCTGTTCCACCGGAGTCGTTGCTGTTGCGGCGGAATGGTTGGCAGCCAAAGTCTGAACGATCTGTTGCAGGACATCTACCTGCTTTTGTTGGACTGAGAATCGGATCTCTAGATTACTCTCGAGCTTGAGTTGGCGGGCATCGTCTCGTTGTCGTTGCGATTCTAACATTTGCATTACCCGCTCAAGCGGGTCGACTTGAGACATGCCTCGTTGGCTCCGAGAGTTTTCCGAAGTACCCGAACTGCTTTCTTGTGTTTCGTTCAGTGGTTGCGCTGCAGATTGCGCTGGATCCATTCCTTCAAAAGAAGGTAAATTACATTATGATCATAATGTATTATGGACTTATTGCATGAACGTATCTCATTTTGGCCTAGCGAGTTCAAGAGTTCGCACAGGAATTGATCGTTAAAGGAACTTTTCCAGCACGAAGTCTAAGGAACTTGAATCTGTGCTCTGATACCACTATGTCACGACCCAATTCCGTAGAATCACTTGAGGCGTCCCCCGAATCGTGACCGCCGTGCGGGCCTGGGGTTGCGCCCGCACAAGGCTTTAATGATTTGCATAACAAGCACATATTCAGAGTACGCAGATAAATTGAAACACAGATTTGAAACATAGAAAAGTTCTCTCTTTATTGATAATGAACATCTATTACAAACTCTTGAACGAGTCAGCTAATATGCCGAACGGCTTACAAAAGAGATGACTCAAAATGAGATAGCAGTCCTGTACATTACATCCCTTTATAAACTCAAACGATAAAGACCTCCAGGCTGGAGGATAGCTTTGCCACGGAGCTGCATTTGTGTATGAAGAGTTGCAGCTTCTGGCTTCAAAAGGCTTCGAGGCGCGGTGAAGATGCGCCAACAGCTTGGACTGGATCGGGTAGACGACTTCGGCTCCTCGCTCGGTTCGCCTTGGTGCGGAGAACCTGTTTCAACGAGGATCAGCATATCGAAACATGCTGGTGAAGGCGAGCTAGCCTGACTATACCAATCAACACGTTGTTTAGTGAAGCATGCATATTTTTGTGGGTTTCTATTTTGCCTTAGTTCATTTACAAGTAAGCAGCATATAGAAATTTACTGAAATGAACGTGCCACCGTTCGGTGGATTTTACCTGACCGTCTGAATTACCTGCACAATACTTACCATGCCTTCCCTGAAACGAAGACACAAGTTAGTATGCAACAGGTTTAAATATACATAGGATCACTGGCTTGATGCCACGAAGGGACGGGTTATAGTCTCAAGACACAAATGATATACACCGCAGGTGGCGAGCCCCGCTGCATAACACTTTGTCCCATAACATACGACTATACATACGTTCCGTCCGGATCGGATCGGTCCCGGCGCCCCGGTGACCGTCCGCGGAACTCATAACATACCTTGTGCACAAGTCGTCCGTGATCGAGAATACTCATAGAATTTGTTCCATAGCATACAGTTTTGCATAGTCATCCTGACAGTTTATTTCATAACAAGCATATATTTCCATACTTAGCACGATTCATAGAACAGTTATAGACGAACTAGCATACAGGATGATGACCGTTCATAAGTTTGTTGACAAGCATAATAACCAAGTTATTCTCTTTTATCTTGGTTTCTTTTATTATTACTTGGTATCGTTTGATCGGGACAAAGGAGAGTGCAGATTGATTAGCTGTGAAGCTTGGAAGCAGGACTAGCTAATCGGGTTGGTAGCCACTCACTTAGATTTTGGAAAGAAGAAGGAAAGAGGCACTTCACGACTCCGCTCGCAAGCCACCTACTGCTCGTTCACCTGCACACGAACAGCTCGATTAATACTTCTTCCTCTCTTTCCAATCTCGGAATAGAAGTGCAAGTCAATGAACGAAAACAATGAAAACCATCGAAACCGTTCAAGGAAAACAAGCAAATCCCAAAACCAACTCAAAGCACGAAAGCAACAAGCGACATCGAAAACCGAGGCAATAAAAGATAGCAGCGGAGAGGTCCCTCCTGACTCTGCCGCTAAGCCGATCCTTGGGGCGCAGTCCACTGAATATGGGAATCGATTCCGAAGAAACAAATCCATAACGAGGACGAGTTCTTAATTCAATCTATCCCGATCGAACGATACCGTCTTGTGTTTCTTAGCCGCGCTCTCCGCACCGGGAGAACGGGGTGCTACAGTCACGACTGGTGTCGACTCTGACTGATGGGTGGACACTGCCGCATCCTGCCATGTTTGCTCAAAGAATGAATTGTTCACCACCTACAAGCCTACATCTGAGAAGGTTATGGTGGCGAACCAAGCACAAGCTGAAGTTCTAGGGACCAGAACGGTGGTACTGAACCTGACTTCGGAGAAGTCGCTTACGCTTCAGGATGTGAAGCACGTACCAATAATAGCCAAAAATCTAGCCTCAGAAAATCTGCTCTGCAACGCAGGCTTGAAGATGGACATTAATGCTGGACAGATGGTGATATCTTTCAAAGGAACATACTTCGAAAAAAAAAAATTGTACCGAAGGGATGTTCAAAGTTCAACTTGTAACTCCTGCTATAATGATAAATGCAGTCGCTTCTTCTGGTTATTCTCTTAAGTTATGGCACAATAGACTAGGACATGTTCATTGTAAAAGAATAAACAAGATATCTAGTTTAGGGCTTATCTCCAAATGTAGGGGTAAGGAGGTGGAGAAGTGTGAGGTCTGTGCGCAGACAAAGATCACCAGAAAGTCGTTCAAGCTGGTTAACCGAAGCACATATCTTCTGGAGTTGGTGCACTCAGATATCTTTGACTTCAAACAGTTCTCCACAAAGGCCAAGATGGAGTATTTCATTACATTCATCGACGACTACTGGAAGTATGCATTCGTCTATCTGCTCAAGTCAAAGGACGAAGCAATCGAGAAGTTCAAGGAGTTCAGGGTTGAAACTGAACGTCAGACTGGGCAACAACTCAAGAGACTTATAAGTGATTGAGGCAGAGAGTATAGGTCTATTGAATTCGCATCATTCTGCAAAGAACATAGAATTGTCAATGCGATAACTGTCCCGTATTCTCCTCAATCAAATGGAATAGCTGAGAGGAAGAACATGACGGTAACAGAAATGATGAATTCGATGCTGTTAACTACGAGTCTTCCAAACTGCTTCTGGGTTGAAGCTGCGTTGACGGCTACGTTCATCCTGAACAGAGTGTCGTACGCAACATCTGATGTCACTCCTCATGAACTCTGGTTCAAAGTCAGACCCAACTTGAATATCATTCGAGTGTGGGAGTATCTGGCATATGTGAAGCTCCCGGACATGAAGATTCAGAAACTGGGTACGAGAACAACGAAGACCATCTTCTTGGGTTATGCTGAGAAGTGTGATGCTTGGAGGTTTCTTGATATAGAATCAAATCATATCATTGAATCTCGCGACGTAGAATTCTTTGAAGATAAATTTGCAAGGCACAAGGACATTATTATCGCGGATATTCCGGAGAATAGTGTGGGTGCACAGGAGACTGAAGCTTTCAAAGAAGATATAGTACATGAAGAAGTCATTCCAGAGACAACGTTCGAACCAGAACTCGCAGAACCAGGAACTAAGCGGGTGAGGAGACAGACGGACTTCGGAGAAAATTTCGTCATCTATCATGTGGAAGCAGATCCGCTTACCTATGATGAGACGATGAAGACCAGAGACGTTGTCTTCTGGAGGGAGGCTATCAATGACAAGTATGACTCAATAACCTCCAACAACACTTGGGTGTTGGTCGATCTACCTGAAGGAGCAAAACCGATCGGATGCAAGTGGATCTTCAAAAAGAAGATGAAGGCCGATGGAATAAAGTCATAAGATCAAACGACTACAGGGTCAGTGAAAACAAGTGCGTTTACACTAAGTTCGTTGACGGGAGAGCAGTCATCGTTTGTCTATACGTGGACGACATGTTAATCCTGGGTACGGATCTAGCACGTGTCACTGAGGCAAAGAATTTTCGCTCATCCAAATTTAGTACGAAGGACTTGGGGGAAGCTAATGTTATCCTCGGGATAAAAATCATCCGAACGGACACTGGAGTGGCGTTGTCACATTCTCATTATATTGAGAAGATGCCGACACGCTATGGATATCAGGATCTTTTAGGAATCGATACTCCGTACAGGTGTGACAAGAAGCTGAAGCCAAACCTTAGGAAAAGCATCAGGCAGTTGGAGTATTCAAACGTCATTGGGAGTTTGTTGTATGCAACAACTGCCACAAGGCCTGACATAACTTTTGTCGTGGGGATGCTGAGTCGATTCACGAGCAACCCAGGTGTGGAGCACTGGAAAGCTGTGAAGAGAGTGATGAGATATGTCAGGAGGACTCAGAAGTATGCGCTGCACTACAGCGGGTATCCGACAGTAGTGGAAGGCTTCAGTGATGCCAGCTGGTGTTCAGAAGTATAGAGCGAAAGGTCCACAGGAGGATACGTCTTTTCCATGGTTGGAGCTGCTATATCGTGGAAGTCGAAGAAGCAGACTATGCTCTCTAATCCCCGATGGAATCTGAGTTTTATGCACTGGGTGCTGCAGCGGATGAAGCAGAGTTGCTTCGGGACATGTATCATCTTTCATTGGTTGGTGCGCAGATTCCGGCGGTACCGATATATTGCAAGAACTAGGCGACTACAGCGGTGGTATCAAATGACCTCTTCAATGGTAAGAAGAGGACTGTGCGGTTGAGACACAGGGCAGTGAATGATCTGATAAAGACTGGAGTCATTATCGTAATTGATGCTCGGAGTCGGGAGAACCTGGCGGACTCGTTCACCAAGGATCTCAAGCGCCAGTTGGTCAAGGACACAACCGAAATGGGCTTGAAGACATTTTGATAGTGTCTATGTAATTCTACCATAAAATTTTATGCTATTAGTTCAAAGAGAAATCTACTAGGCATTCTAGTTTTTGGTTCAAAAAATGATCATTGACTGGGAGAATATCAGGAACAGTGGGTAGTCATTTGAGACATTAAGGGGTTACGGACCCAGAACCACTGTTGTCTACTTCTTGCTCTTTATGAAGAACAATTTCCTGTGGAATGATGGCTTTGACGCCTTAATGAGTTCTCGAACAGAGTGAATGTCCGGTGTGCTTTACAGGAAGCACGTAGTTTCAGTACTACAAGGGACTTGTATCCCATGCTACAGTGGTGTGACACCACAGAAGTAAAAGATGTAAATCATCGGCATTAAGTCATGTCACAACGGCGTAGCACCGCACTTAGACATGTAGCCTAATGCTATAAAATGAAGAGTAGTAGACAGCACTACAAAGAGTGAGTGAACCTCATGTTATAGTGGTGTGACACCACAGAGGTAAAAGATGTAAATCATCGGCGGAAAGTCATATCACAACGTCGTAACACCGCAAGGAAGCGCAAGGCTTTGTGCTAGGTAGTTTGACACTACAAAGAGGGAGTGAACCTCATGCTACAGTAGATGACACCACATGAGGGAGTGAACATCGACAGAAGGCCATATCATAGCGGCGTAGCACCGCAAGGAAGCGCAATGCTTCATGCCAATGACTCTCTAAGAACTCACCTATAGTGTATGAAAAGAGATACAGACCGTCGCTTGAGAAAAAACGTGTAGACGCCCAAAATACATACACCGAAACCAGGCATACAAAGGATCTTTAATGTGCAACTGGAAGCATAGTTGATGTCATTGTATGAGTGGAAAGAATTGCAACTATGGTGCAAAATTCAAGGCTTAGTCCATTCTTGTATCATACTGTTATTTGTCCCATGCGAAAAGATTCAAGTCGAAGCGATATCTATCCTAATGCATGATGGACAGTCACGGTGAGGAACGCTCAACCCATATATTGAGATATGTGAAGAATTGTTGGTGTTTTTGCCTTTGGATTATGAAAGATAGTCACACATTGGCTACACCACCAAGTAGGTATCTCAATATAATGCTTTACTTGTGTTGTGGTGTGCACATGGGGTGTGGTGAGACACATGGGTGCCATGTTAGGGTATTTTATTAGGATAAAAAATGATTAACTCCTTATTGAAAGCATTTATGTTTTTTGTCATTCTCTTGAAATTTATTCCATATGAGCTAAGGGGCTTAGCGACTCGGACTCGGACTCAAGGGCGCAAAGTGGCACTTTGTTGGCACACTTTGCACTTAGCACTTCAGCATCGGCGCATGCACTTGTGCGCATTTGTTGCGCTCTCTCATGCGCGAGCTGCATGCGCGGTCGCATGGACGATGCGGTCGCATGGGGGGTCGCATGGGCTGCGGCTTGCGATGCTGCTGCTGCGGATATATTTGAACGGTTATGGAAAGATACGATATGTTATTCAAATCCATTTTTTGAGGGATTTGAAATTAATACGTGCCTATCTTTTAGGGATTCGTAATTAATCTGTTCCTATCTTTCCGTAACTGTTGGGCGGCTAGAATTTTCACCCCCTATAAATATTATCTTTGTGTCTCTTTGAAGACTTACTTCGAAAAAAAAGAGACGAAGAGAGTTGTTGTTGCCGCCGCCATTGGAGTCCAGGGAGTTCGTTTGAGTCCAGACAGAGGTGACAACGAACGTTCCAGAAGTTCTACGTGAACTTGCTGGTTCCTGGCAGCAGATCATGTGGGACTAATCTTGCTTTGCAACGGTGATCTTTATCACCCCAGCAAGCAAAGTATCTTCTTCTTCTTCCTCCTCCTCTCTTCTGTGAGTTATAACTCTGTTCTGTCCGTTTGCAACTGCGATTGCAATTAAGAACGAAAAAATATTTTTCTCTGATTATTTTATTATCTTGTTTCCTGTTGTAATCAAATATTATATATTGTCTTCTTGTTGGATCGAGAGACATCAGAAAGGGAACTCTTGTGTGAACTCCTGATCTCGACTTCAAATTTTGGTTCTACCATCTTTGATTAAGCCTCGAGACTAACAGATACTGAATACATGAAATGCAAGGAAATACAAATACATACGTGTATTCGTATAAAATATCGATACCGGAAACAAGTGTTACAACAAGGATACTCGTGGATTTATAATAGTATAGAAAATCTTTATCCAAATACTTCTTTTGGTATGCTCTTGCATATCTCTAATATCGATCGATTGAATTGTCAAACTGTTTGACATCCTTATTTCTTCCTCGTTTGTTATTGATACTTGGGGTACTTTATTTCTGGGACACTTCATCTGCTTCAGTAAAAGAGACTTTGGTAGCACAACACTCAGGGGAGTAGATATCAAGAGGACAACATAATGCATGCATATCATCAGCCGCTAGGGGCACAACCTTGGATAGAGCAGAATGTTTCGAAAGTTCAGCCAACAGTTATAGTGCAACCACTATTGGAGCAACTTGATGCACGCACACTACTCGAGGTTATTAAGACTATGATGACTAGACGACGACAACAACAACAACAACAAAATGTCCTACTTTAACATGGCATCCATGTTACACAATAGTGCAGTACAAGTGCAGTGAGCAACTTCAGTCGTCTACATCAACCCTATTTATACAATACAGAGGACGTGATAGCTTCTGATTCATGGTTCAAGACACTCGAGTATGTCTCTACCTTATGGCAGTTTTGTAGTTTTGAATAAAGACTATCGACTGACAATTTTACAGTTATACCGAAAAGCCTGTTTTAGTGGGCAAAGGAATACTTATGGGCAAACTAAAGATTAGCAGAGCGCAAAGGCAATTGCAACAATTTTAGAAGGTAGCTTTTGAACTCAAATCAAGAGGGAGATTATTGTAGTGTAGCTTGTGTTCAACTAAGAATGCTGCGAGCTTTGTACTAAGGGAATTTAGAGAAAAAGAAGGTAGAGAGTTCATTGGAGATCTCGTAAGAGAAGATTTTGTATGATGCGATATTGTTATACTAACTCTTATAGTATTGTCTTGATTTAATAAAGTTATTGTTCTCTTGCCCAATGGACGTATAGGTCATCTTCAGTCAAACTACATTATGAAGTGTATTTCTTCATAACGTTATTTTTTTGGTACTTATGCCTTTGTTTTATTCTTCATCATAACGATTCATTATATCGCAAAATGTACAGTCAACGTGTAGGTGCACACTCAGAAGATACCGTAATGACCTCAATTTCGAATATTACTTGCACTGTTGACATGAAGGAGATCCCTATAGTGACATGAAGAACATCCCTATTGACATTAACATATATCATCCATTAGGGACTCCTTTGTGGTGTCGTGTGCAATGAACTCGTACAACTAACTGAGTACATGTACTCTCACTATGGTCTCAACTACACTAGCAACTTATGAGACTAGTTGAATCATCATATGAGTTCGACGTAGAGTACACATACCTATCCGGTTTTACCAATGTCTCTATTGGTATCAAGAACATATACATGTAAAGTAAAACACAAGTCATTCGTGTCGACATCCAAGTCATCTCATGACGCGACAAAATTCATCACCTTTACTCTTAGAAATTATTAACAATTACATAAACACAAACTATAAAAACTATTAAATAATAATTAAAATGTTTGATACATCTAGTGATATTTGTTTAAGTGAAAGGTCTTTCAGATTGGCTGGTAGGACATATCACTATCAGGGGAGTCTCATGGTTCGTTCTCTCAAAAGAAACATCTCGAACCATAAGATAAAATTTGACAAAGAAGACAGATACTGAGAATAATCAGTACACCTGTGGCAACATAAGATCTCTTAGATCACTTCAATTTAACCAATACTTGGATTTCCGCTATACCATAACTAATTGCCATGTTTATAAATGAATGCCATGTTTATAAATGAATAAGAAAAAGATTAAAATGAGCGCTTGCCTAACTACTTGTTTGGCTTCTTAGTCCAAGATGGGATTATTGTGATGTTCTTTAAGAGCCTAAATTATTGTGATTGTTGTTCTTCAACATAGAAGGTACGTATCTATGTGCCGAACAACTTTGTTCCACCAATAATGGTTACTGTCTCAAACAAGATACACCCTGAATAATTGGTAATTCTTTTCTCATCTTCAATTGTAAAACTAGTGTGTATTAAAGGGGTCATTAAATGAGGTTTCTCTTGAATTTTAGGGTTTTATTATTTGATGAAAAGAGTTAAATGTTGTTCATGAAGGCAACTGTAATATTGTTGATATTGTAAAACTGTAATCCTCTAAATTTTAGGGTTTTATTATTTGATGAAAGTATTAGTAAGAACCTGCAGGCAACTGTAATATTGTTGATATTGTAAAACTAGTAAACCTATAAATTCATATTGATAACATTTATTTTTCATGCATGTTTCTGTACAGCGAGCTGCAAATGCCAAATGGTGGTACACTACAAGTTCTAGATATATACAATTTAAGAATATCTACTACACTGGCAGTCATTTAGTCTACACTAACATAATAGTAAGCACCATGAAAGAGAGTATTTTAAAAATCAACCACAAAAATCAATTATAAATGTAATTTTATTAGGTAAACATCCAATCTGCGGTTTGCACCGACCACACAGTCATTGGCCACATAATAATCCAAAACAAGCCATTAATCAAAATTAATAATTTCATGATTCTGCAATTTGATGATTCAACTAACAGATTTATCATGTTTTAAAATACAATCCAAGAACTAATTAAAACTCTTGCTTTTTGGCAAGTTTCCAACTATAAAATCTTTTCTTAAAAAGCTCCTAAGATGTTAGCAGACCTACTTATTTAAGTTAGCCCTTCATAAAAAAGGGAAGAGAAAAGAAGTATGAATTCTACCAGACTGCAATTAAGCACGGAGAACATATCTAATTGCAAAAAAAAAAAATTGTCGAGCAGTTAAGCACTAAGCCAACACGAAACCCCGATTTACATAAGGCTGCATACAAGCTCGCACTAAATAGTCATAGGAATGTTTGCACTGCTTCTGCAGAATGCTTGCATGAATCCTAATATCTCAAACCAACTAGCTAGTGTTGTGTTTATGTAAAAGTAAGAAAGTAATAAAAGTGAATTAAGGGTTAAATTAATTACTTGTTCCATGTAGTAGAAAAAGTGTTGGCGAGTCAAGTGAGGGCGTTGTTGTGTTCCCCTTGAGCAGAGGTGGTTATAAGTCTCTTGAGATCACAGTACAAGATTGTGGACTTGAGCTGGAGATCCCTAATCAAGAAGTTCCAAGCACTTCCTCGTCAACAATCTTCTTGGATGAACCCTGATCAATAGGCAACAAATTGAGTACTGGAGCCAACTTGTTCTCCTTCTGCTTCAGTAACAATTCTTCATTTTGGTCATGCTTGGATGAACCCTAATCAAGAAGCAACAAGTTGAATAGTGCCAAAAATTTATCCTTCTTCACTAACAACTCTCCATGCTAGTCATGCTTGGATGAACCCTGATCAATAGCCAACAAGTTGACTGGAGCAAACTTTCTGATCCTTCTTTTTCAGTAACAACTCTTCATATGCTTGGATGAACCCAGATCGTCTAGTCTCTTGTAAATACTCTCTAACTTGACTAGCTTTGTCACATTTTGTTTGAGCGATACGGTTATCTGCATGAAACAGATGCAATAAAATAAATTCGAAAGTAGGAAAAAAATCTGATATAAAATCGGAGACCAAGAATTACCAAATAAATTTCATAAACAAAAATGTATGCACTACATAAGATCATATAATAATGAACTATATATCCATGAAAACCAAGGTGTGTGGAAAGAGGACGCCACATATCCATTCCATAAGTGTTGACATGATGTAAGGTCCATAGCGACTCACAAGGTACACCTAGCGCTTGAGGTGCAAGGTTCATGGCATGATGCGGGCTTCATTGAAGCAAGGCACGCATTTTCTGAATCTTTTTGAAAAAAAAAAAAAATACAATTAAATTGGTGACATTATCTTATACAATTTATTGTATAGATATTTAAAAGAAAAAAAGGAAAATATTTTTACAAATTTACAAATTACCCAAATGTTGCTACCAATGTTACACGAAAACAAATACGACACGACGTGGCAAGCACACAACAACACGGACATGACATCTATTTTGGTGTCCTAGTATATTTTGAAGTGTCTAGATTATTTCGACATATGTTTGTACGATAAGGTCTAGATTTTTTGAGTACTTATGCTTCCTAGGTTGCATGATGTCGACAATGTAAGAGAAAAATTGAAAAATTAAAAGAAAATTGAAAACGATTTTTACAAATTTAAAAATTAAAAAATCACCCGAATATTGCAATCTATGTTACACGAAAACGGATACAACACGACATGGCAAGCACACAACACTACGGACATAACATATATATATTGGTGTGTCCTAGTGAATTTTGAAGTGTCTAGTTTATGTTTGATATGTGTCCGGCATGATACGACCCAGATTTTTGAAGTATTTGTGCTTCCTAGATTGCATGATGTCGGCAATGTAAGAGGTTATTCTTCTGACATACCATACGGGATGTTGCAAACTCAAAAGTAAGGTGCGAAGCTAGATTATCCGATTCGAATCTTATCACAACCGGATATGGATCTAATAATATTGAATACGCTAGGATCCAAATGCAAATTTAATTTATCTGAAATATGGATATGCTTTCACTATATTATCCAAATGTGGATACTGAATTACCTATATAATTTTAATATATCAAAGCTTCTAATATTAAGGAACACTCTATTTGTACTACAACTATTATATTTAAAGTATATATCAATACTCAATCATAAGTTAATTAATATAAAACTAACTTATATGAAATCATCAATTCTCTTGAACATCCAAACTTTAGTTTCTCCGTGACCCTATTATATTCGGTCCATATTCATATTAGCTTTTTTTGTATCCATTTGTTACTATATCTGGTCCGAATCATGTTTTCTACGTGATAGAGTTATTGGATTTTATATCCAAACAATATATGTATTCATTACCAGAAAACAAATACGGATATGTTAATACCCTTATGATTCGTATGTGTTTTGAAGGCACCCCTACTTATATGTTATAATATGCAGGCACATATATTAATGAAGAAATCACTTATGATCGTGCACTTTTCCCAAAATATGATAATGAAGAAAAATGATAATGCTCATAAGAATGCACTTCTCTGGACTATGAATAGTCTGTGTAAGTTTCTGAGGATAAGGATCTCAGGTGCATAAATCTTTTAAGGTAAAAAAATTGAAAAACTTCAGCTTAGTGCAAATTGTTTCTCTTGTGCTCACATGTTCGTGATATGCTTGACATATAGGAGTAGGAGTTGCACCTAAACTTGGCCAACATTCTGAAAATTGACTATTACTGACAA
This sequence comes from Iris macrosiphon, assembly GCA_036927795.1. Classification (NCBI taxonomy): domain Eukaryota; kingdom Viridiplantae; phylum Streptophyta; class Magnoliopsida; order Asparagales; family Iridaceae; genus Iris; species Iris macrosiphon. The sequence goes on from JAYESA010000009.1 coordinate 179,618,137, forward strand.
GTATCTTAAATAATTCATTGTATAAACATTTTAAAAAATGGAAAATATTTTTACAATTTTACAAATAAAAAAATCACCCGAAAGTTGCAGCCTCTATGTTACACGAAAAAAATACGACACTATGCGGCAAGCACACAACAACACGGACATAAAAATCTATTTTGGTGTCCTAGTATATTCTGAAGTCTAGGTTATATTTGATATGTGTACTTCACGATAAGACCTAATTTTTTGGAGTATTTGTGCTTCCTAGGTTGCATGATGTCGGCAATGTAAGAGGTGGTCCTTCTGACATAACATAAGGGATGTTGCAAGCTCAAAAGTAGGGGTACGGAGCTGGATTATCAGATTAAAAATCAGGAATCGAATCTTATCACAACCGGATATGGATATATTTGAATATGGATATGCTTTCAATGTATTATCCAAATTTGGATACCCAATTACCTATATAAATATATAATATTAATATATCTAAGCTTCTAATATTAAGGACCACTCTATTTGTGACTACAACTATTATATTTAAAGTATGTATCAATACTCAAACATAAGTTAATTAATATATAACTAACATATATGAAATCATCGATTATCTTGAAAACCGAAACTTCAGTTTCTCCATAACCCTATTATATTCGATCCATATCATATTAGCCTTTTAAGTATCTGTTTATTACTATATGTGGTCCGAATCATGTTTTCTCCCTTATATAGTTATTGGATTATATATCCGAACAATATATGTATTCATTACTAACAAACAAATACGGATATGGTAATACCCTTATCTGATTCGTATGTGTTTTGAAGCCCTAGTAGAACGAGCACCCGAAGATGGCATTTAAGCAAATGGGATTAAACATAAGTTCAACACAAACTTGCCCCTAACACTCCAACTAGCAGTATTGCCATAATATTGGCACAACACACGTAAAATAACTATGATATAAAAAACCGTAGACATGTCCATGATAACATGTACCATATCACTAACCAGGTAAATCAACATGAAATCCAACATACAATAACGTTCATAATAATTTCATTGACGTTATGGGTCGACACTCAGTATATAAAACAAACGACAGTCCTTATACTACCAATATGTCACACAATTCAAAAATTTTGTAATTAAAGACATTGTTCTATGAATCATATCACAAAAGTTAGGATAGGAACCCAAAGCCCACTCCAAAGTCTTGCTAGTCTGAAAAAGGAAACTGAATAAGTGTTAATCAAATCCATAGATAGGTCTAAATAGTCTTACTAATGTAAATAAATGACAAGTAACTAAATATATTATAAATGTTGTCTTTCAATTCAATATAGTTTAATTTAACATTTATGTGATTGATATTGAAGTTAGACATTATACGTAATTTTGAACTAAGATACGAGAGATGATAGTAGCATACTTCAAATACCATATGTAGTTATCACTACAAGCATAATTACAAGTAGAACTAATATCAAATGGTGACAAATAATTAGAAAGAGCCAAACAATTTGTAATATAAGTTTTCAAGAGAAGCAGCTCAATTCCTTACCAAAATAATTGCAATACTAAAGGATGGAGACTTGTCAACAATAAAGTTGAACAAAGCATCAGACTTCAAAATAAATACGATTAATTTCTTATCCCCTTAGCTCTAGCAAAAAAATAACATATTCTCAGCTAGGAAGCATGAATACTTGAACATGGAAAACAAAATTGTATCCTAGTGTATCGGATATGCAATACGCGTCCGATATATCAAGATACCTTCCAGATTTGTATACATAGCCTCATATGTGTTTATAAATCATATATGTTTCATACACATGCACCAGAGATTTCCTTATATTGAACATATAGGTTTTCAGTAACATGTCTTCTCTACCATAATCATGTTAAATCTCTACTAATGCACTTTAACTAGGTTTATGTTAGATAAACACTGATGTGGTTATATACATAGTGTATCACATGAACATATTAGAGCATGATTATACTTTAGTATATCTTTACATCTCTATGTTGGGAAAATATGAGTATCAAGTATTGGATATATGTGACATTATGTATTTTATCATTATGTAACACTTAGCTAAATATCGCTTATAGCCAATATTTGATGGATGTGTGTGCTTAGCATTTCAATTGACTACTATACGTGTTTGAATTCATGAGCTTTTTGGTCAGCTTGTTATCTAATAGGCACAAAACAACAAGTGCCAAGAGCAGCAACAACTATATCCGAAAGTCATTGAAAATTCTATTGATTCTTGGTCAGCTTGTTACCTAATCTGTACAGAATAGCCAATGTTGGCTCATTTTTGTACAGTTGGATATGTGACCTATATACTTCTTGCTTATTCTACACTCTTTGAAGACCATGTTGCCATACATAAAGATTACTCTCTAAATACTCAATAGTTCCCATTTGCACATCTACAAGTGAGAGTAAAGTGAATTTAAGTTTGACATGGCTTGAAACTCACTTTTAACACTTCTGCACGTACCACAACCACAAAATATCCTTCCATCTTCAATCATGGCAAAAAGTCCATTTTCCTGCAACATCATATAAATGCAATTTCAATTATTTTATCAATAAGAACATCCTCCAAAATAAGTGTCAAGGCATGTCAAACTCAGACATGCCACGGACACTACAAACAATAATTATTCACCTCGGGAAAAAAAAGTGGTCCCCGTAAGATATGGTTTGTGGTTATTATCATAAATTGCAGTTTAAAGGTAAACAAAAGTCCCTATGAACCACCTCAATTCCTCTCCCGTTAGCGGTGGATAGGATCAATGCATATGTATCTAAATAGAGGTAGTATGCTTCTACTATCCATCGAAATCATCATTGCTAAATATATACAGACATATGCATCATTTGCCAAAATTAAGATAATTCTACTAATTCTATGTGTTGGCAAGTGGAAACCACAGAAGAATGATCTCTTAATGGAGCATATCCTTGTTTGTGAATGGGTATACCCACAATGCAAATGTGATTTCAATTTTTTTAATCAACTTATCAATACCCACAATATAAATGTTGTGTCCTTCCCGGGCTTCTCCGACACAAGGACGTAGTTTGGAAACCCCACACAACACCAACACACCCAGTGTCCGCGTCGTGTCGTGCCGGTGCAACATACGAGTAAAATTTTCGTGAATATATATACCTCATCGTCATTGACGAGCTTGATCGAAGCCCCGTCGATCCATCCGGACGCGACCAGCTCCTCCAGCTTGGTAAGTGGGCCCACAATCGACATTGGCCCACCTTGCGCTGGCTCCACCACCGAGGGTTTCTTGGTTTTGGGCGACTTGAGCGCGACTCCAGCTCCAGGGATCCGCCTTCAGATTCGGGTGCGGTTTCGGGTTTGGACCCGGATCCGCCTCAAGATGAGCTCAAGTTCACCATCTGGGAGTGGACAGCGTCGCCATTGGAGGAGGAGAAGAAATTAGGGTTAGGGTTCTTTTGGGATTTTTTTTCCTTTTTCCTTTTTCTTTTGGGAGAATGGGGTTTCGTTTCTATTCTAGTCAGTAACGGAGGAGAGAAATAGAGGAAGCTGAGGAACATAAAAAGAAAGAGGAGGGGTAGCATGGGCAATTGAAGTGGCAAAATTCTAATGGGTTTATTGACGGTAGTGTCCCTGTCTTGTAAGTAGCGCTTGGTTGATTTGTCAAAAATGTTCCTTTGGTCAATATTTTTTTATTTGGAATTTTCATATGGTCATTCCCTTAATCTTGTATCGTAATTGATGTAATTTATTTTTTGGCAAAATTAATTAAAAATAGTTAGTAAATATTTGTGGTATTTGCTTGTGATTTGTGGGCATGTGTGTCATTTTCTTATAAAAGTTTATTTTCATGCGGTGTTAAGTACAATCTATCTCCTTACACGCAAAAAATAACTTTTGAGCACATTATTTCGTGATAGTAATTGTTGGTAAATTACACACAAAAGGTTAATCAATAATATTATAATTTTTCTTTTAGAGGTTGAGAATCAACATCGTCATAGTAATTAATTTTTATTGTCCTGGATTTGAATCTAACATGGATCTGTATCTGATGTGAACTCTAACCCAAACAATTTGGTTGATTTGTCAAAAATGTTCTTTTGGTCAATATTTTTTTATTTGGAATTTTCATATGGTTCTTTTTCTATTGAAATAAAATCAGCTATTTCCAAAAAAAACGTAGATTATATATTATATATATATTTGTGAAGAGCATGAGATTATATAAAATATATTATATATGATTGGTAGATCAAGAGATGGTGTACTCTGAGGTCATCATTGTCACTTCTAATTCTCGGTTCATTCCCTTAATCCCAGTTCTTAATGTAAATAGGATCATAGTAGATACATTGTATCATAATTGATGTGATTTATTTTTTTGAAAAATTAATTAAATGTAGTTAATAAATATTTGTGGTATGTGCTTGTGATTTGTGGACACGTGTATAATTTTTTTTTAAAAGTTTATTTTCATGCGGTGTTAAGTACAATCCATCTCCTTACACAAAAAATGACTTTTGAGCACGTTATTTCGTAGTAGTAATTGTTGATAAATTACACACAAAAGGTTAATTAATAATATTATAGTTTTTCTTATATAGGTTGAGAATCAACATCGTTATTTTTTCTTTTGAGATTGAAAAGACATAAACACTTAGGCATCATTTGGTTCGCGTAGAAGAAATGAAAGAAAATCAATTCATTGTTCTTTCCCTTCCTTTGGAAAATTATAATTCATATTCATTTTCTTTTCCAGTGTTTGGAGAGCACAACATTTTTTTAAGAAAAAATGAATTTCCTTTGGTGGAAAAGTGATTCCTTGATTAGATGGGAGAAATCACTCCCCCCCCCCCCCACCCCCCACCCCCCCTCCCCGGAATAATTGTTCTTTCCTCATATTTTCTTTTGACACCCAAACATAAGAAATAAATCACTTTCATTTCCCAATGTAAAGATTCTGAGAACCAAACGAGGCCGTAGGTTCATCCCCTCATACCTAGTCCTAATGAACTCGGACACGGACACACACACACTAACCCTATATATTAGTGAGTGTAATGTTTGTAAAATTGGATTGAGGGTTAGGATTAAGTATAGTGTTTGTGGGTGTAACTTGAAGGTGCATATATGTGTATTGGTGTAAGTGTTCTTCTTAGTATGCAAAGTTATGTGTTGAGAGAGTTATGTACTAGTGTTGAGTATCAAGTGTTGGTGCCTAAGTATAGATGTTAGCAATGGGTGAAAGATGTATCTTAATATAGATATCATGGATGCGGATGAGGGTTGTAGGCAATGTGATAGGGTCGGTTGCTAACATAGGATACTTGGGTACTTGGTGTTGAGATTTCTTGATAGCTAGTAGCATATGTGGAAACTAATTAGATAGTGATATCTTAGTATCTATAGTCAAGTGTTGAGGTTTTAGGTCGATATGGATATTTGGTTAAAGTATTATTGTGATGTGTTAGTATATAGCTAGTTAATGGGTATTAGACTAAGATATTATAAAGTATTTATTATATATAATCTATATTAAGTATATGATACATAATATAATATATTAGCTAGTATAGTCTATATTAACTAGTATAACTTAGAAACCTATTATAGCAAGGTATTGATCTAGAATGACTTGATAAGTCTAGTATTAACTAGTTTAGCTATATAGGCCAATCCAGTTATCAACTTGGAACCCAAAGTACCGGAAGCCATGAGATCCATTTATTGGAGTTTAAAATCTTTGGCTCTACTTTCCGCTCTAGTACCGGAAGCCATGTGACATAAGTCTTCTCTTCTCTTTCATATTTCAATCACATGGCTTTCGGCACCAGAGCATAAAATAGAGCCAAAGGTCTCATGGCTTCTAGATTCATTTACCTATTTCTTATTAGGTTTCTAGCTAGGTCACGATCAAGTAAACACGTACTAACTGGGCATTCCTGGCTGGCCGGTCTTCTGATGGTATGCTGTCAGCACAAGAAATTCTAGAATGAACCTATATTGGGTTATCCATTCTACTATGGTGATACCATAGGTCTTTACAAGTATCAGGTGGTCTGCAAGTTAGCCCAATTGATTAAGAAACCCGTGAAATCATTACTTGTTAATAAGTCATTAATCATTTTCCAAGTTCGCCGAGTATCTCACGAGACATGCTCATTCGATCCTTGATGCACACAAAACGAGATTTTTTTTAGGAAATTTTAAAAAATCATAGCAAGGGTACAAATTTAATATTAACAAAATAATATGGTATCGATGATCAAGGGCACACAATACAAGGAACATGATACAAGATCTATATACATGAAGTCATGAAATACGAGAAATCTCAACTCATAATCAAGATATTGTTGGTGTTTTTACCTTTGGACTATGAAAGATAGTCCCACGTTGGCTACACCACTAAGTGGGTATCTCAATATAATGCTTTGCTTGTGCTGAGGTGTGCACATGGGATGTGGTGAGGCACATGGGTGCCATGTGGGAGTATTTTATTAGGATAAAGAAGGATTAACTCCTTATTGAAAGCATTTATGCTTTTTGTCATTCTTTTGGTATTTATTCCATAGGAGCTAAGTCTCAAAGGGGCTTACCGACTCGGACTCGGACTCAAGGGCGCAAAGTGGCGCTTTGATGGCGCACTTTATACTTAGCACGTCAGCATCGGCGCTTGTGCGCATTTGATGCGCTTTCTCATGCGCGAGCTGCATGCACGGTCGCATGGGCGGTCACATGGGCTGCCACATGCGCTGCCGCACGCACTGCCGCATGGTCTGCCGCTTGCGCTGTCGCATGCGCTGCTGCGGATATATTTGAACGGTTATGGAAAGATACGGTATGTTATTCAGATCCATTTTTTGAAGGATTTGTAATTAATACCTGTCTATCTTTTAGGGATTCATAATTAATTTGTTCCTATCTTTCCGTAACTGTTGGGCGGCTAAAATTTTCACCCTCTATAAATACTCTCTTCGTGTCTCTTCGATGACTTATTTTGAAAAATAGGAGACGAAGAGAGTTGTTGCCGTCGCCATTGGAGTCCAGGGAGTTCGTGTGAGTCCAGACAGAGGTAACAACAAGAGTTCCAGAAGTTTGACGTGAACTTGCTGGTTCCTGGGAGCAGATCGTATGGGACGAATCTTGTTTTGAGCACGGTGATCCTTATCACCCCAGCAAACAAAGTATCTTCTTCTTCTTCCTTCTCTCTTCTGTGATTTGTAACTCTGTTCTATCCGTTTGCAACTGCGATTGCAAGGAAGAATGAAAAGATTTTTTCTGATTATTTTATTATCTTGTTTCCTGTTGTAATCAAATCTTATATATTGTCTTCTTGTTGGATCAAGAGATATCAGGAAGGGAACCCTTGTGTGAACTCCTGATCTTGACTTCAACTTTTGGTTCTACCATCTTTGATTAAGCCTCGGGACTAACAATCTCAAAGCAAGATTCGAGTAAGATGGAGAACCGATCAAACCTTCTCGATACTAGCTTTCACAAGCTTGAGAAATTTGATGGCGAATACTACAACATTTGGAAGAGAAAGATCTCTCTGAATCTTTGTCTTGTCAAAGTTGCTTATGTGTTGGTTGATCCAAAACCAACCATCCCTGAAGATGGAGGAGAACTTGAAGTTGGTGTGGCGCAGGACGCGCACAACAAGTGAAAAGAAGACAACGACCTCTGCCGGCTATTGATCCTCAATGCAATGGAGGACTCGATGGCAGAGTCTTACAGCTAGAAAGAGAATGCCAAAGACGTCTGGGAAGCTCTTGAAAAGCATTACAAAACTGATGAAAAGATGTCAAAAATCTATCTCGTTGAAAAAAATTTCACTTTGCAATTTGAAGACGAGAAGGTAATGTTGTCGCAAGTCAAGGAACTTCTAAAGATGCACCAGAAGCTGGAGGAAGAGGGCACGAAGCAGGAAGATAAGTTCATGGTGGAGGCTATCGTCACCAAGATTCCTCCAAGCTGGATCAGGATCAAGACTGACATGTAGCGTAAGAAAATGGAGATCCAGCTCGAAGATCTTCTTCACTGGATTCATATTGAAGATGAGGCCAGGGGACAACTGAAGTTGGATTCCCTGTCCAAACAGTTAGCAAAGGCCAACTTGGTGCATGCTGGTGATTCCAAGGGGAAGCAGAAGGCTTCTCACAACAAAAAAAGAACTTCAACCATCTGAAGGTGAAGTCAGCTTCGTTCAAACCGAAGCCAAAGACCAAGTCCGAAGTGCCTTGCTTCAATTGTGGCAAGAAGGGTTACTATCGGAGTGAATGCAATCCAAGCCTAAACAGACAGCACAAGGTGAGCCTAACAAGATTTCTATGATTGCGCAGGTTGTCACGACTGGTGTCGACTCTGACTGATGGGTGGACACTGCCGTATTCTGCCATGTTTGCTCAAAGAATAAGTTGTTCACCACCTACAAGCCTACATCTGAAAAGGTTATGGTTGCGACCTAAGCACAAGCTGAAGTTCTAGGGACCGGAATGGTGGTACTGAATCGGACTTCGGAGAAGTCGCTTACGCTGCAGGATGTGAAATATGTACCAATAATAGCCAAGAATCTGGTCTCAGGAAGTCTGCTCTGCAACACAGGCTTGAGGATGGACATTAATGCTGGACAGATGGTTATATCTTTCAAAGGAACATACTTCGAAAAAAAAATCTATACCGAAAAGATGTTCAAACTTCAACTTGTAACTCCTGCTACAATGATAAATGTTAGGTTGCATATTCAAGATCATGGGTCGTTTGAGAAGGTTGCATATTCAAGGGCCCTATCTCATGGATAATCTTATTTCCTCTTACCCTGTGCTTGAAGATCTGGATCTTCATAATTGTGTATTTTGTGCACTGTGCATTTCAACACATTGAAGAGGTTTGAGTATTAAATTGTGTAGCTTTAATTGTGGTGAGAACCTGATTTCTAATCCAAGTCTAGTATGCTCGACTTATATCAGCAATAATGCTTGTACAACATTGGAGAACCTGTCATCTCCTCTGAATGCAATTGTTCACACAGCTAGCGGTGATGCAATTAAACTTATTAGAGGTCTTGCTAACGCGAAAACTCTAAACTTCTGCTAGCCTAACATTTTGATGACTAGATCTCTAGAATATTTCGATGGAACATTTGGGACATCTTACGACTTTGTCTCACATGTTCTATGTTGTTGTTACTTGCTTGAATGATTGAGACATAGTTGTTCTAAGACCCTAGGAGACTTGATTGTAGCATGCACCCCCTTGTCTTTCTACAACCGTGACGGTCGTACGACGTTCTATACCTTGTACGGGAGAGCTGGCCATGTCCGTCTCCATATTCCGGTATTGGGGCATGACAAGGCGGCGAAGTAGGCGACCAACGGAACTTTGGCGTTGTAGGTGTGTGCTGTCATGCCCCGATCTCCCGCAGGCAAATCGGCCATCCCCGCTAGGCGAGAATCATCGCGCCAGTGCTCCCGCAGAACGATCGCTTGACCCATCCGGGCGTGATGTCGCACGAGCGTGAGCCACGCCCGTGCAAGGTCGTGGTTCGTTGGCTGGCAATAAGAGGTCTAAGCCACAGGATCGCACAAATTGTCCGAGTGCAGCAAAATTATAAATGCATAGGCGATTTGGTAACGAGTTCACTGAGTCGACAATAGCGGAAGCATTGAATAATACAAGTAGAAGTAAAGCAACTCTTTATTGATATAAACAAGTGTTACAGGCGGCGCATAACCGTGATTACAAGTCGCTCAAGCCTCTCTCTCTGAAACAGTAAAAGCGTGCGAAGTGGCTACATTTGTGGAATGATACAAGCGATGTTCCAACATTATGTCTTGTATATATGCTTCAGTTCCGGACGCAGCGCTCTAAGGCTCCAGAGTAAACTCCACGCCTTAGCACGCACGAAGGAGGCATCCACACAGAACGAGGTTCTCCCGCACCCTGCAAACAACCTGGTGGATTATCAGTACACAAATACAATGGTGGGGAGGCTACTCGCCCGCTCGACAAATCCAAACACGTAATATAGGTTCCGTGCACCAACTATTATGTTGTCTTTCTAGTAATGCCTTAGGATCAGTTTCATGGCATAGATGAATAGCCTATCTCGTGTAGCAGTGCGCCATACGATATAGGAGAAAACACGGCGAGACTTACCAACTTACCAATTCTCCTTCCCTGTCCAAGTATAAACCAAGTTAATTCAAGCACAAGCATTCATGAACATTCAGGGGCAATATCGTATGCAATACGAGTGTGTTATGTGCGGGTTCTAAATCAGATGCACTAGTTCTTCTTTTAAACTATAGAACACATGTATACTTGTTACTCAGATTCAGGAATGATTTACAGATTCATTGTTCTTTCATCAGGATACTTGGATTCAGATTCTTAGATGCAATACAATGACTCACACACGGATTGCCGCTAAGCGAGTATGATCATGTATGCATATGAGTCGCTGGCGTAGCCATTTATGGACATAGTCGCAATAAGACGGTGGTCCCGATGCCCCGGCAACCCGACCGAACTTATCCGGGCTAGGAACAAACTAGCACGACTACCGGATCTTCCCCCTGGGCTAGATCGGTCCCGATGCCCCGGTGCCCTGAACCGAGGAGATCAAGCTCGTGCACAATCGTTCGTGACTGAATGAGTTCTTATTGTGCTTTCATATTCTGAGTAAACGACAATGGTTGTAGGCGCATGTCATGATCCTCGCTACAAGCCATCCCAGGTCGTTCCTGACTCAGTGGTTCATTTGTTATGAATTTCACACAAGTTGATATGACAATCCATGATTTATTATTCAGATGCAACATGACATGATGCGTTCCCCTGGTTCGGGGATTGCCTTGGCGACCTAACGGTCCCAGATACTTTAGGTGTTCATACTTTCACGGAACGACTATTAGATAGTCTTCCGGTGGTTAGGATGAGAACAAGGCAAGCTAGCATTCATATTAGATATTAGCATGCAATTATAAGACAAGCACTGAATCGATGCAATACATAAGCAGGCAAGCATGCATTTGTACAACATAAGCATTCACATTAGCTCGGGCCCGAAGGTAAGCCGAGTAGTGAAGCCGTAAGGAGACTTTTCGAGCGACATGAGCTAGAGTCGTGCAGTGTAAACAAGTGAACAGTGCACTAAGAAGAGCATGTACATATCGATCTATCGAGGCATAGCAGTGCACAACGAAGTATGTAATGTTCGTATCGTTCTTTCGAGGCATAGCAGTGCACAACGAAGTATGTAATGTTCGTCTCGTTCTATCGAGGCATAGCAGGGTCCAGTTGCTCAAGACAAAGGTAGCACGCGAAGGTCTGAATACAAGCAAAGTTTCATTTCCATGTTCTAACACAAGCAGTACAAGTTGAGATTATTCCCTTAGCTAGGTGCGTTGGATTCTTATTAGCATGCAGAGGGTGATTCACCTAGCGACTAGCATGTATCGTTCCGTATTTTAGGTGTGCTGGCTAAGCAAAGACAAGTTCACCGTAGCTATCCACCTTAGCGATGATTCGCCTCGGTTGAGCGATACTCCGAGCGAGCCTCTGAAAGCCTAAGCCGAACTCTTGTAGGGACCAAGTCTGGATATCCTTTGCCTCAAACGAGTATTCTCGTCTGAGCAAAGCGGGTCAGGACATTGTACTTTGACCGTTTGAATCGGCAGTCCGCTTGAGCGGAAGAGGTGTTACATGTGCCTAGGCGGAACAATACCTAACAAGAAATTTGGTCAAACGGTTTTGCAAGCATTATGGACCTATAAAATTTGTGGTAAAATAGTAAAATATATCTTAAATGTATCAAACGCCTAGGCGGTAGGCGGACTCTTTTCCCGCACATCCGCCTACCGCCGTTTAGAACCTTAATGTTGATGCCCAAAATTTTAGAAAAGACAAAATTATTCTCCCAAGCGTACCAACCCTCCGTCCTCCTCCTTCTTCGACAGTACCCCCTCATTCTCCCCCCTCTCTTCCACAGTCCCCTCTTTCTCCGGTGCCGACAGCCGGAGGGGCGGCATTGCAGCAAGCAGCAGCGGCAACAACGTGTCCTTTAAGGGCACATGTTAACAAAATCCTTTGTTAATTATCAATTGTGCTGCCCTTTATACCTCAATGATCTAAGGCCTTCTTTGATTCACGGAATGGAGTTGGGAAAGGAAAGTAATTACTTTCTAATGTTTGGGAGCAAAAGGAAATGAGGAGGAAAGGAAAGTAATTCTCAATGTAAAAGAAAATTAGGGAAAAAATGGTTCACCTTTAAGTAATCACTTTTCCTCCTTATTTTCTTATCATTTCTAAACACTGGAAAGAAAAATTAATGAAAATTGTAATTTCTCAAAGGAAAGGAAAGAGTAAGGAATTGATTTACTTCCCATTCCCTTTTTCTTTCCTTTCTGCGAACCAAATGAGGCCTAAGTTTTAAATACCAATTTTTTTTCTAAGATAGAAGTAAATTTTAGAAACAATCTGTTTATTTTGTCTTTGTGGTAAATTTGATATTAATGGTGCAAGTTCTTAGTGTCTAACTGAGTGATTTTTTGTTTTTGTCTAAATTTCTCTCTATGACTATAGTAATTTAACCCTTTTTTTATGGTTAAGGTGAGGAAACAGGGACCCTCGGCGGTTTCATGTTGGACAACCTGAGACACCCATAATCTGAGCCTCTTATTGTGTTGGACAGTCTAAAATATTTTCGGATACAAAAAATAATTGCTTTGACATCATGTAGTATCCATGTCTGTGCAATAAATGTTTAAGGTTGGTAATTCCAATTCAACCTAACAGCGCTCTATTATTAATTTTGGAGTGAAATGAAATTGGAATAATTCTGTTTTGCTAGAATTTGTGTAACTTCAAGTTAGTCATTTTGTTTTCGGTACATGAACTTGAAAAGTGTAAAGCATAAATTATTCAATCTAAGATTGTAGTTTAGTTTGAGTACTCTCAGTTAAGTAATTATCTTATTTCTGAAAAATAAGAAATAATATGAGATTTTAATTCCAGATTTATGTTCTGTTGCATTTCAACAAAGAGTTCCTCAAACTAACAGTCCAAATGATGAGTGAATCAATATTGTATGATTGTTAGTATTGTGTTTTGCTTTGTATTGTTTAGTTGCACTGTAGCTTTATGATTTACTCTCACATACTTGTTCTTAATATGTGTTTCTTTTTGTTGTACCAAGTTGGGTAAGTTACCAGATGATCTTTCACAATTTTCGACATTTGATAACATGAGAAATTTGACATTGGGCGGGCAGTGTACAAGTGACTTGATTCAGGTGGTAGCACTTTTCCTGCAACACTCGTATACCAGGAAGAAAACTTTTGTGTGAACTCCTGATCTCGACTTCAACTTCTAGTTCTACCATCTTTGATTAAGCCTCGGGACTAACAATCTCAAAGCAAGATCCGAGTAAGATGGAGAATCGATCAAACCTTCTCGATACTAGCTTTCACAAGCTTGAGAAGTTTGATGGCGAACACTACAACATTTGGAAGAGGAAGATCTCTCTGAATCTTCGTCTTGTCAAAGTTGCTTATGTGTTGGTTGATCCAGAACCTACCAACCCAAACTTGAGGTCGGTGTGGCGCAGGACGCGCACAACAAGTGGAAAGAAGACAACGACCACTCCCGGCTATTGATCCTCAATGCAATAGAGGACTCAATGACAGAGTCTTACAACAAGAAAGAGAAGGCCAAAGACGTCTGGGAAGCTCTTGAGAAATATTACAAAACTGATGAAAAGATGTCAAAAATTTATCTCGTTGAAAAGTTTTTCACTTTGCAATTTGAAGACGAGAAGGTAACATTGCCGCAAGTCAAGGAACTTCTGAAGATGTAGCAGAAGCTGGAGGAAGAGGGCATGAAGCAGGAAGATAAGTTCATGGTGGGGGTTATCGTCACCAAGCTTCCTCCAGGCTGGATCAGGTTCAAGACTGACGTGTACCATAAGAAGATGGAGATCCAGCTCGAAGATCTTCTTCACTGTATTCACATTGAAGATGAGGCCAGGGGACAACTGAAGTTGGATTCCCTGTCGAAATAATTGGCAAAGGCCAACTTGGTGCATGCTGGTGATTCCAAGGGAAAGTCGGCTTCGTTCAAACCGAAGCCAAAGACCAAGTCCGAAGTGGCTTGCTTCAATTGTGGCAAGAAGGGTCACTACCGCAGTGAATGCAGATCCAAGTCCAAACAGACAGAGCAATGTGAGCCTAACAAGGTTTCTATGATTGCGCAGTTTGTCACAACTGGTGTAGACTCTGACTGATGGGTGGACACTGCTGCATCCTGCCATGTTTGCTCAAAGAATGAGTTGTTCACCACCTAAAATCCTACATCTGAGAAGGTTATGGTGGCGAACCAAGCACAAGCTGAAGTTCTAGGGACCGGAACAGTGGTACTGAACCTGACTTTGGAGAAGTCGCTTACGTTTCAGGATATGAAGCATGTACTAATAATAGCCACGAATCTGGTCTCAGGAAGTCTGCTCTACAACGCAGGCTTAAGGATGTACACTAATGCTGGACAGATTGTGATATCTTTCAAAGGAACATACTTCGGAAAAAAATCTGTACCGAAGGGATGTTCAAACTTCAACTTGTAACTCCTGCTACAATGATAAATGCAGTCGCTTCTTCTGGTTATTCTCTTAAGTTATGGCACAATAGATTAGGACATGTTCATTGTAAAAGAATAAATAAGATATCTAGTCTAGAACTTATCTCCAAATGTGGGAGTAAGGAGGTGGAGAAGTGTGAGGTCTGTGCGCAGACAAAGATCACCAGAAAGTCATTCAAGCGAGTTAACCGAAGCACAGATCTTCTTGAGTTGGTGCACTCAGATATCTTTGACTTCAAATAGTTCACCACAAAGGCCAAGATGGAGTATTTCATTACATTCATCGACGACTACTGGAAGTATGCATTTATCTATCTGCTCAAGTCAAAGGATGAAGCTCTCGAGAAGTTCAAGGAGTTCAGGGCAAAAACTGAATGTCAGACTGGGCAATAACTCAAGAGACTTAGAAGTGATCGAGACGGAGAGTATAGGTCTATTGAATTTGCATCATTCTGCAAAGAACATGAAATTGTCGATGAGATGACTGCTCCGTATTCTCCTCAATCAAATGGAGTAGCTGAGAGGAAGAACAGGACGTTGACAGAAATGAAGAATTCAATGTTGTTAATTGCGGGTTTTCTAAACTACTTCTGGGTTGAAGCTGCGTTGACGGCTACGTTCATCCTGAACAGAGTATCGTACGCAACATCTGATGTCACTCCTCATAAACTCTAGTTCAAAGTCAGACCCAACTTGAATGTCATTCGAGTGTGGGGGTATCTGGCATATGTGAAGCTCCCGGACTTGAAGATTCAGAAACTGGGTACGAGAACAATGGAGACCATCTTCTTGGGTTATGCTGAGAAGAGTGATGCTTGGAGGTTTCTTGATATAGAATCAAATCATATCATTGAATCTCGCGATGCAGAATTCTTTGAAGATAAATTTGCAAGACACAAGAATATTATTATCGCGGATATTCCGGAGAATAGTGTGGGTGCACAGGAGGCTGATGCTTTCAAAGAAGAAGTACATGAAGAAGTTATTCCAGTGACAACGTTCAAACCAGAACTCGCAGAACCGAGAACTAATCGGGTGAGAAGACAGAAAGACTTCGGAGAAGATTTTGTCATCTATCATGTGGAAGCATATCCGTTTACCTATGATAAGACGATGAAGACCAGAGATGTTGTCTTCTGGAGGGAGGCTATCAATGACGAGTATGACTCGGTAACCTCCAACAACACTTAGGTGTTGGTCAATCTACCTGAAGGAGCAAAACCGATCGGATGCAAGTGGACCTTCAAGAAGAAGATGAAGGCCGATGGAATAAAGTCATAAGATCAAACGGCTACAGGGTCAGTGAAAACAAGTGCGTTTACACTAAGTTCGCTGACGGGAGAGGAGTCATCTTTTTTCTATACGTGGACAACATGTTAATCCTGGGTACGGATCTAGCACGTGTCACTGAGACAAAGAAGTTCCTCTCATCCAAGTTCAGTATGAAGGCTTGGGGGAAGCTAATGTTATCCTCGGGATAAAAATCATCCGGACGGACACTGGAGTGGAAGGCTGTGAAGTATGCAACAACTGCCATAAGGCCTGACATAGCTTTTATCGTAGGGATGCTGAGTCGATTCACGAGCAACCCAGGTATGGAGCACTGGAAGGCTGTGAAGAGAGTGATGAGATATCTCAGGAGGACTCAGAAATATGCACTACACTATAGCGGGTATCCGACAGTAGTGGAAGGCTTCAGTGATGCAAGCTGGTGTTCAGGAGTATAGAGCGAAAGGTTCACAGGAGGATACGTCTTTTCTATGGGTGGAGCTATTATATCGTGGAAGTCGAAGAAGCAGACTATGCTCTCTCATTCCTCGATGTAATCTGAGTTTTATGCACTGGCTGCTGCAGCGGATGAAGCAGAGTGGCTTCGGGAGCTCGTGTATGATCTTTCATTGGTTGGTGCACAGATTTCGGCTGTACCGATATATTGCGAGAACTAGGCGACTACAGCGGTATCATCAAATGACCTCTTCAATGGTAAGAAGATGACTGTGCAGTTGAGGCACATGGAAGTTAATGATCTGATAAAGACTGGAGTCATTGCCGTAATTGATGTTCAAAGTCGGAAGAACCTGGCGGACCCGTTCACCAAGGGTCTCAAGCGCCAGTTGGTCAAGGACACAACAAAAATGGGCTTGAAGACATTCTGATATTGTGTCTATGTAATTCTACCATAAAATTTTATGATATTAGTTCAAAGAGAAATCTATTAGGCATCTAGTTTTTGGTTCAAAGAAGGACCATTGACTGGGAGAATATCAGGAACAGTGGGTAATCATTTGAGACATTGAGGGGTTACGGACCCAGAACCACTGTTGTCTACTTCTTGTTCTTTATGAAGAAAAATTTCCTGTGGAATAATGGCTTTGATGCCTTAATGACTTCTCGGACAGAGTGAATGTCCGGTGTGCTTTACAGGAAGCACGTAGTTTCAGTACTACAAGGGACTTGTATATCTCATACTATAGTGGTGTAACACCACAGAAGTAAAAGATGTAAATCATCGGTATTAAGTCATGTCACAACGGCGTAGCACAGCACATAGGCAGGTAGCCTAATGCTGTAAAATGAAGAGTAGTAGGCAGTACTACAAAGAGTGAGTGAACCTCACGTTACAGTGGTGTGACACCACAGAGGTAAAAGATGTAAATCCTCGACGGAAAGTCATATCACAGTGGCGTAACACCGCAAGGAAGCGCAAGGCTTTGTGCTGGGTAGTTTGGCACTACAAAGAGGGAGTGAACCTCATGCTACAGTGGTGACACCACATGAGAGAGTGAACCTCGACAGAAGGCCATGTCATAGCGGCGTAGCACCGTAAGGAAGTACAATGCTTCATACCAATGACTCTTTAAGAACTTACCTATAGTGTATAAAAAGGGATACAGACCATCTCTTGAGAAAAAATTTGTAGACGCCCAAAATACATACACCAAAACCAGGCATACAAAGGACCTTTAATGTGCAACTGAAAGCACAGTTGATGTCATTTTGTGACTAAAAAGAATTACAACTATGGTGCATAATTCAAGGCTTAGTCCATTCTTGTATCATACTTTTATTTATCCCATGCGGAAAGATTCAAGTCAAAGCAACATCTATCCTAATGTATGATGGACAGTCACGGTGAGGAACGCTCAACCCATATATTGAGATATGTGAAGAGTTGTTGGTGTTTTTGCCTTTGGACTATGAAAGATAGTCCCACATTGGCTAAACCACCAAGTGGGTATCTCATTATAATGCTTTACTTGTGTTGAGGTGTGCACATGGGGTGTGGTAAGGCACATGGGTGCCATGTGGGGGTATTTTATTAGGATAAAAAATAATTAACTCCTTATTGAAAGCATTTATATTTTTTGTCATTCTCTTAAAATTTATTCCATAGGAGCTAAGCCCCAAAGGGGCTTAGCGACTCAGACTCGGGCTCAAGGGCGCAAAGTGGCACTTTGTTGGCATACTTTGTACTTAGTACTTCAGCATCGGCGCAGGCGCTTGTGCGCATTTGATGCGCTCTCTCATGCGCGAGCTGCATGCACGGTCGCATGGACGATGCGGTCGCATGAGCTGCCGCTTGCGCTGACGCACGCGTTGTCGCATGGGCTGTCGTATGCTCTACCGCATGCGTTGTCGCATGCTCTACCCCATGCGTTGTCGCATGCGCTGCGGCTTGCGCTGCAGCATGCGCTGTGGCTGCGGATATATTTGAACGGTTATGGAAAGATACGATATGTTATTTAGATTCGTTTTTTGAGGGATTTGAAATTAATACGTGCTATCTTTTAGGGATTCGTAATTAATCTATTTCTATATTTCCGTAATTGTTGGGCGGCTATAATTTTACCCTCTATAAATACTATCTTCATGTCTCTTTGAGAACTTACTTCAAAAAAGAGGAGAAGAAGAGAGTTGTTGCTGCCGCCGCCATTAGAGTCCAGGGAGTTCGTTTGAGTCTAGACAGAGGTGACAGCGAACGTTCTAAAAGTTCTACGTGAACTTGCTGGTTCCTGAGAGCAGATCATGTGGGACTAATCTTGCTTTGCAACGGTGATCCTTATCACCCCAGCAAGCAAAGTATCTTCTTCTTCTTCCTCCTCCTCTCTTCTGTGAGTTGTAACTTTGTTCTATCCGTTTCCAACTGCAATTGCAAGAAAGAACGAGAAAATATTTTTCTGTGATTATTTTATTATCTTATTTCCTGTTGTAAATAAATATTATATATTGTCGTCTTGTTGGACCAAGAGATATCAGAAAAGAAACTCTTGTGTGAACTCTTGATCTCGACTTCAACTTCTGGTTCAACCATCTTTGATTAATCCTCGAGACTAACAGATACTGAATACACGAAATGCAAGGAAATACAAATACATACGTGTATTTGTATAAAATATTGATACTGGAAACAAGTGTTATAACAAGGATAAAGTGGTGACCCATGCAAGTCTGTCTTCAGACTTGTGGATTTATAATAGTATCGAAAATCTCTATCCAAATACTTCTTTTGGTATGCTCTTGCATATCTCTACTATCGATCGATTGGATTGTCAAACTGTTTGTCATCCTTATTTCTTCCTCGTTCGTTATTGATACTTGGTGTCCTTTCTTTCTGGGACACTTCATCTGCTTCAGTAAAAGAGACTTTGGTAGCATAATTCTCAGGGGAGTAGATATCAAGAGGACAACATAATGCATGCATATCATCAGCAGCTAGGGGCACAACCTTGGATAGAGCAGAATGTTTCGAAAGTTCAACCAACAGTTATAGTGCAACCACTATTGGAGCAACTTGATGCACGCACAGTACTCGAGGTTATTAAGACTATGATGACTAGACGACGACGACAACAACAACAACAACAACAACAACAAAATGTCCTACTTTAACATGGCATCCATGTTACACACTAGTGTAGTACATGTGCAGTGAGCAACTTCAGTCGTCTACATCAACCCTATTTATACGATACAGAGGATGTGATAGCTTTTGATTCATGGTTCAGGACACTCGAGTATGTCTCTACCTTATGGCAGTTTTGTAGTTTTGGATAAAGACTATCGACTGACAATTTCACAGTTATGCTGAAAAGACTGTTTTAGTGGGCAAAGGAATACTTTTGGGAAAACTAAAGATTAGCAGAGCGCGAAGGCAATTGCAACAATTTTAGAAGGTGGCTTTTGAACTCAAATCAAGATGGAGATTATTGTAGTGTAGCTTTTGTTCAACTAAGGATGTTGCGAGCTTTGTACTAAGGGAATTTAGAGAAAAAGAAGGTAGAGAGTTCATTGGAGATCTCGCAAGAGAAGATTTTGTATGATGCGATATTGTTATACTAACTCTTATAGTGTTGTCTTGATTTAATAAAGTAATTGTTCTCTTGCCCAATGGACGTATAGGTCATCTTCGGTCGAACTACATTATGAAGTGTATTTCTTCATAATGTTATTTGTTTTGTACTTATGCCTTTGTTTTATTCTTCATCATAACGGTTCATTATATCGCAAAATGCACAGTCAACGTGTAGGTGCACGCTAATAAGATATCGTAATGACCTCAATTCCGAATATTACTTGCACAGTTGACATGAAGGAGATCCCTATAATGACAAGAACATCCCTATTGACATTAGCATATATCATCCCTATAATGTCTCTATTGGTATCAAGAACATATACATGTAAAGTAAGACACAAGTCATTTGTGTCGACATCCAAGTCATCTCATGACACGACAAAATTCATCACCTTTACTCTTAGAAATTATTAACAATTACATAAACACAAACTATAAAAACTATTAAATAATAATTAAAATGTTTGATACATCTAGTGATATTTGTTTAAGTTAAAGGTCTTTCAGATTGGCTGGTAGGACATATCACTATCAGGGGAGTCTCATGGTTCGTTCTCTCAAAAGAAACATCTCGAGCCATAAGATAAAATTTGACGAAGAAGACAGATACTTAGAATAATCAGTACACCTGTGGCAATATAAGATCTCTTAGATCACTTCAATTTAACCAATACTTGGATTTCCGCTATACCATAACTAATTGCCATGTTTATAAATGAATGCCATGTTTATAAACGAATGAGAAAAACATTAAAATGAGCTCTTCCCTAACTACTTGTTTGACTTCTTAGTCTAAGAAGGGATTATTGTGATTGTTCTTTAAGAGCCTAAATTATTGTGATTATTGTTCTTCAACATAGAAGGTACGTATCTATGTGCCGAACAACTTTGTTCCACCAATAATGGTTACTGTATGAAACAAGATACACCCTGAATAATTGGTAATTCTTTTCTCATCTTCCATTGTAAAACTAGTGTATTAGAGGGGTCATTAAATGAGGTTTCTCTTGAATTTTAGGGTTTTATTATGTGATGAAAAGAGTTAAATGTTGTTCATGAAGGCAACTGTAATATTGTTGATATTGTAAAACTGTAATCCTCTAAATTTTAGGAATTTATTATTTAATGAAAGTATTAGTAAGAACCTGCAGGCAACTGTAATATTGTTGATATTGTAAAACTTGTAAACCTCTAAATTCATATTGATAACATTTATTTCTCATGCATGTTTTTGTACAGCGAGCTGCAAATGCCAAATGATGGTACACTACAAGTTCGAGATATATACAATTTAAGAATATCCACTCCACTGGCAGTCATTTAGTCTACACTAACATAATAGTAAGCACCATGAAAGAGAATATTTTAAAAATCAACCACAAAAATCAATTATAGCCCTTCGTAAAAAAGGGAAGAGAAAAGAAGTATGAATTCTACCAGACTGCAATTAAGCACAGAGAACATATATAATTGCAAAAAAAAATTGTAGAGCAGTTAAGCACTAAGCCAACACGAAACCCAGATTTACATAAGGCTGCATACAAGCTAGCACTAAATAGTCATAGTAGAAAAAAGTGTTGGCAGAGTCAAGTGAGGGCGTTATTGTGTTCCCCTTGAGCAGAGATGGTTATAAGTCTCTTGAGATCACAGTACAAGATTGTGAACTTGAGCTGGAGATCCCACTTCGTAAGTTCCCAGCACTTCCTCTTCAACAATCTTCTTGGATGAACCCTGATCAATAGGCAACAAATTGAGTACTTGAGCCAACTTGTTCTCCTTCTTCTTCAGTAACAATTCTTCATTTTGGTCACCCTTGGATGAACCCTAATCAAGAAGCAACAAGTTGAATAGTACCAAAAATTTATCCTTCTTCACTAACAACTCTCCATGCTAGTCATGCTTGGATAAACCCTGATCAATAGCCAACAAGGTGACTGGAGCAAACTTTCTGATCCTTCTTTTTCAGTAACAACTCTTCATGTTAGCCATATGCTTGGATGAACCCAGATCGTCTAGCCTCTTGTATATACTCTCTAACTTGACTAGCTTTGTCATATTTTGTTTGAGCGATACGGTTATCTGCATAAAACAGATGCAATAAAATAAATTCGGAAGTAGGAAAAAAATCTGATATAAAATCGGAGAACAAGAATTACCAAATAAATTTCATAAACAAAAATGTATGCACAACACAAGATCATAAAATAATGAACTATATATCCATGAAAACCAAGGTGTGTGGACAGAGGATGCCACATATCCATTCCATAAGTGTTGACATGATGTAAGGTCCATAGCGACTCACAAGGTACACCTAGCGCTTGAGGTGCAAGGTTCATGGCATGATGTGGGCTTCATTGAAGCAAGGCATGCATTTTCTGAATCTTTTTGAAAAAAATAAAAAATATAATTAAATTGGTGACATTATCTTAAACAATTTATTGTATAGATATTTAAAAGAAAAAATGGAAAATATTTTTACAAATTTACAAATTACCCAAATGTTGCTACCAATGTTACACGAAAACAAATACGACACGACGTGGCAAGCACACAACAACACGGAATGACATCTATTTTGGTGTGTCCTAGTATATTTTGAAGTGTCTAGGTTATTTCGATATATGTTTGTACGATAAGGTCTAGATTTTTGGTGTACTTATGCTTCCTCGGTTGCATGATGTCGACAATGTAAGAGAAAAATTAAAAGAAAAATTGGAAAATATTTTTACAAATTTAAAAATTAAAAAATCACCATAAGATTGCAATCTATGTTACACGAAAACGGATACAACACGACATGGCAAGCACACAACACAACGGACATAACATATAAATATTGGTGTCCTAGTGAATTTTGAAGTGTAGTTTATGTTTGATATGTGTCTGGCATGATACGACCCAGATTTTTGAAGTATTTGTGCTTCCTAGATTGCATGATGTCTGCAATGTAAGAGGTTATTCTTCTAACGTACCATACGGGATGTTGCAAACTCAAGAGTAAGGTGCGAAGCTAGATTATCCGATTCGAATCTTATCACAACCGAATATGGATCTAATAATATTGAATACGCTAGGATCCAAATGCAAATTTAATTTATCTGAAATATGGATATGCTTTCACTATATTATCCAAATGTGGATACCGAATTACCTATATAATATTAATATATCCAAGCTTCTAATATTAAGGAACACTCTATTTGTACTACAACTATTATATTTAAAGTATATATTAATACTCAATCATAAGTTAATTAATATAAAACTAACTTATATGAAATCATCAATTCTCTTGAACATCCAAACTTTAGTTTCTCCGTGACCCTATTATATTCGGTCCATATTCATATTAGCTTTTTTTGTATCCATTTGTTACTATATCTGGTCCGAATCATGTTTTCAAAGTGATATAGTTAATGGATTTTATATCCAAACAATATATGTATTCATTACCAGAAAACAAATATGGATATGTTAATACCCTTATCTGATTCGTATGTGTTTTGAATGCACCCCTACTTATATGTTATAATACGCAGGCACAAATATTAATGAAGAAATCACTTATGATCGTGCACTTTTCCCAAAATATGATAATAAAGAAAAATGATAATGCTCATAAGAATGCACATCTCTGGACTATGAATAGTCTGTGTAAGTTTCTGAGGATAAGGATCTCAGGTGCATAAATCTTTTAAGGTAAAAAAATTGAAAAACTTTAGCTTAGTACAAATTATTTCTCTTGTGCTCACATGTTCTTGTCATTGAGTGATATGCTTGACATATAGGAGTAGGAGTTGCACCTAAACTTGGCCAACATTCTGAAAATTGACCAGTATTGACAAGTATCTTAAATAATTCATTGTATAAACATTTTAAAAAATGGAAAATATTTTTACAATTTTACAAATAAAAAAATCACCCGAAAGTTGCAGCCTCTATGTTACACGAAAAAAATACGACACGAAGCGGCAAGCACACAACAACACGGACATAAAAACCTATTTTGGTGTCCTAATATATTCTGAAGTGTCTAGGTTATATTTGATATGTGTACTTCACGATAAGACCTAAATTTTTGGAGTATTTGTGCTTCCTAGGTTGCATGATGTCGGCAATGTTAGAGGTGGTCCTTCTGACATAACATAAGGGATGTTGCAAGCTCGAAAGTAGGGGTACGAAGCTGGATTATCAGATTAAAAATCAGGAATCAAATCTTATCACAACCGGATATGGATATATTTGAATATGGATATGCTTTCACCGTATTATCCAAATTTGGATACCCAATTACCTATATAAATATATAATATTAATATATCTAAGCTTCTAATATTAAGGACCACTCTATTTGTGACTACAACTATTATATTTAAAGTATGTATCAATACTCAAACATAAGTTAATTAATATATAACTAACATATATGAAATCATTGATTATCTTGAAAACCCAAACTTCAGTTTCTCCATAACCCTATTATATTCGGTCCATACCATATTAGCCTTTTAAGTATCTGTTTATTACTATATGTGGTCCGAATCATGTTTTCTCCCTTATATAGTTATTGAATTATATATCCGAACAATATATGTATTCATTACTAGCAAACAAATACGGATATGGTAATGCCCTTATCTGATTTGTATGTGTTTTGAAACCCTAGTAGAACGAGCACCCGAAGATGGCATTTAAGGAAATGGGATTAAACATAAGTTCAATACAAACTTGCCCCTAACACTCCAACTAACAGTATTACCATAATATTGGCACAACACATGTAAAATAACTATGATATTGGCACAACACATGTAAAATAACTATGATATAAAAAACCGTAGACATGTCCATGATAACATGTACCATATCACTAACCAGGTAAATCAACATGAAATCCAACATACAATAACGTTCATAATAATTTCATTGACGTTATGGGTCGACACACTGTATATAAAACAAACGACAGTCCTTATACTATCAACATGTCACACAATTCAAAAAATTTGTAATTAAAGACATTGTTCTATGAATCATATCACAAAAGTTAGGATAGGAACCCAAAGCCCACTCCAAAGTCTTGCTAGTCTGAAAAAGGAAACTGAATAAGTGTTAATCAAATCCATAGATAGGTCTAAATAGTCTTACTAATGTAAATAAATGACAAGTAACTAAATATATTATAAATGTTGTCTTTCAATTCAATATAGTTTAATTTAACATTTATGTGATTGATATTGAAGTTAGACATTATACGTAATTTTGAACTAAGATACGAGAGATGATAGTAGCATACTTCAAATACCATATGTAGTTATCGCTAGAAGCATAACTACAAGCAGAACTAATATCAAATGGTGACAAATAATTAGAAAGAGCCAAACAATTTGTAATATAAGGTTTCAAGAGAAGCAGCTCAATTCCTTACCAAAATAATTGCAATACTAAAGGATGGAGACTTGTCAACAATAAAGTTGAACAAAGCATCAGACTTCAAAATAAATACGATTAATTTCTTATCCCCTTAGCTCTAGCCAAAAAAATCACATATTCTCAGCTAGGAAGCATGAATACTTGAACATGGAAAACAAAATTGTATCCTAGTGTATCGGATATGCAATACGCGTCCGATATATCAAGATACCTTCCAGATTTTTATACATAGCCTCATATGTGTTTATGAATCATATATGTTTCATACACATACACCAGAGATTTCCTTATATTGAACATATAGGTTTTCAGTAACATGTCTTCTCTACCGTAATCATGTTAAATCTCTACTAATGCACTTTAGCAAGCACTTTAACTTGGTTTATGTTAGATAAATGCTGATGTGGTTATATACATAGTGTATCACATGAACATATTAGAGCATGATTATACTTTAGTATATCTTTACATCTCTATGTTGGGAAAATATGAGTATCAAGTATTGGATATATGTGACATTATGTATTTTATCATTATGTTACACTTAGCTAAATATCGCTTATAGCCGATATTTGATGGATGTGTGTGCTTAGCATTTCAATTGACTACTATACGTGTTTGAATTCATGAGCTTTTTGGTCAGCTTGTTATCTAATAGGCACAAAACAACAAGTGCCAAGAGCAGCAACAACTATATCCGAAAGTCATTGAAAATTCTATTGATTCTTGGTCAGCTTGTTACCTAATCTGTACAGAATAGCCAATGTTGGCTCATTTTTGTACAGTTGGATATGTGACCTATATACTTCTTGCTTATTCTACACTCTTTGAAGACCATGTTGCCATACATAAAGATTACTCTCTAAATACTCAATAGTTCCCATTTGCACATCTACAAGTGAGAGTAAAGTGAATTTAAGTTCGACATGGCTTGAAACTCACTTTTAACACTTCTGTACGTACCACAACCACAAAATATCCTTCCATCTTCAATCATGGCAAAAAGTCCATTTTCCTGCAACATCATATAAATGCAATTTCAATTATTTTATCAATAAGAACATCCTCCAAAATAAGTGTCAAGGCATGTCAAACTCAGACATGCCACGGACACTACAAACAATAATTTGTGGTTATTATCATAAATTGCAGTTTAAAGGTAAACAAAAGTCCCTATGAACCACCTTAATTCCTCTTCCGTTACCGGTGGATAGGATCAATGCATATGTATCTAAATAGAGGTAGTATGCTTCTACTATCCATCGAAATCACCATTGCTAAATATATACAGACATATGCATCATTTGCCAGAATTAAGATAATTCTATGTGTTGGCAAGTGGAAACCACAGAAGAATGATCTCTTAATGGAGCATATCCTTGTTTGTGAATGGGTATACCACAATACAAATGTGATTTCAATTTTTTTAATCAACTTATCAATACCCACAATATAAATGTTGTGTCCTTCCCGGGCTTCTCCGACACAAGGACGTAGTTTGGAAACCCCACACAACACCAACACACCCAGTGTCCGTGTCGTGTCGTGCCGGTGCAACATACGAGTAAAATTTCGTGAATATATATACCTCATCGTCATTGACGAGCTTGATCGAAGCCCCGTCGATCCATCCGAACGCGACCATCTCCTGCAGGTTGGTCCGCGGCTTGGTAAGTGGGCCCACAATCGACATTGGCCCACCTTGCGCTGGCTCCACCACCGAGGGTTTCTTGTTTTTGGGCCGGGTCCGGCACAGAGAAGAAGCCGAGACTTCCGTTGAGCGCGAACTCCAGCTCCCGGGCCGGAAAGTAGATTGGGTCACGTACACCGATTCGGGTGCGGTTTCGGGTTTGGACCCGGATTCGCCTTCAGATGAGCTCAAGTTCACCATCTGGGAGTGGACAGCGTCGCCATTGGAGGAGGAGAAGAAATTAGGGTTAGGGTTCTTTTGGGATTTCTATTCTAGTCAGTAACGGAGGAGAGATAGAGGAAGCTGAGGAACATAAAAAGAAAGAGGAAGGGTAGCATGGGCAATTGAAGTAGCAAAATTCTAATGGGTTTACTGACGGTAGTGCCCCTGTCTTGTAAGTAGCACTTGGTTGATTTGTCAAAAATGTTCTTTTGGTCAATATTTTTTTATTTGGATTTTTCATATGATTCTTTTTCTAGTGAAATAAAATCAGCTACTTCCAAATTATATATATTTGTGAAGAGCATGAGATTATATAAAATATATTATATATGATTGGTAGATCAAGAGATGGTGTACTGAGGTCCTCATTGTCATTTCTATTTTCCGGTTCATTTTCTTAATCCCGGTCCTTAATGTAAATATGATCATAGTAGATACGTTGTATCATAATTGATGTGATTTATTTTTTGGCAAAATTAATTGAATGTAGTTAGTAAATATTTGTGGTATGTGCTTGTGATTTGTGAACATGTGTGTCATTTTCTTATAAAAGTTTATTTTCATGCGGTGTTAAGTACAATCCATCTTCTTAAACAAAAAAATGACTTTTAAGCACGTCATTTCGTGGTAGTAATTGTTGGTAAATTACACACAAAAGGTTAATCAATAATATTATAATTTTTCTTACAGAGGTTGAGAATCAACATCGTCATAGTAATTAATTTTTATTGTCCTGGATTTGAATCTAACATGGATTTGTATCTGATGTGAACTCTAACCCAAACAATTTGGTTCGAACATAATTGACTTTGTCCTGAACCCAACCATACCCAACTACACTCGACCCGAACCAAACCTGGCCCGACTTAACTAGACCTAACACAACCCAATCAGCTCGGACCAAACTTTAGCTAACCCAATTTAAGTGTCCATGTACGATTAATTTTCATAAACTAATTATACCCAATTTTCTTTATTTTCGTCGAAATAGTTTTTCCATGACTTGTGATACTATTCTTTTTTTTTTTTGGTCATGCAAAATTTTTGAAAATAAATTTTATAACTAAAAGCAAACATGATAGCTAGTTTTTTTTATCATAAATTTCTTCGAGAGTAAAAAAAACTAATTCGTGACGGTGACAGTGACGTACAATGGATATTCTATAAAATTTCTTTAAAATTTTTTAAAAAACAACTAGAATAGACAATAGATAGAGAGATTACAACTTAGAATTCCAACACTTAGATGACACTTTGTATAGCAAAAAAAACTCTATATATCTCTATTCTTTAAGTTTTACAAAACATAGGATTGTGAAAAACTTCATATTCATGGAAATTTATATTCTCATGTCCGATAAATTTCATGAAAAAATATATATATTCTTATGTTTATTACAATATACAATTTATGTTAAAACAAAATTTGAGCATGACTTCTTTGAACATGAATCTGACTACCTGGATCTAAACCTGAACTTGACCTGACTCAGATCTGACTCGAGTCCGACCCAACTGACTCGGACCCGAATATGACTAACCCAATGTTTGAGCCGGAACCGACTGATGCAGTGACACGAGTATGATGGAACACTTTATTTCCATGGAAGAATAAAAATACCAACCAATTTTTGGAGGGAATATGTTTTCCAAATTTATGGAAAAACATACTTCTCTGAAATTAAATATACCAAAAAGTAAAGTAAAATTATAACACGGAAATGGGCTTAGTAATCATTTTTTATTTTTATATTCGTAGAAATTAAGAAAAAAAATCTCTTGTACCAAAGGAACACTAAATATCATTATGTATACTTATACATAGGCCTGGACTTGTATAAGGCGGCTGTCTTAGGCCCAAACTTTTAGATGGCATCTATTTTTTTTATACTATTTATTGTATGTAAGTCCAATTCTGAACAAAAGTTCATAGACTCATTCTAACCATTTTAGTCCGTGTAAAAATATTTATTTTGTTATAAAATATAAAAACATCATATACTAGAATATCAAGAGGCAAGCTAGTTAGTTATACTAAATATTTTACTTTGGTGAAGTCGCTATCAAATCCTCTCCCTTTTTGTCGTTGGCACTCTTAATCTTCTCTTCCCTTTGTCATTATCAATATTCTCTCTCTCTCTCTCTCTTTATCTCTCTCTCTTTTCTCACTCTCTCTCTCCTCTCTCTCTCTCTCTCTCTTGGAGATTGTAAACCACTAAATTTTAACTAATTAATTATTAGTATTTTTATTTTTTAAAAATTAGATTATATATGTTATAAATCTATATATACATTAGTGGATATATTATTTTCCAGTCCAACCTTTAATTCCATCTTTAACAATATATTTTTGTTTAGTTAATATTTCTCAAATTTCTCTCTATTTTATCATAAAGGCCATACCATTGAAACCATTAAAATCTTTTCATTTATATTTATTTTATTTATCTTTTTCTCAGCCCCAACCAAGCTGGGCCCAAAATCCATCGCTTGGAAATGACTCAAAATTGAGCCTTGTATGTCATATATAAATACTTCACTAACAAGTTTTTTTAAATAACTAATTATATAACTACCTAATATTATTTATTTATAACTAAATAATTCTAACTTAAGTGGTTAAGCTGAAGGCATTTTTCTTAGTTGCTTAAGTTCGATTCCTAGAAACAACAATATTTATAATAAATTTATATTTAAATTTTTAACAATTTTTTTAGCACGTACAATGCACGTGCGTGCTACTAGTATAAATAAATCTTCAATCGAGCCATTTCACCTTATTTCTTTACTTACATTCAGGCCAACCTATATTACATATTCAAACCCATTCTCTATTCCTATTATCAGCCATCTAGCTTTCCTTTATTACTTTTTCCCATTCTTTACTATTCCAAACTACTGCTCATCCCCTTTACACTAGTCTTTAATATAAATAGGATCATAGTAGATATATCTTTACGATTATAATCCGGCTTGGAAACATTTCAAATTACGCCTTCCAAGCCATTTTAATTAAAAAAAAATTATTAAAATTTTTTTTTCTTCCGTATAACCGAATACCCCCTATTTTATTCACATATATCCATAACAAATTATAATTAAACTATAATTAAATCTTTAACAAATATATATATATATATATATATAACAAAACTTAATTCAAATAGATTCAAATATTTTAGTGATTTTTCAATAATATCATAAAGAAAGAAATAAAAATTAATTTACGTGCGTTATTTAATTAAAAAAATTACGCATAACCGAATATCCTCTCTTTTATTCACATATATCAATAAAATTTATAAATATAACTAAATCTTTAAAAAATCTTAATTAAAATACAAATATATATATAGCAAATCTTAATTAAAATATATTTAAATTATTTTTCAATAATATCAGAAAGAAAAAAAATTTACATGCAACATACGTAAATTTACAAGTTGTATCACAATTGACGTGATTTGCTTTTTGACAAAATCAATTGAATGTAGTGAGTAATTATTTGTAGTACGTACTTGTGATTAATGGACATGTGTCATTTTTTTAGAAAAAAATATTTCCTTGTGGTATTAAGTACAATTTATCTCCTTACAAAAAAGCATGACTTTTGAGCACATCATTTCATGGTAGTAATTGTTGGTATATACGTGTATGGACCAAAATAACTTACACAAAAAAGGTTAATGAATAATATTATAATTTTTCTTTTAGAGGTGGAGGGTCAACATCGTCATTTTTTCTTTGAGATAGAGGAGACATATAAATACTTCGGTTCATCCCCTCAGAGCTAGTCCTAATGTGGATATGTTTGAATACATGGATTTTTATTGTAATTGACGAATTTTGTTCTCATCATCCTGGGGAATCCAATAATTCTAGTAAATAGAAAACACAAATGAATGAACAAAAAAAAAAATTACGGATACGCCCAATGCAGCATAGTCAATTAGCCAAGGATTCTATAAATAAAATCTCCAGGAACTAAAAACATGAAAAAGTTATATTCCCATATTTCGTGAATATATAAGAAATAAAACTTTCTCAATTGATAATTAGATATATTTAATAGTTCTTAAGATTTAACTAAAAAATTGTACAATTAGTTTTGTTGGATAAGATTGTAGACTAATTTACAAAAGAACATTTTTTAAATCCAACAAACATCATAACTTTTAACTTCTAGTGATCCGGACTTGAATTTAACATGGATTTGTATCCTTATAAACTTGATTTAACCCAAACATAATCTAATTGGAACACAATTGACTTAGATTCAGATCCAACCATACTCGTAACTGCACTTTTCCTGAATCCAAATTGTTTTGTATTATCATAAATTAATTTTTACTAACCTAGACTTGAATCTAACATGCATGGATCTGTATCCAATATGAACTTGACTTGACCCAAACACAATCCTACTCAAACAAAATTGACTTAGACTCAGAACAGTACTCATCACTAGTTGACTTGAATTTTGTCATGGACATGAACCCAATCTTTACCCATAATTACACTTGACTCAAATTAGTTATTGTTATCATAATTAAATTTTATTAACTTGGTTTGAGTCCATGTGCATGGCTCATATAGGAATATGAGCCTATGGCTCATATCCCGTTTACCCATATATATATATATATATATATATATATATATATATATATATATATATATATATATATATCAAGTGGTTAGAGAGATGCATATCCCCCCAAGCGATTGCTAATTTGAGAAACGGAGGAAGAATATTAATTTTATGGAAAGAAATTAATGTAAGTTACGATGCAGGTGCAGTACAAGTGTGAGTCTTTGGACCGGGTTGTGTGGGACCTTCAGGACGAATTATGTAGGCCTTTGAATCAGGAGTCTGTAGCACAATTATATATGAATATCGCGAGGAGAACGACGAGGTTGTCCAATTGGTGAAGGAATTTCTAGATACAATTTGTGATTTATGAACGGAGTAATTTAGTTGGCAGTTTGCAGATGATTTTTGTCTAAGTTCAGGAGTCAGGACTTGGGGCTTTCACTATAAAACTTTGCAGGTGCAAAATAAAAACACATTGTGTGCTATATGGGCTATCAACTCAATTCTGTTGGGTGTTACTGGAAAGTTTTATGAGTATATATAACTCTAAATTTTATTGGATATTCGAAATTTCTACACAAAAGTGACAGTATAAAGGTTGTTTGTAGGCTCTATTTTTTTTTTTTGCATGCATGTAGATCTGACTTTCACTAGATAAAAAAATAGCTTCTGCTACCGCTATCAAAATCTATTTTTACTATTGGTTTATTAAAAATCGAAATAATTCCAAACCAGGTCTAAGTATTTCAGAAATTTGAAACTATAGTGCAACTAAAATTTTCAAAATTTATGAGGTTTAACACACTAAGGTTCCGTTTCGTGCATCGTACACTACCAAAATATGTTCAATTAGCCATATTTAGTTATGACGTCGCTATATTTTACGAATTTAGCTACGTCATATTCTAACGTCGCAGAACGTCGCTTTTACTGTTCGTGACGGTCAGCGACTACGAATAATAATACGGAATAAGATGTCGCCAGATGTTGCAAGACGTCGCTATTTTTTTTATTGTAGCGACGTGTATCAACATTATTTTGCATACGTTGCCAATCATATCATTCAAAATGTATTTTTGAAAGTATTTAGACTTATTGTTGGAATATTCCGTTTGGGACATGGAGAGAGAACGTGCACACAACCCACGAACGAGCTTTCGAAACTGAGATAATCGAAATGAAATCCAAAGGCGTAGAAGCCAGGCTCTGATACCAACATGTCACGCCCTGATCTCCCGCAGGCTAAATCGGCCATTTCCGCTAGGCAAGAATCACCGCGCCAGCGCTCCCGTGGAACGATCGCTTTGACCCATCCGGGCGTGATGCCGTACGAGCGTGAGTCACGCCCGTGCAAGGCCGTGGTTCATTGGCTGGCGGTAAGAGTTCTAAGCCACAGAGTCACACAGATTGTCCGAGTGCAGCAGAGTAATGAACGCATAGGCGATCGGTAACAAGTTCACTGAGTTGACAATAGCGAAAGCATTTAATAACACAAGTAGAAGTAAAGCAACTCTTTATTGATATAAATAAGTGTTACAGGCGGCGCATAGCCGAGGTTACAAGTCGCTCAAGCCTCTCTCTCTGAAACAATAAAAGCGTGCCAAGTGGCTACAATTGTGGAATGATTGTACAGGCGATGTTCACGGTAATGTTCCAGCATTATGTCTTGTATATGTGCTTCAGTTTCGGACGCAGCGCTCCAAGGCTTCAGAGAAAACTCCTAGCCTTAGCATGCACGAAGGAGGCATCCGCACCGAACGAGGTTCTCCCGCACCCTGCAAACGATCTGGTGGGTTATCAGTACATTGAATGCACCGGTGGGGAGGCTACTCGCCTACTCGACAAATCCATACACGTAATATATGTTTCGTGCACTAACTATTAAGTTGTCTTTCTAGTTGCCTTAGGATCAGTTTCATGCAAATATTGAATAGCCTAACTCGTGTGGCAGTGTGCCGTGCGACATGAGAGAAAACACGACGAGACTTACCAACTTACCATTTGGCCTTCCATGTCCAAGGTAAATATTGTTAATTCAAGCACGGGCAAGTATAAACATTCAGGGGCATTCATGATGAAAATCCAGGCGATAGCATATGCAACACGAGTATTGTTATTTTAAGATCGTTCCGGTGTTCAGTTGTTCTTTCGATACGATGCAATAACTCGCACGCGGATAGCCGCTAAGCGAGGATGACTTATCTATATGAACAATTATCGCTGGCATAGCCATAAAGGACCAATTTTAGTCTCCAACGAGAATGGGGTGCAGCGAGAGCACATGATGCACTCCACACCATTCTGTCTTTGCACAGGATGACTAAACAGTAGAGTTCCATCAGGATTGGATCGGTCCCGGTGCCCCGGTGACCGCCCGTGGAACTTGAGATCCGTAGATCACCTTATTCAAGTTGTCCACGACATGCAGGTCTCTAATCTTTCAGGTCTGGCTAGGCACATGATCAAGTTCAGGGAAGGACATATCATGTTCAATGTACAAGGCATGATTGTCCACAGTAATATATCGATTGCCAGGCCAGTTGGTACTGTAGTTTGCTCCACGAGCTGTGATTCTGGATTTCATTGATTCATGGTACAAATCCCCTGGTTCGGGACTGCCTTGGCGACCCAACGGTCCCAGATACTTTCAGGTTCATTCATGCACGGAACGACTACTTAGTAGTCTCTCGGGGTTTGGATGAAAACATGACAACATACAAGCAGACAAGCATGCATTTGTATAAACATAAGCATTCACGTTAGCTCGGGCCCGAAGGTAAGCCGATGAGTGAGATCGTAAGGGACTTCCCGAGCGGCACGTTCTAAGGTCGTGTAGCATAAACAAGTGAATAGTGCGCAAGGTAGCATGCAAAGGGTCTGAACATATATATAAGCAATGTTTTATTTCCATGTTCTATCATAAGCAATACAAGTTGGGATTATTCCCCTAGCTAGGTGCGTTGTATTCTTATTAGCATGCAGGGGGTAATTCACCTAGCGACTAGCATGTATCATTCCAGATTTTATGTGTGCTGGCTAAGCAAAGACAAGTTTACCGTAGCCACCCACCTTAGCGATGATTCACCTCGGTTGAGCGATACGTCAAGTGAGCCTCTGAAAGCCTAAGCCGAGATCCTGCAGGGACAAGTCTGGATATCCTTTGCCTCAAACGAGTGTTCTCGCCTGAGCAAAGTGGGTCAGGACATTGAACTTTTGCTGTTTGAATCGGCAGTCCGCTTGAACGGAACGGGGTGTTACATCCTACCCAACTCAGAAAAAGTCTTGTCCTCGAGACTTACTGAGGACAAGCAGTACGTTTCAATAAATTTTGATTTAACGATACAAGGCTGAGGCAAACCTACACAAGTCGTTGTACTTGTTTATTTGGATATTCACTTGCACAAGCGTTCGAGATCAGCATATCACGAGTGTGGATCGTACACATACTCGAAGTACCCCTCTAATACATGCATTTCACCAACTCAGCGATAGCGAAGTCTTAGCACTCGAGTTTTACATCTTCTTGAGTCTTGGATCGTGCAAAAGTTCAAGGCGTTCCTCAAATATATGCATTCAACCAAACTTAGAGATAGTAAAATCGGACAAGCTACTTGCGATAATCTCAAGGGTTCTCACTCAGGTTGGCACAAAGGCCACTCGCAGCACAATATCATACAAGCAATCATATCATTCAAAATGCATTTTTGAAAGTATTTAGACTTATTGTTGGAATATTCTGTTTGGGACATGGAGAGATAGCGTGCACATAACCCACGAACGAGCTTTCGAAACTGAGATAATCGAAATAAAATAAAAAGGCGTAGAAGCCAGGCTCTGATACCAATATTTCATGCCCCGATCTCCCGCAGGCTAAATCGGCCATTCCCGCTAGGCGAGAATCATCGCGCCAGCGCTCCCGCAGAACGATCGCTTTGACCCATCCGGACGTGATGCCGCACGAGCGTGAGCCACGCCCGTACAAGGTCGTGGTTCATTGGTTGGCGGTAAGATTTCTAAGCCACAGAGTCGCACAGATTGTCCGAGTGCAGCGGAGTCATGAACGCATAGGCGATCGGTAACAAGTTTACTGAGTTGACAATAGCAGAAACATTTAATAACACAAGTAGAAGTAAAGCAACTCTTTATTGATATAAACAAGTGTTACAGGCGACGCATAACCGAGGTTACAAGTCGCTCAAGCCTCTCTCTCTGAAACAATAAAAGCGTGCCAAGTGGCTACAATTATGGAATGATTGTACAGGCGATGTTCACGGCAATATTCCAGCATTATGTCTTGTATATGTGCTTCAGTTCCGGATGCAGTGCTTCAAGGCTTCAGAGGAAACTCCGGGCCTTAGCACGCAAGAAGGAGGCATCTGCACCGAACGAGGTTCTCCCGCACCCTGCAAATGATCTGGTGGATTATCGGTACATTGAATGCACAGGTGGGGAGGCTACTCGCCCGCTCGACAAATCCATACACGTAATATAGGTTTCGTGCACCAACTATTAAGTTGTCTTTCTAGTTGCCTTAGGATCAGTTTCAAGCAAATATTGAATAGCCTAACTCGTGTGGAAGTGCGCCATACGACATGAGAGGAAACACGACGAGACTTACCAACTTACCATTTGGCCTTCCCTATCCAAGGCAAACATTGTTAATTCAAGTACGGGCAAGTATAAACATTCAGGGGCATTCATGATGAAAATCCAAGCGATAGCATATGCAACACGAGTAATGTTATTTTAAGATTATTCCGGTGTTCAGTTGTTCTTTCGATGCGATGCAATGAATCGCACACGGATAGCCGCTAAGCGAGGATGACTTATCTATATGAACAATTATCGCTGGCATAGCCATAAAGGACCAATTTTAGTCTCTAACGAGAATGGGGTGCAGCAAGAGCATAGGATGTGCTCCACACCATTCCGTCTTTGCACAGGATGACTAAACAGTAGAGTTCCATCCGGATCGGATCGGTCCCGGTGCCCCGGTGACCGCCCGTGGAACTTGAGATCCGAAGATCACCTTATTCAAGTTGTCCGTGACATGCAGGTCTCTAATCTTTCAGGTCTGGCTTGGCACATGATCAAGTTCAGGGCAGGATATATCATGTTCAATGTTACAAGGCATGATTGTCCACAGTAATATATCGATTGCCAGGCCAGTTGGTACTGTAGTTTGCTCCACGAGCTGTGATTCTGGATTTCTTTGATTCATGGTACAAATCCCCTAGTTCGGGACTGCCTTTGCGACCCAACGGTCCCAGATACTTTCAGGTTCATTCATGCACGGAATGACTACTTAGTAGTCTCTCGGGGTTTTGATGAAAATAAGGCAACATACAAGCAGACAAGCATGCATTTGTATAAACATAAGCATTCACGTTAGCTCGGGCCCGAAGGTAAGCCGATGAGTGAGATCGTAAGGGACTTCCCGAGCGGCACATTCTAAGGTCGTGCAGTGTGAACAAGTGAACAGTGCGCAAGGTAGCATGCAAAGGGTCTGAACACATATATATATAAGCAATATTTCATTTTCATGTTCTATCATAAGCAATACAAGTTGGGATTATTCCCTTAGCTAGGTGCGTTGTATTCTTATTAGCATGCAGGGGGTGATTCACCTAGCGACTAGCATGTATCATTCCAGATTTTATGTGTGCTGGCTAAGCAAAGACAAGTTTACCGTAGCCACCCACCTTAGTGATGATTCGCCTCGGTTGAGCGATACGTCAAGCGAGCCTCTGAAAGCCTAAGCCGAGATCCTGCAGGGACAAGTCTGGATATCCTTTGCCTCAAACGAGTGTTCTCGCCTGAGCAAAGTGGGTCGGGACATTACACTTTTGCCATTTGAATCGGCAGTCCACTTGAACGGAATGGGGTGTTACACCGTGCACCCCCCGCGACCCCCTTCGGCTCCACTGCTCCGGAGCACCGACGCTGACCCCGGGCACCCCCCTCCTCCTTCTCCCCCTCCTTCTCTCCGGGCTCCTCCTCCTCCTCCTCCACCAAGTTCCTCCTCCTCCTCTCCGACCACCCCCTCCTCGGTCAACCCCCTCCTCTCCTGCCACCCCTCCTGAGGTAAATCCTAACCCTAACTCGGACACACACACATGCAGACACTAACCCTAACCCCTAATCGAACACATACACACGCACATACATACTAACACACGCGGACACTAACCCTAATATGGACACGTACACACAGACACACACACACTGAGACGGTATTGTGCGTGGAATTGGATTGGGGGTTGTGTGTGAAACTTAGACACACACACACACACACTGAGATGGTATTATGGGTAGAACTCGGACACGGACACACACACACACACTAACCCTATATATCAGTGAGTGTGTTGTGTGTGAAATTGGATTGGGGGTTAGGATTAAGTATAGTATTTGTGGGTGTAACTTGAGGGTACATATATGTGCATTGGTGTAAGTGTTCTTCTTAGTATGCAAAGTTATGTATTGAGAGAGTTATGTACTAGTGTTGAGTATCAAGTGTTGGTGCCTAAGTATAGATGTTAGCAATGGGTGAAAGATGTATCTTAGTATATATATCATGGGTGCGGTTGAGGGTTGTAGGCAACGTGATAGGGTAGGTTGCTAATATAGGATACTTGGGTACTTGGTGTTGAGGTATCTTGATAGCTAGTAGCATATGTAGAAACTAATTAGATAGTGATATCTTAGTATCTATAGTCAAGTGTTGAGGGTTTAGGTCGATATGGATATTGGTTAAAGTATTATTGTAATGTGTTAGTATATAGCTAGTTAATGAGTATTAGGCTAAGATATTATAAGGTATTTATTATATATAATCTATATTAAGTATATGATACATAATATAATATATTAGCTAGTATAGTCTATATTAACTAGTATAACTTCGAAACTTAGTATAGCAAGGTATTGATTTAGAATGACTTGATAAGCCTAGCATTAATTAGTTTAGCTATATAGGCCAATCCAGTTATCAACTTGGAACCCAAAGTACCGGAAGCCATGAGACGTCCATTTACTGGAGTTTAAAATCTTTGGCTCTACTTTCCGCTCTAGTACCGGAAGCCATGTGACATAATTCTTCTCTTCTCTTTCATATTTCAGTCTCATGGCTTTCGGCACCAGAGCGTAAGGTAGAGCCAAACATCTCATGGATTCTAGGTTCATTTACCTATTTCTTATTAGATTTCTAGCTAGGTCAAGATACAAGTGAGTATATTGAGTATGTGAGTGTCCACATATTTCTTGTCCACATGTCTATTAGGTTTGGAATTAAATATCAAACTTATCTATTTACTTATTTTACGGATACTCATGAATCACGATATGGATACTCACGCATCACAACTCGAATACTAATAATATGACCTAAATACTCACTTTGATGAACATTTGGATATATAATATACTTGAACGATGTCTACTCATCTTTGTAGAAGT
Source organism: Iris macrosiphon (assembly GCA_036927795.1). NCBI lineage: Eukaryota > Viridiplantae > Streptophyta > Magnoliopsida > Asparagales > Iridaceae > Iris > Iris macrosiphon. Next base: position 179,657,557 of record JAYESA010000009.1, read on the forward strand.
ATCTTAAACTGGATCTGAATTACTATATGCATCATCGTTCGTAGATGTACAACCGTCACCCTGATGACATGTGCAGTATGCGGGATGAATACATAGAGGGAGTAGAGCAATTCATGCAGTTTGCTAAGGCATTCCCTGAGTGTCACAACCCACACCAGATATAGGGGCACGAGTACGCAGGTACGTCCAGCCTACGCCGCAGCATCGATGGTAGAACGCTGTCTAGGTCACAATACTATCTAAGCAATCTCACACGAACATCCAACTCCATAAGGAGACATATATTATAATATAATATAAAAATACTCAACCATAGAACTAAAGCACGGTAAGATATCGAAGAAAAATAATCAAAATACAACACAAGTCTAAACAACAAAATAATCTAACTTCAAACAATAACATCCAAGTCTCAATGTATGCTGAAAACAAATCCGGTACCATAATCTGCTAAAAAAAACTAACTGAATAACTAGTAATCCCGGCTAGACCTTCCGAAAATTATACCTGAGCTACAAGGTCCAAGGCTGCAGCTACTCTCCCTGTGGTCCGTAATATGTCGGACACCAGTCCTCTAAGTCACAGTCTGGAAAAATATATCCAGTCAGGATTGGAGCAAAGTACAACCCGATAAAAGTTCCAATTAATTGACAAGGACTATAAAACAATAAATAGATGATTCTATATACTGAGAGAAAATAATAAATATATGCAATGGCAAATAGTAAAGAGAACAGGCAATATAGACAATATGGTATAGCCAATGCATATATGAAATGAAGACAAAAGGAACTACAATATCATATACAGGGTAATATAGTATATGAACTGAATTGAAGAACTGTAACTATTTTAAGTGTTTGAAATAGTAGTTTCAATATGTGATCGGCTTGGAAACTTGTACGATCGCTATATGGCCTAGCTAATCATAGGTGAGGTGTATGATTAACACTAAAAATATTTTACACTTGTACGATAGGGATATGATCACATCTCTCACTAGCCATTTCTCTCGCCCCCAACTAGTACAAAGGATCCAACCATGACACGTTAAGATACACGATCAATGTCCAATAATGCCATGTACAATGTCTAATATCAATATCGCGTACAATGTCTAATATCAATGTCGTGTACAATGTCAATACGATAACCAATGTAACATCTCATGACTGAAGATCCAATCTATATACTAGTCCGTGTAGCACAGTGTCAAGAATTAGATGTAACATTTCTAAGTACTTGAATTATAAAAATTATCACATAACGAAAATTATTAGAGAATGTATTCGCATGTGGTCCTGAGCTGGCAATACCAATATCCTGCACCCGAAGTCTCGTAGAATGATCCAACGATCATATATATATATATAATATAATACAATAATATTAGTCGTTACACTAGCACGCACATAAAAATAGCTACTGTGCACTTAGAAACTATCGCAAGTAGGGTAATAACTGGTCAACTAGTAGGGTCGAGTGTGCACGTCTAAAATTCACAAGTGTCATGTCCTTGAATACCGTGCACAGCAAGACAAATAACTAACACTAACACATGTCCAAATCTCCAAATCTCGTGTAATACTAACACATGGCCTAGCTAGTAGGTTAGTGTACACAAGGCAGTTAACTAACACCAATGATCATACAATCATATACAAATATGTGATACCCATAACTAACAACTTATTCTCCTACAAAGTAAATACTAAACCTAATTACTATACATATATGCATACACATACACACTAGTTATTAGGGTCCACTAATACACAGTGTCACGTAACAACACAACATGAAGTAAAGAGGGCAAGTACAAACCTAGGCGCTCGTAACCGAGGAGGGGTGACGCTCGTCCGTGGCCCATGGAGGTCGGTCTCCGGTGATGGTGCTCCGGCCAACAGTGGCAGCAGGTAGTAGCAGTAGCACGGTTGTGGTGGCGGAGATGCTGATGGTGGTGACTGGTGGTGGTAGCCGGGGCATGGTGGTGACTGGTGGGGGTGGTCGAGGCTGGTGGTGACCGGGGGGTGGTCGAGGCTGCTGTCGGGGATCGGGGTGTGGTCGACTGTGGATGGTTTCTCTGTAAGGAAGAAGGTGACTGCGGGATGGTGGCCGAGATGATGGTGGAGACGGTGGTACGATGGTTGACGATGCTCGGAGAAGAAGAAGGAGAGTGGTGGTGGGCTGTTGGTGGTGGTCGGAGAAGAAGAGTGGTGGAGAAGGCTGGGGTCGGGTGATCGTGCTCCGGCGGTGTGCTGTGAGGTCGTGGTGCTCGAAGGAAGAAGAAGTCGGGGAAGATAAAGAATGGTGATGGTGCTGTCGGTGCTAGGGGAAGGACTGTGGTGGTGTTTGTTCCGACGTCGTTTGCTCGGTGGTCGGGGTGACTGGCTGTGGCAGGGTCATCTGTTCCGAGGAGGAGAAGGTGATGACGGCTGCGGTGGTCGGGTGATGGTGCTCCGTCGGGTGGAGGCCGGAGAAGAAGGGAAGAAAGGAGAGGGTGGTTTAGTTTAGGGTTTGGTTTTGTAAAGAAGTAGAGTTGGTTGTTGATAATAGAATAGGGAGAAAAAAATAGTTTATGTAGGAGAGAGAGAGAGGGGGGGTGATGGCATTGGGATTAGGGTCGGCCATGTGTTTCTAGGGATGGGGGAGGGTTTCTACATGAAGGAATGAAGGGTGGAGATGGTGTAAGTTTTAAATGGAGGGTGGAGATCATGTAGGGGGAAAGTTGGAGTGTAGTACACTCAAAATAAGGGGAAAATTCGTGTGACCGGTCAACAATGATGGGGGGGTTTCTTCATGGCTTGGCTCTAATGGGAGGTGGACACCTCATTGTATTTTTGCATAAAATCCCCTAACAATTGGGAAATTGCACAAACAATGAGGTTTGGGATTGGATGAGAAAAAATAACATGTTTTATGTGATGTAGTAGGTTAAAATGGTGTGTGGTATTTAGTATGAACCTTGAGGGTGTGAGTAGGGGTTTGGGTTGGTGTTGGGTCTAGTTTTGGATTAGGTTGGGTCCTTACACCAATTTAATTAAAATTAGTCTAAATGGTGTTATTAAATTAATTGGAAGTGCATAGGGTTAAAATTGGGTGTGACACAAGTATCATGGATGTAGTAGACTCAGAAAATAATATTGTCATAATTTGGGTTGCACAAAACGGGTCGAGGTTGTGTCTCCAATTTTGATTGGAACAAACAATGATGCAAAGTTGGATTTATTTGGATTTAAAAATAAACGTCTATAACGAATATTGTGCGACTAAAATAAAGCACAAGCAAGAGTATTTATGAGTTACACAAATATCAGAATGGAAGACTGACACGTCTAGGATAATGGTGTGAAATTTGTTGAAAGGTAAACGCTAGTGTAGCGCTCCAAATATCAAAACAACGGTAAGGTACAACAATTTAATTAAAAATCATAGTAGTAAAATATAACCCCAATAATTAATCCCGAATAATACTCATTTAATCCATAATCCTATATTTTGGTCAGGCGGTTTAGTAATACATGTGAGGGATTAAACTAAATTCTAAATAAAAGATTAGGGATTTGTCTAGTAGATTTTAGGTCTAGTCCACTAACCCATCCATTAATGAACACAATAATATATATATATATATATATATATATATATATATATATATATATATATATATATATATATATATATATATATATATATATACACACACATATCATGCAATAAAATATACATAATACTTAATAAATAAAAATAACAAAAATACCCCTATTTTAGAATATGGTAGTGACAAGTCTACCCCCCTTAGAAAAATTCCAGTCCTCAAAATTTAAGACACATTGTCTCTCTCTGTCCAGTCATAACCTCTTCATTAATCTTCACTACGGTCAAACCCCCAACAACCAAGGTCTAAGGAAGTCCTACCTACAGTCATACAACATGCAATCTAGAGAAAAAAATAAACATGCATGGTTATGGTCTCTTTTGTCATGGTATTGCAGTCTCTGTCAGAGTGTACTATTAATTATATTCTAGCAAGAAAATCACTGATACAAGCTACGATAATAAGGAATCAATCAATTAATCAAATAGATGGAAAAGGAACAAAAGAAAAGAACAGAATATAACCTTCTAACCCATCACTTGCAGTATTGGTATCCTCGATCATCATCGCAAATGCCCCGCCCTGCTTGGGTGGCTCCTTCCGCGGGTGCTGAGCAATCTGCGGTTCCACAGGTGGCTTAACTGGACCTCTATGATTTGGAGCTGTGCGCTGACCGGGAAGATAAGAAGCTAGAAGATAATCCCTCACTCGATGTCCCGCAATGCCACAGTGCAAACAAAGTCCTAGCCTCACTCTACAGCTCTCCCAAAGGTGACCTGGCTTCTTACAGAAATGACAAGCCTGCTGTGTCTGCCTCGGAGGCTGTTGCTGATCCTGCTAAACATGAACCGGTGCCTGGTGCTGCTGCTGGTGATGCTGAAACGTCCTCGGCTTCTGCTGAATATGGGTACGCTTGGCCGGTCCTGCGCTGCCACTCGTATCTCCAAAAATATCGTGACTCCTCTTAGGAATGAGATCCAGATCCTCCTTTGCAATCTGGGCATCCATCAAGATATCCTCAAAGGTAGCGGTATGATGACCCAAAGTGCGCAACCTAATCTCCCTCGTCAGCCCCTTTCTAAACTTCCGGGCTCGATCTCCTGGGTCCCAAATCATAGATAATGCAAAACGGCTCAATCGATAGAATTCTGCGGTGTACTCATCGACCGATATGTTTCCTTGGACCAAGTTATGAAATTGACTCTCCAAAGCTCCCAGGGCCACGTCGGGAAAGAACTTCTCCTTGAAAAGCTCCTTGAAAGTCTCCTAAGTAAGTCCTTGAGCAGTAAGTCTCGGCTCCGTGTGATACCACGTGAGTGCGATATCGAACATATGACTGCCGTCCGCCTCTATCTGCAAGCTCTCCGAAATCTACGCCAAGCGCAAGTTCCTCTCTATATCCTCTAGCCAGTCGTCAGCGTAGAGTATCCCCTCGATACCCTTGAACTCTCGAGGTGCCATCCTCTTGAAGTCAACTATAGTGCCTGGCCTCTGTTGTTGCTGCTGACCAGGATACTGCTGGACAACTCTCTCAACTGCCTGTAGTGCCATCTGGTGAGCATTCTCCATGCTCTCTCTTATCAGCTCAGTCTGTGCTTGGTGCGCCTCTGCTTGCATCCTCTGAGCCTCAGCTTGAACACGTTGGGCCTCCACCGTTACTCTCTGGACATCTATATGCCCTGAATCAAGGTAAAAACCTGTGCCCCGTCGGTAGGCACACCTCCGGGAAACGGAGTCGGTGGTTGAGAAAGTTGCTCCGTCACAGCTGGGGCAACCCTCGGAACAGAAGATGTAGGAGAAACTCGAGATGTTTGTCCGTCAGGTCGAGAGGTGGCAGAGCTCTCTGAAGCTGATGCTCCCAATCTCACAGACCTTGTCTTCGACGGCATCCTGAAGACAAACCGAAAAGAATCAATTAAGGCAATAAATACGATATCATCAAGGAAGGACAGTAAAATTCTAAAGGAAGCATTATTCGGAAGGAATAAGGATAACAAGATCAATAGATTGGAAATATTCCTAGTTGTGATTGAGTATTCGCTCTCATCCTAGTATGCTATATTCTAGATCCTATCACAGGCTCGTAGTAGTACAACTAAGTCGTTACACTACCACGACATCGCTCTAATTAAGAAGTCTGACCTACATGGACCACCACTAAAAATGTGTCACGACCTGCACCCGATATAGGGGCACGAGTATGCAGGTACGTCCAGCCTAAGCCGCAGCATCGGCGGTAGAATGCTGTCTAGGTCACAATACTATCTAATCAATCTCACACGAATATCCAACTCTATAAGGAGACATAAATATTATAATATAATATGAAAATACTCAACCATAGAACTAAAGCATGATAAGATATCGAAAAAAAATAATCGAAATACAACACAAGTATAACAACAAAATAATCTAACTTCAAACAATAACAACAAAGTCTCAATGTATGCCGAAAACAAATCCGATACCATAATCTGCTAAAAGAAACTAACTGAATAACTAGTGATCCCGACTAGACCTCCCGAAAATCACACCCGAGCTACAAGGTCCAAGGCTACAGCTACTCTTTCTGTGGTCTGTAATATGTCGGACACCAGTCCTCTAAGTCGCAGTCTGGAAAAATATATCCAGTCAGGATTGGAGCGAAGTATAATCCAATAACAGTTCCAATTAATTGACAAGGACTATAAAATAATAAATAGATGATGTTATATACTGAGAGAAAATAATAAATAGATGCAATGGCAAATAGTAAAGAGAACAGACAATGTAGACAATATGGTATAGCCAGTGCATATATGAAATAAAAAAAAGGAACTACAATATCATATACAGGGTAATGTAGTATATGAACTAAATTGAAGAACTGTAACTATTATAAGTGTTTGAAATAGTAGTTTCGATATGTGATCGGCTTGAAAACTTGTACGATCGCTATATGGCCTAGCTAATCATAGGTGAGGTGTATGATTAACACTAACAATATTTTACACTTGTACGATAGGGATATGATCACATCTCTCACTAGCCATTTCCCCCGCCCCCAACTAGTATAGAGGATCCAACCATGACACGTTATGATACATGATCAATGTCCAATAATGCCATGTACAATGTCTAATATCAATGTCGTATACAATGTCAATACGATAACCAATGTGACATCTCATGACTAAAGATCCAATCTATATACTAGTCCGTGTAGCACAGTGTCAAGAATCAAATGTAATATTTCTAAGTACTTTAATTATAGAAATTATCAGAGAATGTACTCGCCTGTGGTCCTGAGCTGGCAATACCAATATCCTGCTCCTGAAGTCTCGCAGAACGATCCAACGGTCCTATATATATATAATATAATATAATAATATTAGTCGTTATACTAGCATGCACATAAAAATAGCTACACTGCACTTAGAAACTAACACAAGTAGGGTGATAACTGGTCAACTAGCAGGGTCGAGTGTGCACGTCTAAAATGCACAAGTGTCATGTCTTCGAATACCGTGCACAGTAAGACAAATAACTAACACTAACATATGTCCAAATCTCCAAATCTCGTATAATACTAACACATAGCCTAGCTAGTAGGTTAGTGTACTCGTCTGTGGTCCTGAGCTGGCAATACCAATATCCTGCTCCTGAAGTCTCGCAGAACGATCCAACGGTCATATATATATATATATATATATATATATTATATAATATAATAATATTAGTCGTTATAGTAGCACGCACATAAAAATAGCTACACTGCACTTAGAAACTAACGCAAGTAGGGGTGATAACTGGTCAACTAGCAGGGTCGAGTGTGCACGTCTAAAATACACAAGTGTCATGTCCTCGAATACCGTGCACAGCAAGACAAATAACTAACACTAGCACATCTCCAAAATTTGGGTTTGGACCCGGATCCGCCTTCAGATGAGCTCAAGTTCACCATCTGGGAGTGGACAACGTCGCCATTGGAGGAGGAGAAGAAATTAGGGTTAGGGTTCTTTTGGTATTTTTTTTCCTTTTTCCTTTTTCTTTTGGGGGAATGGGGTTTCGTTTCTATTCTAGTCAGTAACTGAGGAGATAAATAGAGAAGCTGAGGAACATAAAAAGAAAGAGGAGGGATAGCATGGGCAATTGAAGTGGCAAAATTCTAATGGGTTTATTGACGGTAGTGCCCCTGCCTTGTAAGTAGCGCTTGGTTGATTTGTCAAAATTGTTCTTTTGGCCAATATTTTTTTATTTGGAATTTTTATATGGTTCTTTTTCTTGAGAAATAAAATCAGCTACTTCCAAAATGTAGATTATATATTATATATATTTGTGAAGAGCATAAGATTATATAAAACATATTATATATGATTGGTAGATCAAGAGATGGTGTACTGAGGTCCTCATTGTCATTTCTATTTTCTGGTTCATTTCCTTAACCCCGGTCCTTAATGTAAATAGGATCAAAATAGATACGTTGTATCATAATTGATGTGATTAATTTTTTGGCAAAGATTAATTTTTTGGCAAAATTAATTGAATGTAGTAAGTAAATATTTGTGGTAGGTGCTTGTGATTTGTGGACATGTGTGTCATTTTCTTATAAAAGTTTATTTTCATGCGGTGTTAAGTACAATCCATCTCCTTACACAAAAAATGACTTTTGAGCATGTCATTTCGTGGTAGTAATTATTGGTAAATTGCACACAAAAGGTTAATTAATAATATTATAATTTTTCTTATAGAGGTTGAGAATCAACATCGTTATTTTTTCTTTTGAGATTGAGAAGACATAAACACTTAGGCCTCGTTTGGTTCGCGTAAAAGAAATGAAAGGAAATCAATTCATTATTCTTTCCCTTCCTTTGGAAAATTATAATTCATATTCGTTTTCTTTTTCGGTGTTTGGAGAGGCCAAGAAAATTTCAAGAAAAAATGAATTCCCTATGGTGGGAAAGTGATTCCTTGGCTGGATGGGAGGAATCACTCCTCCCCTATTTTTACTTCCTATAGGAATCATTTTTCTTTCCTCATATTTTCTTTTGACACCCAAACTTAAGAAATGAATCACTTTCATTTTCCAATGTAAAGATTCTGCGAACCAAACGAGGCCTTAGGTTCATCCCCTCATAGCTAGTCCTAATATGAATAAGTTTGAATACATGAGTTTGTATTGTAAACAACGAACTTTGTCTTTATCACCCAATGGAATCCAATAATTCTAGTAAATAAAGAACACAAATGGATGAATAAAAAAATATTGATACGCACAATGATACGTAGTCAATTAGCCGAGAATCCTATATTCTAGAAAAATCTCCAGGAACTAAAAACATAAAAAATAAATTATATTTCCATATTTCGTGAATATATAATATTCTACATAAAAAGAAAAAAAGAAATATAACACTCTTAATTGATAATTAGATATATTTAATAGTTCTTCAGTTTTAACTAAAATATTGTGTAGCTGTGTTTGATTGTGTTTTTTTTTCCATCAAAAATATTTTCATCACAAAATTTTCACCAATTGTACTGTTTGATAGCTTATATTTTCCATGGAATCATTTTCCATATTTTCCTCAAAAATGGTGGAAATTGAAACTTGTCAAACTCATAGGAAAATATTATTTTCCATGAAAAATGATATTTTTCAGGGAAAATAATGGCAATCAAACACCAAATTAAGTTTTCCATGATTTTTTTTCCTAGAAAAATAATTCCGTGAAAGTAATTTCTTTTCAACCTATTTTCCATCTTGCAATCAAACGCACCATTAGTTTTGTTGATTAAGATTGTAGACTAATGTTCAAAAAATTAAAAATCCAACCAATATCATAACTTATTTTATTATAATAAATTAACTTTTAGTGATCTAGACTTGAATTTAACATGAATTTGTATCCAATATAAACTCGACTTGATCCAAACACAATATGAATATAACACAATTGACTTAGATTCGGATCAAACCTTACTCATAACCGCACTCAACCCAGATATATTTGTATTATCATAAATAAATTTGTATGGATTTGGAGTTGAATCTAACATGGACCTATGTCCAATATGAACTTGACTTGACCTAAACACAATCCTGTTTGAGTCCATGTGCATGGCTCATATAGGAATATGAGCCTATGACTCATATCCTGTTTACCCATATATATATATATATATATATATATATATATATATATATATATATATATATATATATATATATAGCTCAAGTGGTTAGAGAGATGCATATCCCCCCAAGAGATTGCTAATTTAAGAAACGGAGGAAATATATTAATTTTATGGAAAGAAATTAATGTAAGTTGCGATGCAGGTGCAGTACAAGTGTGAGTCTTTGGACCGAGTTGTGTGGGACCTTTAGGACGAATTATGTAGGCTTTTGAATCAGGAGTCTGTAGAACAATTATATATGAATATCGCGAGGAGAACGATGAGGTTGTCCAATTGGTGAAGGAATTTCTAGATACAATTTGTGATTTATGAACAGAGTGATTTAGTTGACATTTTGCAGATGATTTTTGTCTAGGTTCAGGAGCCAGGACTTGGGGCTTTCACTTTAAAACTTTGCAGGTGCAAAATAAAAACACATTGTGTGCTATATGGGCTATCAACTCAATTCTGTTGGGTGTTACTGGAAAGTTTTATGAGTATATATAACTCTAAATTTTATTGGATATTCGGAAATTCTACACAAAAGTGACAGTATAAAGGTTGTTTGTTGGCTCTATTTTTTTTTTGGCATGCATGTAGATCTGACTTTCACCAGATAAAAAAATAGCTTCTGCTATCGCTATCAAAATCTATTTCTACTATTGTTTTATTAAAAATCGAAACAATTCCAAAAAAGGTCTAAGTATTTCAGAAATTTGAAACTATAGTGCAACTAAAATTTTCAAATTTATGAGGTTTAACACACTAAGGTTCCGTTTTGTGCATCGTACACTACCAAAATATGTCCAATTAGCGATGTTTAGTTATGACGTCGCTATATTTTACGAATTTAGCTACGTCATATTCTAACGTTGCAGGACGTCGCTTTTACTGTTCATGACGGTCAGTGACTACGAATAATATTACGGAATAAGATGTCGCCAGATGTTGCAAGACGTCGCTATTTTTTTATTGTAGCGACGTGTATCAACGTTATTTTACATACGTTGCTAAATATTATAAAATCAGTGACGTTTAGCAATGTTGCATTATGACGTCGCTAATATTTTTCAATATAGGTTATCAGATTTCATTTTCCCCCATCCTCTCCAAAAAAATTCCAAAACTTTTTGAACACCCACTCGACCGTGCACCCCACGCGACCCCCTTCGGCTCCACAGCTCCGGAGCTCCGGCGCCGACCCCGGGCAACCCCTCCTCCTCCACCGAGCTCCTCCTCCTCTCCGGGCTCCTCCTTCTCCTCCTCTCCGGGATAGCTCCTCCTCCGCCACCAAGTCCTCCTCCTCCTCTCCAGGCTCCTCCTCCTCCTCTACCGAGTTTCTCCTCCTCTCCGGCCACCCCCTCCTCGGTCAACCCCTCCTCTCCGGCCACCCCTCCTTAGGTAAATTCTAACCCTAACTCGGACACACACACATGCAGACACTAACCCTAACCCCAAATCGGACACACACACACACACACACACGCGGACATACTAACACACGCAGACACACACACACGCGGACACACTAACACACGCGAACACTAACCCTAATACGGACACGGACACACAGACACATACATACTGATAAGGTATTGTGTGTGGAACTGGATTAGTGGTTGTGTGTGGAACTCACACACACACACACACACACACACACACACTGAGATGGTATTGTGGATAGAAATCGGACACGGACACACACACACACACATACACACTAACCCTATATATCAGTGAGTGTATTGTGTGTGAAATTTGTAAAACTCCTAATTCTAAAAACCATATTAATCTATTTTAATTAATTAATAATTAAATTATAGTAATTATGAGCTAATTAGAGGAAATAGAAGTTATTTAATTTTTATTTTAGGTGTTTGTGCATTTAGGGAATTTATGGAGCAATTATAATTTTTTCCTAATTTATTCTATGTAGGAGACCCTATGGACAGTTGATAGATAAATTATACGCACTAATACAAATTTCTAGAATTATATATATATATATATATATATATATATATATATATATATATATATATATATATATATATATATATACAATGATTTATTAAAAAGGAAATAGAAGAGAAAAGAAATTAGAAATAGAAATGAGAAATAAATAAATAAATAAAGAAAAAGAATGGAAAAGAAAATGGATATATAAAAAACTAAATGGATTAAACCCTAAGACTCTACCCTACCCGCATTATGCAAACAAGCAGCAGCGGCAGCAGGGTTTTCCAAACCCGCGTAAACCAACCTCAACCCCCGGCAATATATATATATATATATATATATATATATATATATATATATATATATATATATATATATATATATATATATATATATATATATATATATACCTTCGTAACATATACCTTCGTAACCAAACCCCAAACCCTAACACCTCTTCATCCTCACGACATAACCGCCGCACCGCCGACCCAGAGCCATGTCGCCGCAGCCAGCCCCGCCGGAGTTCCCCCGCACGGCCGACCGCGACCCCGCGCACAACCCCGCAATAACAGTTTGAACTACAGCGTACCTGTGTTCACGCTCTGTTTTTCGTATCCTCGCTCGACCAAATTCGACCCCGTCTTCACCGGTATGTTCACGACTTAACCCCCTTCCATATTTGTGTGTTAATTTATCTCGAATAATGCAAAAATCTAGGCAAAAACAGTGACCAAGTTGGCAAAAAATAACAACTTTTGGGATCGCAAAAAACTGCGGTAACTACCTATGTTCACAGATTCGTATCTCCCACCACAGAGATCCGAATTCAATTTTTCTTTTTGGTAAACTAAGACCACCTAATTTTAGTTTATTTTTTGTCAAATACAATAATTTATTAACTGCTGTATGTTAAATTGAATCAGTTAGAAAACCCCGAAAACATACTTTTTTTATCTTCCAAAATTTGTGATATGGAGCGCGCCCCGCCAAACGGGACCGCCCCGTCGTGTACCAAGTGTACCAAAAGGTGCGCACATGATACCCAGACGTGTGGGCTTTCACGAAAACTGATTTGGACGCGTGTGCGCGTCAGAATCAGCCCGTATCCGTAAAAATCTCCCGTGTCGCAACTTTTCCAAAACCCCGCGCCATTTAGAGCATGCTCGTCAGAATGCGACAAAACTTGCGCCACTAGATTCGTGGTATCGCGCTGGTCTTGTGACCCAATTTTTATACAATTCTGAGATAATTGACCAAGTCGTCTATTGGCGAGCCCCACGGTTGACTTTTTGGGCAAAATTGTGTTCGGCTCACCGGAATCCACATTTGGGCATACCATTGAGTTCGTACTAAATTTTAGAGTTTGTTTGACCTATAATTTGTCCCTTTTAGCGACCGTTACCCCTGGCACTCTTTTCGGTGCAAAGTGGGCCATACGTGGACCCCACTTTGACCCAAAATTACCGTTTTGCCCCTATATCCAAATTGGACGAAAGGGTAGTGATTTCTAGCTATCTTGCTAATTTTGAAAATGTTGGTGATGTCTATTTCAGCATCCGAAGACGTTTGTTCGAGCCATTAGTTCTAATTCTGTGTCCTTGACATTTGGACGCTTTCACTATACAGATTTCTTGCCAAGCAAGTATACCTTGCCATTGTACTGTATTTACATTCCATATGATGCATGCATATTTTATTTTTGGTTATTTTAGTTCATATATTTTAACTTTTATATAAATTACGCGTCCAAGGAAACTTGGGTGCAACGACGATGTCGTCGTATTATATTTTTATTTATGTATATGCATAGGACCTACTTTACGAGACCACCCCTTTATCATAAGGCATTTTATGTTTTATTGGCCATGACACTATTCTTACACGAGTGTGAGTCACATGTAGGACACGGACTTGCGTACTCGGCTTGCCACTGGTACGTATAGGTCGTGCGACGGATAGGATAACTGCCGATAGAAACTTTGCATGCTAGTAGACCTGGCAGTTATTTAGAGGTTTCATCGTGTCAAGGATATGACATACTTAGAGCATGGGGTGGGAAGAACAACAAGTAAGGCATTTGGATTCTTTTGCACTTTCCTTTTTATGTAACCCGTACGCTCCGCCGGAGATACGCGGTCGTGATGACCCCTATACTACTTGGCGGCCTCTGTCGTTCAAAAGACGACATGCTTTGTAGGCCCCTGGATCTCAAGAGAACCATGCCAATCCTATTTTTAGCCAGATAGCCCACTTGTTGGAAAGTTGTTCTCAAACTGCATTCACTTAGACGGTTAGGCGACCCTATTGGATGTTTACTTTTCAGTACTTATCGGCATATTATTATGTATCTTGTTACGTCCCTCTGAGGACCTGATACCTTTCCAGATGTAGATGAGAAGGAGTATCCATAGGAGTATGGACCTGGACCTGACGCTACTTATCAGACTGAGGAGGTCTTACCTTCAGAGTATCTGTGATTCATTGCAGCTATTAGAGATTCTAGTTGCTATTCTTTTAGAGACATTTATTCTTATATTAGAGTTGATTCTCTTCTCTTTTAGTAGTTTTAGTATAGTCGATTTGCAGTAGATTTGTTTCCATCCGACTATCATACTCATATTTCATATTCAGTTATTTATTCCCATTTATTTATCTATTTGTGCTGTAGATGAGATATAGATTGCGTGTGACTTGTTGAGATAGTATATTACCACTGGTGGATTGGATATTCATGTACAGCGTACGCGTGTATATGGTTTCCATATATTGGAGTTCGTATACATACGACTGGCGTATTACGTATTCCTAGTCCTACGTATTTTGGGACTGGGGTGTGACATATTTTTGTGGTGGCCCATGCAGGTCTCGAATATATTGTCTCGGTTACGTAACTGTACCGAACAAGCCTGCGTATAGGAATAGATTATAGGATCTCATCCACGCTTGACTGAAACTTATCCTTCCTTTCAACTATCCTATTTAATGCTTGCATCCTATTTGATTCATGTACTTCTTCTAATCGTTTTGTACATCACCTGCAGAGAGATGGATATGCAAAATGGATGTACTGCCACCGATGGTGACACACCTTCAGGAGTCAATGGTCAGACTCAAGGAGGGGCCTCAACGATTCCTAGACTTCCGGGACTAGATGGACAGACTCACAATCCAATTCTATTTGATCTTCTCGCTTCACCTAATGAGAATCTTCCAGCTTTCCCAGCACCGCAAGATGGCTAGACACATCTGTTCTAATTCTTCCAGATGATGATGCAGGAACAGAGGCAGCAGGCAGCCGAGCAGAGGCAAGAATTTCTGGCAGTACTTGAGAGGATGGCTGCACAGGCTACTGTACCAGCTCAAGCACTAGCTCGAGTACCTCGAGCTAGAGTTGGTTCAGTAAAGGACTTTATACAGATGGGTCAAAGCCGTACAAAGGCATTGAGAGCCCAGAGGAGACTACCAACTGGATCACCCACAGGCAGAAGCTATTGGAAGCATCGCAGTTACCTACAGACCTATGGATGACAGGTGTAAGGACGCTTCTAGATGGTAATGCTCATCACTGGTGGGAATCCATGGAGCGCCAGTTGGGTACACACGAGACTTGGGAGCAGTTCTTGGAGTTCTTTGAGAGGAAGTACTTCCCGGACACCGTCAGAGATGCATTATACGATCAGTTTCTTCACCTAGAGCAGGGGAACAGAACAGTGGATGAGTATGATACCGAGTTTAGTCGCCTCAGTAAATATGGTGCTGCCCTGATACCGACTGACTTAGACAAAGCTAAGAGGTTTCATCGCGGACTGACTCAGGAGCTCCAACACTACACTAGCTCACAGTCCCGGATCTCTTATGCTGAACTATTGACAGAAGCCAGGTTTCAAGAGACCATCAGTAGGGGAAAAGGAGTTTAATCGAGGACACAACCAGTACCGGCAAGGACACAACAAGGAGGGCCTATCAGACGTCCCTTGGCACAACAGCATCAGCAGCACAGAGCATGACCGTACCAGATTCCAGAGAAGCCCCACTGCAATTATTGTGGAAAATGTGGACATATTATGAGAGACTGTCGAACTCGCTTAGGACAATGTATGAGATATGGTTCCGGACAATATATTATGAGAGACTGTCCTATGCAACAGGCATTGACACTTCCACCACTAGTTCAGAGGCTAGCGCTTCAGCACCGAAGCCAGCTCAGCAGATGACTGGACCGGGAGTACCTCGACCCCCAGCAGCAGGAGGATTTTAGAGAGGACCACCACTACCTACTCAGGAGGATCAGTTCACGAGGACAAGACATGGACAACCACAGAGGAACGGACGAGCTTTTGTATTGGAAGTGGATGACATGGATCAGGAGGTGGATATCATAGCAGGTATTACTCTTGCTTTTACTTTCCTGCTGTGACATAGTTTGATACGGGAGTCACCCACTCATTCATATCATCTAGTTTTATTGCCAAACACAATATTGCCTCTACACCTTTACCTAGTTGTGTTAGAATTCTCACCGGAGGAGGAGTTGTACCTGTTAGTCGAATTTGTAGATCGGGTCCTATAGTGATACATGGCAGAGAGATGAACGCCTGACATTTAGTCCTTCCTATGCCAACTTTTGATATTGTGCTTGGAATGGACTGGCTAAGCAAGTACCACACTTTCTTCGATTGCTTTGGAGGAAGCATTCTTTTTAAGGTACCAGGCCAACCTAAACTTGAGTTTGCACGAGGATCCACATAAATCCTTGATGGTATGCAGCTCGCAACGGACGATGTTGTTTATCACCCCATTATTTCAGAATTTCAAGACGTCTTTTCAGAGGAATTGCCAGGACTACCACCAGACAGAGACATAGAGTTTTCAATTGAACTAGCACCGGGAGCGACACCCATAACATCGCATGTTTATAGATTGGCGAAGATGGAGATGGATGAACTGAAGGCACAGTTGAAAGAACTAGAGGAGAAATGTTTCATCCGACCAAGTGCATCACCCTGGGGAGCACCAGTGTTGTTTGTACCAAAGAAGGATGGGTCAGTACGTATGTGTATTGACTACAGAGCCTTAAATACAGTAACTATAAAGAATAAATACCCCTTGCCACACATTGATGACTTATTTGATCAGCTTAGTGGAGCCAAGGTATTCTCGAAGATAGATTTGAGATCGAGATATCACCAGGTGAAGGTACGGAAGCAGGACATCCCGAAGACCGTATTCAGAACAAGATATGGGCACTACGAGTTTTGGGTCATGCCATTTGGATTGACCAATGCTCCACCTATCTTTCTGGACTTAATGAATCAAGTCTTCTACCAGTATTTGGACCAGTTCATGGTCGTCTTCATAGATGACATACTTGTCTATTCGAAGAGCCACGAGAAGCACGAGAAGCACCTGCGGATTGTTCTAGAGACATTGAGAAGAGAGCAGTTATATGCGAAGCTCAGTAAATATGAGTTCTTCTTGGACAGAATCTCATTTCTTGGGCATGTCGTTACAGAAGATGGTATTTCTGTTGATCTAGAAAAGATCTCGGCAGTTGAGACATGGCATGTTCCTAAATAAGCATCAGAGGTGAGAAGTTTCCTTGGACTTGCGGGATATTATCGAGGTTCGTGGAGAACTTCTCAAGGATAGCAGCACCTATGACTCGTTTGACTTGCAAGGATCAAGAATTCTTATGGACCAAAACGAGTGTCAAGCCGCTTTTGAAGAGTTGAATAAGCGACTGACTACAGCACCCGTATTGACTATTCATCAGGATCTGGAGGCTATGTGATCTATAGTGACGCATCAAGGAAAGGCTTGGGATGCGTATTGATGCAGCATGTCAAGGTGATTACATATGCATCTAGAAAGTTACGAGTACATGAGAAGAATTATCAAACTCATGACTTGGAACTTCCAGTCGTTGTATTTGCTCTGAAGCTATGGAGACATTACTTATATGGGAAACGAGTGAAGATCTATACAGACCACAAAAGCCTCAAGTATGTCTTCACGCAGAAGGAGTTAAATATGAGACATCGTCGATGGCTTGAGTTGATAAAAGATTTCGAGATAGAGCTATATTATCACCCAGGTAAGGCTAACGTTGTAGCAGACGCGTTAAGCTGGAAACCAACAGCTTATTTCTTAACAACACAGAGGAAATTATTGGAGGACTTGCATGAGCTTGGCATTGAAGTGATATTACCCGGAGCAGATGGGACACTAGCCAACTTACAAGTACAATCATCACTAGTAAAGAGAATCAAGGCAGCTTTGCCTACATATGTCAGATTCCAGAGATTGAAAGAAAGGACAGAGGCCGGAGAGCAGACATGATTGCGCATTCATGATGACGGGACATTACAGTGTGTGATCGTCTTTATGTTCCAAATGGAGAGATTCGACAGGAGCTGATGACAGAAGCTCATAGTTCGATATATTCTATTCATCCTGGAGGCACCAAGATGTATCATGACTTACGACATCACTTTGGTGGCATGGAATGAAAAGAGAGATAGCTCACTTTGTAGCCAAATGTCTAGTATGTCAGCAAGTAAAGACGGAGCACCAGAGAACATCAGGATTACTGCAACCACTTCCGATTCCAGAGTGGAAGTGGGAGCACATCACTATGGACTTCATCCCGATTTTTTCCAAGAGTCCAAGTGGAAGAGATACAGTATGGATAATAGTAGATAGACTCACCAAGTCAGCACATTTCTTACCTTTTAGAGTTGGCCAGTCTACAGAAGCTTTGGCTGACTTATACATGAGGCAGATCATGAGATTGCACGGTATACCAGTCAGCATTATATCAGACAGGGATTCACGTTTCATATCGCACTTTTGGAGGAGCATGCAAGAGAGTCTTGGAACTCATCTGAAGTTCAGTAAATCTTATCACCCGCAGACAGATGGGCAGTTAGAGCGTACTATTCAGACATTGGAGGATATGTTGAGGGCTTGTATGTTAGACTTTCGAGGATCATGGGAGGACCACCTACATCTTGTAGAGTTTTTTTACAACAATAACTATCAAGCGAGTATCCAGATGGCTCTATTTGAAGTATTGTATGAAAGAAAGTGTAGGTCTCCTGTGTGTTGGAGTGACGTGAGAGAACGTTAGATTCTGGGACCAGAGTTGGTGGTCAACACCGTAGAGACGGTTAAGAAGATACAAGGGTACTTGCGAGCAGCGCAAGATAGGCAAAAGCAGTGGGCAGACCTTCATCGTCGTCCCTTGGAGTTTAAAGAGGGCGATTATGTCTTCTTGAGGATATCACCTACCAGATGCACCATTTGATTAGGAGGGCGCGACAAGTTGAGTCCAAGGTATATTGGACCATTTGACGTGCTAGAGAGAGTGGGAGAAGTGATATACCGACTTGCACTGCCACCTTCACTTGAGGGAGCACATGACGTATTCCATGTGTCGCAGCTCAGGCGATATGTGGCAGACAGCAGTCATATTCTCGACCATTCGGAGATCACCATTGGGCCGAGCTTGTCATACCAAGAGCAACCCATGGGAATCCTTGATTGTCGAGAGAAAGTATTGAGGAACAAGTATATTCCTTTGGTTCGTGTGGCGTGGAAGCATGGCGCGCCAGGAGAATCAACTTGGGAGTGCGAGGACGACATGCGCAAACGTTTTATGAACCTATTCGTAGACCAAGGTATGAAATTACTTTGTTAATTTATATCTTATACCATCCTTGATTTTCTATCGTGGCTTAGTTTTAATTTCGAGGACAAATTTTTTATAAGTTGGGTAGAATGTAAAACCCCTAATTCTAAAAATCGTATTAATATATTTTAATTAATAAATAATTAAATTGTAGTAATTATGAGCTAATTAGAGGAAATAGAATTTATTTAATTTTTATTTTAGGTGTTTGTGCATTTAGGGAATTTATGGAGCAATTATAAATTTTTTTTAATTTATTCCATGTAGGAGAACCTATGGACAGTTGATAGATTATTGTACGCACTAATGCAAATTTCTAGAATATATATATATATATATATATATATATATATATATATATATATATATATATATATATATATATATACAATGAGTTATTAAGAAGGAAATAGAAGAGAAAAGAAATTAGAAATAGAAATGAGAAAGAAATAAAGAAAGAAAAAAGAAAAGAAAATGGATATAAAAAAAACTAAATGGATTAAACCTTAAGACTCTACCCGACCCTAAGACTCTACCCGACCCGCGTTATGCAAACAAGCAGCAGCGACAGCAGGGTTTTCCAAACCTCGTAAACCAACATCGACCCCCGAGAGTATATATATATATATACCTTCGTAACCAAACCCCAAACCCCAAACCCTAACACCTCTTCATCCTCACGATATTACCACCGTGCTGCCGACCCAGAGCCGTGCCGCCGCAGCCAGCCCCGCCGGAGTTCTCCCGCACAGCCGACCGCGACCCCGCGCACAACCCCGCAACATCAGTTTGAACTGCAGCGTACCTGTGTTCATGCTCTGTTTTCCGTCTCCTCGCTCGACCAAACTCGACCCCGTCTTCACCGGTATGTTCATGACTTATCCCCCTTCCATATCTGTGTGTTAGTTTACCTCGAACAACGCATAAACCTAGGCGAAAATAGAGACCAAGTTGGCAAAAAATGACAACTTTCGGGATCGCAGAAAACTGCGATAACTACCTATGTTCACGGATTCGTATCTCCCACCACAGAGATCCGAATTCTGTTTTTCTTTTTGGTATGTGAAGACCACCTAACCTAGTTTATTTTTTATCAAATACAATAATTTATTAACTGCTGTATGTTAAATTGAATCAGTTAGAAAACCCCAAAAATATACTTTTTCCATCTTCCAAAATTTGTGATACGGAGCGCGCCCCGCCAAACGGGACTGCCCCGTCGTGTACCAAGTGTACCAAAAGATGCGCACAGGATACCCAGACGTGTGGGCTTTCACGAAAACTGATTTAGACGCGTGTGCGCGTCGGAATCAGCCCGTATCCGCGAAAATCTCCCGTGTCGCAACTTTTGTAAAACTCTGCGCCATTTAGTGTACGCTCGTCAGAATGCGACAAAACTTGTTCCACTGGACTCGTGGTATCGTGCTGGTCCTGTGACCCAATTTTCGTATAATTCTGAGATAGTTGACCAAGTCGCCTATTGGCGGGCCCCACGGTTGACTTTTTGAGCAAAATTGTGTTCTGCTCACCGGAATCCACATTTGGACATACCGTTGAGTTCGTACTGACTTTAGAGTTCATTTAACCTATAGTTTGTCCCTTTTAGAGACCGTTACCCCTGGCACACTTTTCGGTGCAAAGTGGGCCACACGTGGACTCCACTTTGACCCAAAATTACCGTTTTGCCCCTGTGTCCAAATTGGGCGAAAGGGTAGTGATTTCTAGCTATCTCGCTGATTTCGAAAACGTTGGTGATGTCTATTTTAATATTCGGAGACGTTTGTTCGGAGCCATTAGTTTCTGATTCTGTGTCATTGATATTTGGACGCTTTCACTATACAGATTTCTTGCCAGACAAGTATTCCTTGCCATTGTACTGTATTTACATTCCATATGATGCATGCATATTTTATTTCTGGTTATTTTAGTTCATATATTTTAACTGTTACATAAATTGCGCGTCCAAGGAAACTTGGGTGCAATGACGGTGTCGTCGTATTATGTTTTTATTTATGTATATGAATTGGACCTACTTTATGAGACCACCCTATTATCATGTGGCATTTTATGTTTCATTGGCCATGCCACTATTCTTACACAAGTGTGAGTCACATGTAGGACACGGACTTGCGTACTCGGCTGGCCACTGGTACGTATAGGTCGTACGACGGATAGGGATAATTGCCGATAAAAACTCTGCATGCTAGTAGACCTGGCAGTTATTTAGAGGTTTTATCGTGTCATGGATGTGACATGCTTAGAGCATGGAGTGGGAAGAACAACAAGTAAGGCATTTGGGTTCCTTTGCACTTTCCTTTTTATGTAACCCAAACGCTCCGCCGGAGATACGTGGTCGTGATGACCCCTATACTACTTGGCGGCCTCTGCCGTTCAAAATATGACATGCTTTGTACGCCCTGGATCTCCAAGAGAACCATGCCAATCCCATTTTTAGCCAGATAGCCCACTTGTTGGAAAGTTGTTCTCAAACTGCATTCACTTAGACGGTTAGGCGACCCCATTGGATGTTTACTTTTCAGTACTTATCGGCATGTTATTATATATCTTGTTACGTCCCTCTGAGGACCTGGTACCTTTCTCGATATAGATGAGCAGGAATATCCACAAGAGTATGGACCTGGACCTGATGCTACTTATCAGACTGAGGAGTCTTACCTTCGGAGTATCTGTGATTCATTGCATCTATTAGAGATTCTAGTTGCTATTCTTTTAGAGACATTTATTCTTATATTAGAGTTGATTCTCTTCTCTTTTTAGTAGTTTTAGTATAGTCAATTTGCAGTAGATTTATTTCCATCCAACTATCATACTTTGATACTCATCTTTGATATTTAGTTATTTATTTCCATTTATTTATCTATTTGTGCTGTAGATGAGATATAGATTGCGTGTGACTTGTTGAGATAGTATATTACCACTGGTGGATTGGATATTCATGTACAGCGTACATGTGTATATGGTTTCCATATATTGGAGTTTGTATACATACGGCTGGCGTGTTACGTATTCCTAGTCCTACATATTTTGGGACCGGGACAAGACAAAATTGGATTGGGGGTTAGGATTAAGTATAGTGTTTGTGGGTGTAACTTGATGGTGCATGTATGTGCATTGGTGTAAGTGTTCTTCTTCGTATGCAAAGTTATGTGTTGAAAGAGTTATGTACTAGTGTTAAGTATCAAGTGTTGGTGCCTAAGTATAGATGTTAACAATGGATGAAAGACGTATCTTAGTATAGATATCATGGGTGCGGTTGAGGGTTGTAGGCAATGTGATAGGGTAGATTGATAACATAGGATACTTGGGTACTTGGGTTTGAGGTATCTTGATAGCTAGTAGCATATGTGGAAACTAATTAGATAGTGATATCTTAGTATCTATAGTCAAGTGTTGAGGTTTTAGGTCGATATGAATATTTGGTTAAAGTATTTTGTGATGTGTTAGTATATAGCTAGTTAATGGGTATTAGGCTAAGTTATTATATGTTATTTATTATATATAATCTATATTAAGTATATGATACATAATATAATATATTAGCTAGTATAGTCTATATGAACTAGTATAACTTAGAAACCTAGTATAGCAAAGTATTGATCTAGAAGGACTTGATAAGCCTATTATTAACTAGTTTAGCTATATAGGCCAATCCAGTTATCAACTTGGAACCCAAAGTACCGGAAGCCATGAGACGTCAATTTACTGAAGTTTAAAATCTTTGGCTCTACTTTCCGCTCTAGTAGCGGAAGCCATGTGACATAAGTCTTCTCTTCTCTTTCATATTTCAGCCTCATGGCTTTCAGCACAAGAGCGTAAGGTAGAGCCAAAGGTCTCATGGCTTCTAGATTCATTTACCTATTTCTTATTAGGTTTTTAGCTAGGTCACGATCAAGTAAACACGTACTAACTGGGCATTCCTGGCTGGCCGGTCTTCTGATGGTATGCTGTCAGCACAAGGAAATCTAAAATGAACCTATATTGGGTTATCCATTCTACTATTGTGATACCATAGGTCTTTACAAGTATCAGGTGGTCTGCAAGTTAGCCCAATTGCTTAAGAAACCTGTGAAATCATTACTTGTTAATAAGTCATTAATCATTTTCCAAGTTCGCCGAGTACCTCACGAGACATGCTCATTTCCTTAATGCACTCAAAACAAGAATTTTTTTTAGGAAATTTTAAAAAATCATAGCAAGAGTACAAATTTAATATCAACAAAATAATACGGTATCGATGATCAAGAGCACACAATACAAGGAACATGATACAAGATCTATATACATAAATTCATAAAATACTAGAAATCTCAAATCATGATCAAGATATTGTTTGTATTTTTACCTTTGGACTATGAAAGATAATCCCACGTTGGCTACACCACCAAATGGGTATCTCAATATAATGCTTTGCTTGTGTTAAGGTGTGCACAAGGGGTGTAGTGAGGCACATGGGTGCCATATGGGGATATTTTATTAGGATAAAGAAGGATTAACTCCTTATTGAAAGCATTTATGCTTTTTGTCATTCTTTTTGAATTTATTCCATAGGAGCTAAGTCCCAAAGGGACTTAGCGACTCAGACTCGGACCTCGAACTCGGACTCAAGGGTGCAAAGTGATGCTTTGTTGGCACACTTTGCACTTAGCACGTCAGCATCAGCGCTTCTGCACATTTGATGTGCTCTCTCATGCGCGAGCTGCATGCACGATCGCATGGACGGTCGCATGGGCTGCCACATGCGCTGATACACGCGTTGCCGCATGGGCTGCCGCTTACGTTGTCTCATGCGCTGCTGCGGATATATTTGAACAGTTATGGAAAGATAAGGTTTGTTATTCATATCCATTTTTTGAGGGATTTAAAATTAATACGTGCCTATCTTTTAGGGATTCGTAATTAATCTGTTCCTATCTTTCCATAACTATTAGATGGATAGGGTTTTCACCCTCTCTATAAATACTCTGTTCGTGTCTCTTTGAGGACTTACTTTGAAAAATAATAGACGAAGAGAGTTGTTGTCTCTGTTATTGGAGTCCAGGGAGTTCGTGTTAGTCCAGACAGAGATGACAGCGAGCGTTCCAGAAGCTCTACGTGAATTTGCTGGTTCCTGGGAGCAGATCGTATGGGACGAATCTTGTTTTAAGCAACGTTGATCCTTATCACCCCATCAAGCAAAGTATCTTCTTCTTCCTCCTCCTCTCTTCTGTGAGTTGTAACTCTATTCTGTATATTTGCAACTGCGATTGAAAGGAAGAACAAAAATATATTTTTCTCTGATTATTTTATTATCTTGTTTCCTGTTGTAATTAGATCTTACATATTATCTTCTTGTTGGATTGAGAGATATCAGAAAGGGAACCCTTGTGTGAACTCCTGATCTTGACTTCAACTTCTGGTTCTACCATCTTTGATTAAGCCTCGGGACTAACAATCTCAAAGCAAGATTCGAGTAAGATGGAGAACCGATCAAACCTTCTCGATACTAGCTTTCACAAGCCTGATAAGTTTGATGGCGAATACTACAACATTTGGAAAAGAAAAATCCCTCTGAATCTCTTGAAAAGCAATGGAGGACTCGATGGCAGAGTCTTACAACAAGAAAGAGAAGGCCAAAGACGTCTATGAAGCTCTTGAAAAGCATTACAAAACTGATGAAAAGATATCAAAAATCTATCTCGTTGAAAAGTTGTTCACTTTGCAATTTGAAGACGAGAAGGTAATGCTGCCGCAAGTCAAGGAACTTCTGAAGATGCAGCAGAAGTTGGAGGAAGAGGGCACGAAGCAGGAAGATAAGTTCATGGTGGAGGCTATCGTCACCAAGCTTCCTCCATGCTGGATCAGGTTCAACACTGACATGTACCGTAAGAAAATGGAGATCCAGCTCGAAGTTCTTCTTCACTGGATTCATATTGAAGATGAGGCCAGCGGACAACTGAAGTTGGATTCCCTGTCCAAACAGTTGGCAAAGGCCAACTTAGTACATACTGGTGATTCCAAAGGGAAGCAGAAGGCTTCTCACAACAAGAAAAATAACTTTAACCATCTGAAGGTGAAGTCGGCTTCGTTCAAACCGAAGCCAAAGACCAAGTCCGAAGTAACTTGCTTCAATTGGGTCACTACCGGAGTAAATGCAGATCCAAACCCAAACAGACAGAGCAAGGTGAGCCTAACAAGGTTTCTATGATTGTGCAGGTTGTCACGACTAGTGTCGACTCTGACTGATTGGTGGACACTGCCGCATCATGCCATGTTTGCTCAAAGAATGAGTTGTTCACCACCTACAAGCCTACATCTGAGAAGGTTATGGTGGCGAACCAAGCACAAGCTAAAGTTCTAGGGACCAGAACGGTGGTACTGAACCTGACTTCGGAGAAGTCGCTTATGCTTCAGGATGTGAAGCATGTACCAATAATGGCCAAGAATCTGGTCTCAGGAAGTCTGCTCTGTAATGCAGGCTTGAGGATAGACATTAATGCGGGACAGATGGTGATATCTTTCAAAGGAATATACTTTGAAAAAAAAATCTGTACCGAAGGGATGTTCAAACTTCAACTTGTAACTCCTGCTACAATGATAAATGTTAAGTTGCATATTCAAGATCATGGGTTGTTTGAGAAGGTTGCATATTCAAGGGCCCTATCTCATGGATAATCTTATTTCCTCTTGCCCTGTGCTTGAAGATCTGGATCTTCATAATTATGTATTTTGTGCACTGTGCATTTCAACACATTGAAGAGGTTTGAGTATCAAATTGTGTAGCTTTAATTATGGTGAGAACCTAATTTCTAATCCAAGTCTAGTATGCTCGACTTATATTAGCAAAAGTGCTTGTACAACATTGGAGAACTTGTCATCTCCTCGGAATGCAACTGTTCACACAACTAGCAGTGATGCAAATAAACTTATTAGAGGTCTTGCTAACGTGGAAACTCTAAACTTCTGCTAACCTAATATTTTGATGGCTAGATCTCTAGAATATTTTGATGGAACGTTTGGGGCGTCTTACGATTTTGTCTCACATGTTCTATGTTGTTGTTACTTGCTTGAATGATTGAGACATAGTTGTTCTAAGACCTTAGGAGACTTGATTATAGCATGCACCCCCTTGTCTTTCTATAACCGTGACGGTTGTACGACGGTCGTACGACGTTCTATACCTTGTACGGGAGAGTTGGCCATGTCCGTCTCCGTATTCCGGTACTGGGCATGACAATGCGGCGGAGTAGGCGACCAACGGAACTTTGGCGTTGTAGGTGTGGGCCTAGGCGGAACAATACCTAACAAAAAATTTGGTCAAATGGTTTTGCAAGCATTATGAACATATGGTTCACTTTTATAAGACTAAAATTTAATAAATCTTTATTCTACAACATAGTTATGCATGAAACATCCTTAAAATATGTATATAATATAAAAAAATTATGGTAAAATAGTAAAATATATCTAAAATGTATCAAATGCCTAGGCGGTAGGCGGACTCTTTCCGTCGCGCATTCGTCTACCGCCGTTTAGAACCTTGATATTTATACCCAAAATTTTAGAAAAGACAAAATTATTCTCCCCCCTCCCAACCCCTCCGTCCTCCTCCTTCTCCGGCAGCACCCCCTCATTCCCCCCCCCCTCTCTCCCACCGTCCGTCCCCTTTTCTCCGGCGCCGACAGCCGGAGAAGGGGGGGAAGGGCATTGCAGCAAGCAGCAGTGGCAACAGTGTGTCGCGGGGCGGTGGGGTGCGTAGCCGGAGGTGGGCGCGGGAGCGGAGGCACGGTGTGGCCCGACCGGAGCAGCACGAGAGTGGGGGGTAACGGGCGGGGATGGGGCAGGGGTTTGCGTGGGGGGAGGCGGGACGGAGGCACGGAGGAGGGGGTGGGGGGGTTGCGGCAGCTGCCGGAGAGAGAAGGTGGGGGGGGGGGAGGGGAGAGAAAAGGCAATTTGGCTTCTTCTTTTTTCCAGGATATTAAGTTGATACATATCAAAGTTGAGTGTATCAAGTTGAATACTTTGAATAATTGAGGGTATCAAGTTGTAATTTAGCCTATTTAAAAATTATCCTATGAAGTCAAATGGTAAATAAGTATTTTTAGTTGATGATATTATTTGTAAAACCTATATATATATATATATATATATATATATATATATATATATATATATATATATATATATATATATATATATAATTTTTCCTTCCATACCAAATAAAGAAAAGTGCATACTTTTTTATTTTTATCCCTTCTACCAAACATAAAAAAATAAAGATGTCGCTCCTTTCTATATAGATGAAAAATATATCTATATTTTTTTTCTCCCACTTTTTCATACTTCATACAAAACGGAGCCTTAGCTCGGGTCGGCTTAGCTTGGCTTGGAAATATTGTTTCCTAGTGATCGAAACCACTCAGATATGTAGATGTTTAAAATTGAACCGAGCTTCAAAAAAATAGCATTATGAACTGCATTGATAAATGTGATGATGAGAGTACCCATGTAAATTACGTATTTATCGATGTATTAACATGTGCCCTTAAGGCACATGTTAACAAAATCCTTTGTTAATTATCAATTGTGCTGCCCTTTATAACTCAATGATCTAAGGACTTGTTTGATTCACGGAATGATGGAGTTGGGAAAGGAAAGTAATTACTTTCTAATGTTTGGGAGCAAAAGGAAATGAGGAGGAAAGGAAAGTGATTCTCAATGTAAAAGAAAATTAGGGAAAAAATGGTTCACCTTTAAGTAATCACTTTTCCTCTTAATTTTCTTGTCATTTCTAAACACTGGAAAGAAAAATTAATGAAAATTGTAATTTCTCAAAGGAAAGGAAAGAGTAAGGAATTGATTTACTTCCCTTTCCCTTTTCCTTTCCCTTATGCGAACCAAATGAGGCCTAAGTTTTAAATACCAAATTTTTTTTCTAAGATAGAAGTAAATTTTAGAAACAATCTGTTTATTTTGTCTTTGTGGTAAATTTGATATCAATGGTGCAAGTTCTTAGTGTCTAACTGAGTGACTTTTTGTTTTTGTCTAAATTTCTCTCTATGACTATAGTAATTTAACCTTTTTTTATGGTTAAGGCGAGGAAACCTGAGACACCCATAATCTGAGCCTCTTATTGTGTTGGACAGTCTAAAATATTTTCGGATACTAAAAATTATTGCTTTGACCTCATGAAGTTTCCATGTCTGTGCAACAAATGTTTAAGGTTGGTAATTCCAATTCAACCTAACATTGCTCTATTATTAATTTTGGAGTGAAATGAAATTGGAATAATTCTGTTTTGCTAGAATTTGTGTAACTTCAAGTTAGTCATTTTGTTTCCTATACATGAACTTGAAAAGTGTAAAGCAGAAATTATTCAATCTAAGATTGTAGTTTAGTTTGAGTACTCTCGGTTAAGTAATTATCTTATTTCTAAAAAATAAGAAATAATATGAGATTTTAATTCCAGATTTATGTTCTGTTGCATTTCAACAAAGAGTTCCTCAAACTGACAGTTCAAATGATGAGTGAATCAATATTGTATGATTGTTAGTATTGTGTTTTGCTTTGTATTGTTTAGTTGCACTGTAGCTTTATGATTTACTCTCACATACTTGTTCTTAATATGTGTTTCTTTTTGTTGTACCAAGTGGGGTAAGTTACCAGATGATCTTTCACAATTTTTGACATTTAACAACATGAGAAATTTGACATTGGGCGGGCAGTGTATAAGTGACTTGATTCAGGTGGTAGCACTTTTCCTGCAACACTCGTATACTAGGAAGAAAACTTTTGTGTGAACTCCTAATCTCGACTTCAACTTCTGGTTCTACCATCTTTGATTAAGCCTCGGGACTAACAATCTCAAAGCAAGATCCGAGTAAGATGGAGAACCGATCAAACCTTCTCGATACTAGCTTTCACAAGCTTGAGAAGTTTGATGGCGAACACTATAACATTTGGAAGAGGAAGATCTCTCTGAATCTTCGTCTTGTCAAAGTTGCTTATGTGTTGGTTGATCCAGAACCTACCAACCCGAACTTGAGGTCGGTGTGGTGCAGGACGCGCACAACAAGTGGAAAGTAGACAACGACCACTACCGGCTATTGATCCTCAATGCAATGGAGGACTCGATGACAGAGTCATACAACAAGAAAGAGAAGGCCAAAGACGTCTGGGAAGCTCTTGAGAAATATTACAAAACTGATAAAAAGATGTCAAAAATTTATCTCGTTGAAAAGTTTTTCACTTTGCAATTTGAAGACGAGAAGGTAACGTTGTCGCAAGTCAAGGAACTTCTGAAGATGTAGCAGAAGCTGGAGGAAGAGGGCATGAAGCAGGAAGATAAGTTCATGGTAGGGGTTATCGTCACCAAGCTTCCTCCAGGCTGGATCAGGTTCAAGACTGACGTGTACCGTAAGAAGATGGAGATCCAGCTCGAAGATCTTCTTCACTGGATTCACATTGAAGATGAGGCCAGGGGACAACTGAAGTTGGATTCCCTGTCCAAACAGTTGGTAAAGGCCAACTTGGTGCATGCTGGTGATTCCAAGGGGAAGTCGGCTTCGTTCAAACCGAAGCCAAAGACCAAGTCTGAAGTGACTTGCTTCAATTATGGCAAGAAGGGTCACTACCGTAGTGAATGCAGATCCAAGCCCAAACAGACAGAGCAATGTGAGCCAAACATGGTTTCTATGATTGCGCAGTTTATCACGACTGGTATCGACTCTGACTGATGGGTGGACACTGCCGCATCCTACCATGTTTGCTCAAAGAATGAGTTGTTCACCACCTATAAACCTATATCTGAGAAGGTTATGGTGGCGAACCAAGCAAAAGCTGAAGTTCTAGGGACCGGAACAGTAGTACTGAACCTGACTTCGGAGAAGTCGCTTATGCTTCTGGATATGAAGCATGTACCAATAATAGCCAAGAATTTGGTCTCAGGAAGTCTGCTCTGCAACTCAGGCTTGAGGATTGACATTAATGCTGGACAGATAGTGATATCTTGTAACTCCTGCTACAATGAATCAAACTTCAACTTGTAACTCCTGCTACAATGAAAAATGCAGTCGCTTCTTCTGGTTATTCTCTTAAGTTATGGCACAATAGACTAGGACATGTTCATTGTAAAAGAATAAACAAGATATCTAGTCTAGGGCTTATCTCCAAATGTGGGGGTAAGCAGTGTTTGATAATAAATGAAAGATAATAAGACAAGGTTTATACGAAACCCGCTCTTTGGTTTACAAACAAGAAGTACAGTTAATCCTATACGAGGATGTCAAGTACAATTTTTAATCTGGGTAAATATTGCTATAGGAGTCTGATCTGCAGTTGATCACTTTGTCCCTTGGACCACACGATGATGAAGAAGTGCCGTAGAAGACAGAAAGTGCTTCGAAGGTTGCAAAAGAGAGTGGATGCTCGATGCCAAAGCCGTCGATCACTACTCCTTGTCTGAGCTCTGGATTCTTCTCTCTCGAAGACTCTCCGACTCTTAGTTCTTCAGCTCCAAGTTCTCGACCCTTTTTTCTTGACCTTGGTTCTCCACTGAATTTGACCCTTGATTTTTTTCGACCTTTTTCTCCACCTTTTTCTCCACCCCTCTGATTTTTGACCTTTGACCTCTGTCAATAGAGGTCTCTATTTATAGGATTTTAGTGACAGTAACCGTCCAATCGACGTAGAAGCCGGACAGTGGAGAGTGTGACACTTTTTACGCTGAAGGTTACAATAACCGTTACCTACGTATAAATGATCTCCTGAATGAGCATGTGATACGTGTCTCATTAAGAGATAATGCGTATAACTGCTGCAAAGATCACGGCATAAAAGCCACGTAGGTAGTTATCCCTCGCGTAGAAAAGGTTGGCGTAGAAGCCAATAACTGTTACCATGGCGTAGAAGCCAAGTGGGCATAGAAGCCGAGTGGGCGTAGAAGCCAAGTAGGCATAGAAGCCGAGTAGACATAGAAGCCGAGTAGGCATAGAAGCCGAGTGGGCGTAGAATCCTGATGCTACATAGACAGGTTAGCTGGCGTAGAAGATAGTTGATCCTCCTCCCTTGACTGAGGCTTTGAGCGAATTCTAGACCGAATAGCTTTTAATACGCACCAATGCAAACGTAGCCTGAGTTGGCATACAGCGTGCTCCTTAGCTAAAAATAGCCTGCTGGCGTAACGTGCAAAAGTGATGATGTGGACGTTTTAGCCAAAATTATGGTTCTTGAAGATATAATCAAATCTCTTGCATTAAATGCAGAGATCTGTCATCATCCTGTGCATTAAATGCAGAGGCGTGTCTCGAAGATCCGCCATCATTCTGCGCATTAAATGCAGAGACGTGCCTCAAAGATCTGCCACCATTCTGCGCATTAAATGCAGAGACGTGCCTCGAGCCCCGTACGAAGAGCAGCTTTTGATGTGGCAGCTTGTTTGTCTTCTGTGGAGCGTAAACAGCTCATATCTGCCTGTGTAAAACTAGGCAGCGTATTCCCTTGTATGCGTAAAAGCAGTTTACGTCGAGGAAATGTCACTAAACGACAGTTTGGGTTGCTGTGCCGCACCATTATTATAGCCGTCGTCTGGGTAGTCGTGCAGTACTGTTTGTCAGGAGTCAGACGTCAGATTCACTGCATAATTTGACAGGTTTATTTCGAGGAATACGAAGCGTTCCTCGTACACTTCAATGCTGCATTAAAAGCGGATGAGTTTTACGCCATAGAGACGATGTAGCACCCTTTTTACGCTGAAGCAGCCTGGACATACTGGATAGTTCTTGAGCTTATATTCTACGCTGTACTTAGCAAAAAAGCTCTGTTGTACGCCGATGGCTCCAAAGTTATATTTTACGCTGCCCAACATTAAAATGCTGCGTATAGCCATTCAGCGTATTTTTTATGCTTCTACAAGGAGGTGGAGAAGTGTGAGGTCTGTGCGCAGACAAAGATCACCAAAAAGTCATTCAAGCGGGTTAACCGAAGCACAGATCATCTGGAGTTGCTGCACTCAGATATCTTTGACTTCAAACAGTTCTCCAAAAAGGCCAAGATGGAGTATTCCATTACATTCATCGACGACTACTGGAAGTATGTGTTCATCTATCTGCTCAAGTCAAAGGACGAAGCACTCGAGAAGTTCAAGGAATTCATGGCAGAAACTGAACGTCAAACTGAGCAACAACTCAAGAGACTTAGAAGTGATCAAGGCGGAGAGTATAGGTCTATTGAATTCGCATCGTTCTGCAAATAACATGAAATTGTCAATGAGACGACTGCTCCGTATTCTCCTCAATCAAATGGAATAGCTGAGAGGAAGAACAGAACGTTGACAAAAATGATAAATTTAATGCTGTTAACTGCGGGTCTTCCAAACTGCTTCTGGGTTAAAGTTGCATTGACGGCTACGTTCATCCTGAACAGAGTGTCGTATGCAACATCTGATGTCACTCCTCATGAACTCTGGTTCAAAGTCTGACCCAACTTGAATGTCATTCGAGTGTGGGGGTATCTGGCATATGTGAAGCTCCCAAACTTGAAGATTCAGAAACTGGGTACGAGAACAATGAAGACCATCTTCTTGGGTTTTGCTGAGAAGAGTGATACTTGGAGGTTTCTTGATATAGAATCAAATCATATCATTGAATCTCGCGATGCAGAATTCTTTGAAGATAAATTTGCAAGACACAAGAATATTATTATCGCAGATATTCCGAAGAATAGTGTAGGTGAGGCTGAAGCTTTCAAAGAAGAAGTACATGAAAAAGTTATTCCAGAGACAACGTTCGAACCATAACTTGCAGAACCGAGAACTAAGCGGGTGAGGAGACAGAAGGACTTTGGAGAAGATTTCGTCATATATCATGTGGAAGCAGATCCGCTTACCTATGATGAGACGATAAAGACCAGAGATGTTATCTTCTGGAGGGAGGCTATCAATGACGAGCATGACTCAATAACCTCCAACAACACTTAGGTGTTGGTCGATCTACCTGAAGGAGCAAAACCAATCGGATGCAAGTGGACCTTCAAGAAGAAGATGAAGGCCGATGGAATAAAGTCATAAGATCAAACGACTACAGGGTCAGTGAAAACAAGTAAGTTTACACTAAGTTCGCTGACGGGAGAGGAGTCATCTTTTGTCTATACGTGGACAACATATTAATCCTGGGTACGGATCTAGCACGTGTCACTAAGACAAAGAAGTTCCTCTCATCCAAGTTCAGTATGAAGGACTTGGGGGAAGCTAATGTTATCCTCGTGATAAAAATTATCCAGACGGACACTGGAGTGGCGTTGTCACATTCTCATTATATTGAAAAAATGCCCACACTCTATGGATATCTGGATCTTTCAGGGATCGATACTCCGTACAGGTGTGACAAGAAGCCGAAGCCAAACCTTAGGGAAAGCATCAGGCGGCTGGAGTATTCAAGCGTCATTGGGAATTTGTTGTATGCAACAACTGCCACAAGGCCTGACATAGCTTTTGTCATGGGGATGCCGAGTCGATTCACGAGCAACCCAGGTGTGGAGCACTGAAAGGCTGTGAAGAGAGATGAGATATCTCAGGAGGACTCAGAAGTATGCACTGCACTACAGCGGGTATCCGACAGTAGTGGAAGGCTTCAGTGATGCAAGCTGGTGTTCAGAAGTATAGAGCGAAAGGTCCACAGGAGGATACGTCTTTTCCATTGGTGGAGCTGCTATATCGTGAAAGTCGAAGAAGCAGACTATGCTCTCTTATTTTGCGATGTAATCTGAGTTTTATGCACTGGCTGCTGCAGCGGATGAAGCAGAGTGGCTTCGGGAGCTCATGTATGATCTTTTATTGGCTGGTACGCAGATTCCGACGGTACTGATATATTGTGAGAACTAGGCGACTGCAGCGATGGCATCAAATGGCCTCTTCAATGGTAAGAAGAGGACTGTGCGGTTGAGGCATAGGGCAGTGAATGATCTGATAAAGACTGGAGTCATTGCCGTAATTGATGTTCGGAGTCGGGAGAACCTGGAGGACCCGTTCCCTAAGGGTCTCAAGCGCCAGTTGGTCAAGGACACAACCAAAATAGGCTTAAAGACATTCTGATATTGTGTCTATGTAATTCTACCATAAAATTTTATGCTATTAGTTCAAAGAGAAATATATTAGGCATCTAGTTTTTGGTTTAAAAAAGGACCATTAACTGGGAGAATATCAGGAACATTGGGTAATCATTTGAGACATTTAGGGGTTACGGACCCAGAACCACTGTTGTCTACTTCTTGTTCTTTATGAAGAACAATTTTCTGTGGAATGATGGCTTTGATGCCTTAATGAGTTCTCGGACAGAGTGAATGTCCGGTGTGGTTTATAGAAAGCACATAGTTTCAGTACTACAAGGGACTTGTATCCCATACTATAGTGGTATGACACCACAGAAGTAAAAGATATAAATCATCACTATTAAGTCATGTCACAGCGGCGTAGCACCGCACATAGGCATGTAGCCTAATGCTGTAAAATGAATAGTAGGCAGTACTACAAAGAGTGAGTGAACCTTATGTTACAGTGGTGTGACACCACAGAGGTAAAAGATGTAAATCCTCGGTGGAAAGTCATATCACAGCGGCGTAACACCGCAAGGAAGCGCAAGACTTTGTGCTGGATAGTTTGGCACTACAAAGAGGGAGTGAACCTCATGCTACAGTAGAGGACACCACATGAGGGAGTGAACCTCGACAGAAGGCCATGTCATAGCGGCATAGCACCGCAAGGAAGCGCAATGCTTCATGCCAATGACTCTTTAAGAACACACCTATAGTGTATGAAAAGAGATACATACCGTCTCTTGAGGAAAAATTTGTAGACGCCCAAAATATATACACCAAAACCAGGTGTACAAAGGACCTTTAATGTGCAACTGGAAGCACAGTTGATGTCATTGTGTGAGTGAAAAGAATTACAACTATAGTGCATAATTCAAGGCTTAGTCCATTCTTGTATCATACTTTTATTTATCCCATGCGAAAAGATTCAAGTCGAAACGAAATCTATCCTAATGCATGATGGGCAGTCACGGTGAGGAACGCTCAACCCATATATTGAGATATGTGAAGAATTGTTAGTATTTTTGCCTTTGGACTATGAAAGATAGTCCCACATTGGCTACACCACCAAATAGGTATCTCAATATAATGCTTTACTTGTGTTGAGGTGTGCACATGGGTGTGGTGAGGCACATGGGTGCCATGAGGGGGTATTTTATTAGGATAAAAAATGATTAACTCCTTATTAAAAACATTTATGTTTTTTGTCATTCTCTTGAAATTTATTCCATAGGAGCTAAGCCCCAAAGGGGCTTAGCGACTCAGACTCGGGCCCAAGGGCGCAATGTGGCACTTTGTTGGCACACTTTGCACTTAGCACTTCAGCATCGGCGCAGGCGCTTGTGCGCATTTGATGCGCTCTCTCATGCGCGAGCTGCATGCACGGTCGCATGGACGATGCGATCGCATGGACGACGTAGTCGCATGCGCTGATGCACGCGCTGTCGCATGGGCTGTCGCATGCTCTACAGCATGCGTTGTCGCATGCTCTGCCGCATGCGTTGTCGCATGCGCTGCGGCTGCAGATATATTTGAACGGTTATGGAAAGATATGATCTGTTATTCAGATCCGTTTTTTTGAGAGATTTGAAATTAATACGTGTTATCTTCTAGGGATTCGTAATTAATCTGTTTCTATCTTTCCGTAACTGTTGGACGGCTAGAATTTCATCATCTATAAATACTATCTTCGTATCTCTTTGAGGACTTACTTCGAAAAAGAGAAGAAGAAGAGAGTTGTTGTTGCCGCCGCCATTGGAGTCCAGGGAGTTCGTTTGAGTCCAAACAGAGGTGACAACGAACGTTCCAGAAGTTTTACGTGAACTTGCTGGTTCCTAGGAGCATATCATGTGTCACGCCCCAAATCTCCCGCAAGCCCAATTGTCCCTGCTGAACGTGAATCACCATGTTTCAGCTCTCCCGCAGGACAATCGTTCTTATCGGGACGTGATGCCGTGCAAGCCTAAGATGCGCTTGCACAAGGCCAAAGCTTTGAACAAGGGCAAGTAAGCTATTCAATACTGAAGCAGCGGCACACATATTGCAGAAAAGTAAAGAACACAGTGACATATAAAAACAGGCTCTTTTATTGATAATCAAAAGTGTTACAAGTGGCGCAAGGCCAAGGTTACAGATCGCTCAAGCACTCTTCTCTCGATCACAATAATACCGTTCCATACATTACGTCCCTCTATACAAAAGCAACTCCATCTCGATACGTCTCAAGGCATCGATTCCAGATTTTTGGTTCCTTGGGATGAGGCACGGCTATCGCTTCCTCGGACGATCAGGCACCTGAGAACAAGCAAAGTGTTGGTGGGTCAGCACTTTATGCAAGTATTGGTGAGATAAAACAACTGAACAGAAGCTACACCCCCTGAAACCCACACTAAGTAATCATGTGGCAAAACATTGCATTACTAGTGATCTTGCTAGTTTTACTTAGGTTCATTTCATGCAGTTCAGAACTATAGTCAGATTACACCTTTGAAAACATAACTTTGAAACAGTTTTGCATATTCAAACTTATAAGCATACGAATCGGGACAGTGCTCTATCGTGCTGTGTGCAGCATGTATTGTGCAACACAAATCTAACTTTAGGGGCAAAGCTTATCTTATAGCAGACTGAATATATCGAATTAAGGCAACATATCAAATGGAATATCATACTTTTTAAGCACACAGAAGGACTACCTTATATGAATTCGGTCCCCGAGAAACTCAGGATCGGTAGCGGTAATCCAGCTAACCAATGACTCACATTCTGATACTATTAGCAGCTGAGACCGAGGTTCAGCTCTCCCGCACTAATAGTCATTGTCTGACCGATGCAATGCATAAAGCACTAACAGATAATCTCTATGATGCAGACAAAAAGAATGAGCAGACTTATGTAATAACTCATATTTCTTACCCCATAGTCGAACGGTTATTCCTGCAGCAGACACACAAGTTAGTCACAATTTGCATATTCATAACTTATGTATCAATCACTGGCATCATCAATCGATAGGTATGCAAGAAGGTAAACCTAGCATGCGCTCTATCTATATGACGGTCCATGGGTTGCCCCATGATTAGCAGCAGTTGTCCAAGGTTCAGCTCTTCACCAGCACGCACGGGTGTCGGTAGCTGTCACCCGAGGTCCAGCTCTACCAACACACCCGAGTACTAGCAGTTGTGACATCATGGGTTCTGCACCACACTAATAGACATATCGCCCTACTAGACCCCCTTACGGGCCCTATACCTCAGGGCGATCCAAAAATCTCTTTCGGACCGAGCGATTCCCAGTGCCCTAGGAATCGTTCGAGAGACAAGATCTTGTGCACAAGTTGTCCGAGACCAATGCAATAACATAAACACATAGTGCAAGCAAAACAATGATCAAGCAAAACATATGCGGTCTTAGCGAAACACATCTTATCGAAATGAAGCACATCTTATCACATGAGTAATAGCACACCCCACTAGACCCTTGCGGGCCGTATCCTCAGGGCATACTATTAGTCACTGCATTCACATATTTTACTTATAACAGTTCGATATAGCAAACAGACAAGCAAAATATATTAAGACAAGCACGATTGATTTCATAGTTTAACATGCAATAACTATCTCTTTCTTAGCATATTCAAAGGGACATATTCGAGCCAGTCATTTACTTATCTTTCTTAGCATAGCATAGGTTGGTTTGATAGCTGTGTCGGTATTTCTAAGCATGCAACATTTCTTATTCTCTTTAGCATAGCAATGGTTCTATCTTATTCTGACAAGCATTTCCATTCTCTTAGTTAGGCAGCAAATTCGTTTCAATGACAAGCTATATGAGTTCTCTTATTAGCATACTGAGTTGGTCCTATCATTCTCTTATGAAAACATTCTTCTTAAGCAAACAAGCATTCAAAAACTCAGATTCATTATTAAGTCGTGCAAGAATCAGAGAATGCAGTTCTGCCCACTCACATTGATTAATCGGTCGGGAACTCTCCGAGAAGACTTTCGTTCGAGCAAGCAAGGCGATCTCACTTGTACATAGTGCCTACGCGGAGCGGGATACTACATCATGTGGGATTAATCTTGCTTTGCAACGGTGATCCTTATCACCCCAGCAAGCAAAGTATCTTCTTCCTCCTCTCTTCTGTGAGTTGTAACTCTGTTCTGTCCGTTTTCAACTGCAATTGCAAGAAAGAACGAGAAAATATTTTTCTTTGATTATTTTATTATCTTGTTTCCTATTGTAATCAAATATTATATATTGTCTTCTTGTTGGATCGAGAGATATCAGAAAGGAAACTCTTGTGTGAACTTCTGATCTCGACATTAACTTCTGGTTCAACCATCTTTGATTAAGCCTCGAGACTAACAGATACTGAATACATGAAATGCAAGGAAATACAAATACATACGTGTATTCGTATAAAATATCGATACTGGAAACAAGTGTTACAACAAGGATAAAGTGATGACCCATGCAAGTCTGTCTTCAGACTTGTGGATTTCTAATAGTATAGAAAATCTCTATCCAAATACTTCTTTTGGTATGCTCTTGATCGATTGAATTGTCAAAATATTTAACATCCTTATTTCTTCCTCATTCGTTATTGATACTTGGTGTCCTTTATTTCTGGGACACTTCATCTGCTTCAGTAAAAGAGACTTTGGTAGCACAACACTCAGGGGAGTAGATATCAAGAGGACAACATAATGCATGCATATCATCAGCCGCTAGGGGCACAACCTTGGATAGAGCAGAATGTTTCGAAAGTTCAGCCAACAGTTATAGTGCAACCACTATTGGAGCAACTTGATGCACGCACACTACTCGTGGTTATTAAGACTATGATGACTAGACAACAACAACAACAAAATGTCCTACTTTAACATTGCATCCATGTTACACACTAGTGCAGTACAAGTGCAGTGAGCAACTTCAGTCGTCTACATCAACCGATACAGAGGATGTGATAGCTTCTGATTCATGGTTCAGGACACTCGAGTATGTCTCTACCTTATGGCAGTTTTGTAGTTTTGGATAAAGACTATCGACTGACAATTTCACAGTTATGCCGAAAAGACTGTTTTAGTGGGCAAAGGAATACTTATGGGGAAACTAAAGATTAGCAGAGCGCGAAGGCAATTGCAACAATTTTAGAAGGTGACTTTTGAACTCAAATCAAGAGGAAGATTATTGTAGTGTAGCTTATGTTCAACTAAGGATGCTGCGAGCTTTGTACTAAGGGAATTTAGAGAAAAAGAAGATAGAGAGTTCATTGGAGATCTCGTAAGAGAATATTTTGTATGATGCAATATTGTTATAGTATTGTCTTGATTTAATAAAGTTATTGTTCTCTTGCCCAATGGACATATAGGTCATCTTCGGTCGAACTACATTATGAAGTGTATTTCTTCATAATGTTATTTTTTTGGTACTTATGCCTTTGTTTTATTCTTCATCATAACGATTCATTATATCGCAAAATATACAGTCAACGTGTAGGTGCACACTCATAAGATACTGTAATGACCTCAATTCTGAATATTACTTGCACTGTTGACATGAAGGAGATCCCTATAGTGACATGAAGAACATCCCTATTGACATTAGCATATATCATCCATTAGGGACTCCTTTGTGGTGTCGTGTGCAATAAACTCGTACAACTAACTGAGTACATGTACTCTCACTATGGTCTCAACTACACTACCAACTTATGAGACTAGTTGAATCATCATAGGAGTTCGACGTAGAGTACACCTACCTATCCGGTTTTACCAATGTCTCTATTGGTATCAAGAAGATATACATGTAAAGTAAAACACAAGTCATTCGTGTCGACATCCAAGTCATCTCATGACACGACAAAATTCATCACCTTTACTCTTAGAAATTATTAACAATTACATAAACACAGACTATAAAAACTATTAAATAATAATTAAAATGTTTGATACATCTAGTGATATTTGTTTAAGTGAAAGGTCTTTTAGATTGGCTGGTAGGACATATCACTATCAGGGGAGTCTCATGGTTCGTTCTCTCAAAAGAAACATCTTGAGCCATAAGATAAAATTTGACGAAGAAGACAGATACTTAGAATAATCAGTACACCTGTAGCAACATAAGATCTCTTAGATCACTTCAATTTAACCATTACTTGGATTTTTGCTATACCATAACTAATTGGCATGTTTATTAATGAATGAGAAAAAGATTAAAATGAGCTCTTCCCTAACTACTCCCTAACTACGTGTTTGGCTTCTTAGTCCAAGAAGGGATTATTGTGATTGTTCTTTAAGAGCCTAAATTATTGTGATTGTTGTTCTTCAACATAGAAGGTAGGTATCTATGTGCCGAACAGCAAATGTAATATTGTTGATATTGTAAAACTTGTAAACCTCTAAATTCATATTGATAACATTTATTTTTCATGCATGTTTCTGTACAGCGAGCTGCAAATGCCAAATGGTGGTACACTACAAGTTCGAGATATATACAATTTAAGAATATCTACTCCACTGGCAGTCATTTAGTCTACACTAACATAATAGTAAGCACCATGAAAGAGAGTATTTTAAAAATCAACCACAAAAATCAATTATAAATGTAATTTTATTAGGTAAACATCCAATCTGCGGTTTGCACCGACAACAAAGTCATAGGCCACATAATAATCCAAAAAAAGCCATTAATCAAAATTAACAATTTCATGATTCTGCAATTTGATGATACAACTAACAGATTTATCACCTTTTAAAATACAATCCAAGAACTAATTAAAACTCTTGCTTTTTGGCAACTTTCCAACTATAAAATCTTTTCTTAAAAAGCTCCTAAGATGTTAGGAGACCTACTTATTTAAGTTAGCCCTTCGTAAAAAAGGGAAGAGAAAAGAAGTATGAATTCTACCAGACTACAATTAAGCACAGAGAACATATATCATTGCAAGAAAAAATTGTAGAGCAGTTAAGCACTAAGCCAACACGAAACCCGATTTACATAAGGCTGCATATGTCACGCCCCGGACCCACCCGGGCCGCCGCTCCGCCCTGCCCTGCCCCGTACGGCCGGGATTAACGAACCGGGCATGAATCACCGTGCCTCGGCGCGCCGAACGGGAATCACCGCGCCCGTCCCGCGGGTGCGAGGGAGGAAGGGAGCTAAGCGAATGGCCCGTTCGAGCTTTCGGGGGACGTGATGCCGCACGGGCCTGGGGTTGCGCCCGTGCAAGGCCAATCGTTTAAGTTGATAGTTGGCTATCATCGCATCAATCGAGTAAGCAGCGAAAAGGGACTTGTTGCAATACAATGCATTAGCCAACTGAGTGTTCGGGACAATCGAGGCAACTTGGGTTTCCTTTAGCAAAGGGCACACGTTTGTTCCATACATTATGCCCCCTTATACGATAGCATTCTCGGGGCAACAATCGAAACCAGGATTCCGGGTCTTCGGGACTGTGGCACGCCTATCGCTCCCTCGGACGATCCAGTACCTGCAAGCAAGTAAACTGTTGGTGGGTCAGCACTTTATACAAGTACTGGTGAGATAAATCAACTGAACAGAAACATGCATTCACTCAAACCAACACTAAGCAATCATGTTATAAAACATTATATTACTAGTGATCTTTCTAGTTTTACCTAGGTTCATTTCATGCAATTCGCTAGCAGAGTCATATTACATTGTTTGGAAACATGTTTGGAAACAGAGTTTCATATTGAATAAGCAAGCAAGCAAGCAAGCAAGCAACCGTTCATGTTTCAGGGTGTGCGCAGCGTGTCTCGTGCGACTCCAGGGTCAGATGCAAAGCTAGACACACAATGCACAATCTTAGGGGCAGTCACTATCCAAGCCAACACAATGACTTAGCTATATGCAGGGCGGTCCCCGAGTATATCAGGATCAGCAGCTGGTGGAACAGCATACCAATGACTCATTTCTCTGAAGCTACTGGCAGCTGTGACCCATGGTGGCTATGACGCATGCAGTTCAGCTCTCCACCAAAAGCTATTGTCCGACCGCGTGCGAATGTATGGAACAGTATTAAATAAACTCTAGTATGCAGACGAGATAAACCATCAGAATACACTCATTGTTGCGGGGCAATCCGACTTATCACTTGAACACGTTTAGGCACAATATGGTTCTCTCGAAGCATAGACGATAGTGAACATGTTCATGCACTCTAGGCAAGCGTTCAGGATTCTCGTTTAGCAGACTTATCCTTTCAAAGACAAGCTAGGTGAGTTCGTTCATTAACATGCAAGGCAGGTTCTATCATTCTCTTAAGAAAATATTGTAAGCAAAAACTCAGGTTATTATTAAGGCGTGCAAGAATCAGAGAACGAAGTTCTGCCCACTCATCTTGATACATAACGCCGGTGCGGAGCGGGGCGTTACATACTTACCAACCAACAAAAAGTTTCATCCTCGAAACTTCAAGGATAAACTTCTCGATATTCCGAGCAGCGATAGTGCCGTCCCTCGCCGTACTCAATCAAAACAGTCAAGCAATTCAAGTTCAGAAAACATTTGCACTTTGAGAATATCTATGGAATTATTGTATGGAACGCTCTTTGCAAAACCATATCGATCTCAGGGTCATAGCAACGGTTTTGGGCCAGAGAATCGATTCCGCTCTGATACCATTCTGTCATGCCCCGGACCCGCTGTCACGCCCTGATCTCCCGCAGGCAATCGGCCGTTCACGCTAGGCGGGAATCACCCACGCCAGCGCTCCCGCGGAACGATCGCTTAACCTATCCGGACGTGATGCCGCACTAGCGTGAGCCACGCCCGTGCAAGGCCATGGTTCATTGGCTGGCGGTAAGAGTTCTAAGCCACGGAGTCGCACAGATTGTCCGAGTGCAACGGAGTCATAAACGCATAGCGATTTGATAACATGTTCACTGAGTTGACAATATAGCGGAAGCATAGAAACACAAGTTTGAAGTAAAGTAACTCTTTTATTGATATAAACATGTGTTACAGGCGGCGTATAGCCGAGATTACAAGTTGCTCAAGCCTCTCTCTGAAACAGTAAAAGCGTGCCAAGTGGCTACAATTTGGAATGATTGTACAGGCGATGGTCAGGCGACGCTCCAACATTATGTCTTGTATATGTGCTTCAGTCCCGGATGCACCGTTGCTTCGGAGTGATGTCCACGCCTTAGCACGCACATTGGAGGCATCCGCACCGAACGAGGTTTTCCCGCACCCTACATACAAACTGGTGGATTATCAGTACATTGAATGCACTGGTGGGGAAGCTACTCGCCCGCTCGA
This sequence comes from Iris macrosiphon, assembly GCA_036927795.1. NCBI lineage: Eukaryota > Viridiplantae > Streptophyta > Magnoliopsida > Asparagales > Iridaceae > Iris > Iris macrosiphon. The sequence goes on from JAYESA010000009.1 coordinate 179,701,335, forward strand.
CAAATCCAAACACGTAATACAGGTTCCGTGCACAACTATTAAGTTGTCTTTCTAGTTGTCTTAGGATCAGTTTTATGCAAATATTGAATAGCCTAACGTGTCGGGCAGTGCACCGTACGATGTTTGAGGAAACACGGCGAGACTTACCAACTTATCATTTATCCTTCCCTGTCCAAGGTAAACATTGTTAATTTAAGCAGAGGCATGTATAAACATTCAGGAGGCATAGCATATGCAAACAAGAGTATTTATTTCAAGATCGTTCAGGTGTTTAGTTGCTCTTGATGCGATACAGTGCCTCGCACGCGGATAGCCGCTAAGCGAGGATGAATTGTTTATCTTTTGTTTACAAGCAAGCATGCAACAAGTTCATTACAAGGCGATCACTAGCGTATGCCTTAATGGACGGTATAGTCTTTGACGAGATGGGTTGCAACAAAGAACAAGGGGCGCTGCAAGCCATTCCGCCGAACAAGAGACTATTTAGTCTAGACGAGAATGCTTTGCAATAAAGTACAAGAGGCGCTGCAAGCCATTCCACTGAACAAGAGACTAAGAACAATATGTCTCGCCCGGACCGGGTCGATGCCAGTGCCCCAGCATCGCCCGTGAGACCGTTACCCTGTGCACTGGTTGTCCATGATCGAACAGGGCCTTGGTTGGGGCAACAAGAGTACAAGACAAGAGTACAAGACAAGAGGCAAGCTGTTGAGGCAACAATAGTACAAGACAAGATGCATTGCCTATTTCGTTGTTCAGTGACTATCTTTTGCCTTGATACAATTCTCCTGGGGCGGAGATTGCCTTGGTGACCTAGCGGTCCCGTATACTTGCAGGTTCGTTCAGGCACGGAACGACTACTTAGTAGTCTTCCGGGGTTTGGATGAAAATACGGTAACTTCAAGCAGACAAGCATGCGTTTCTAAGGAACATAAGCAGGCACGTTTGCTCGGGCCCGAAGGTAAGCCGAGAATTGAAACCGTTAAGGGACTTAGCATGCGAGGGTCTGAATATAAGCAGTATTTCGATTTCCATGTTCTAGCAAGCAATACAAGTTGGGATTATTCCTTTAGCTAGGTGCGTTGGATTTATTAGCATGCAGGGGGTGAATCACCTAGCGACTAGCATGAATATTCCAGATTTTATGTGTGCTGGCTAAGCAAAGACAAGTTCACCGTAGCCACCCACCTTAGCGATGATTTGCCTCGGTAGAGCGATACGTCTGAGCGAGCCTCTGAAAGTCCAAGCCGGATTCCTGTAGGGGCAAGTCTGGATATCCTTTGCTTCTTGATCGAGGCAAAGCGGGTCGGGACAGCTGCACGATTGTCGTTTGAGACGGCAGTCCGCTTGAGCGGAACGGGGTGTTACATCCTACCAAACTTAGAAAAAGTCTCATCCTCGAGACTTACTAAGGACAAGCAGTAATCTAGGGTCGAGGCAATCCTAGACAAGTCGTTGCACTTGTTCATTTGGATATTCACTTGCACAAGCATCAAAATCAGTATATCGCTTAAACTGGATCGTGCGCACTTTCGAAGGGCCCCTCTAGCGTGAACACGTCAACCAGCTCAGTGATAGCGAAGTCTTAGCACTCGAGTTTCACCTTTTCTTAAGTCTTGAATGGTGCACTAGTTCAAGACGTCCCTCGAATAGATGCATTCAACCAAACTTAGAGTTAGTAAAAATCGGACAAGCTACTAGCGATACTCTCAAGGGTTCGCACAGGTTGGCACAAAGGCCACTCGCAGCATACAACCATACAAGCAAGCATATCATTCAAAACGCATTTTGAAAGTATTTAGACTTATTGTTGGAACATCCCATCGAGGCATTGAGAGAGAGCGTGCACATAACCCATGAACGAGCTTTCGAAACAGAGATATCGAATTGAGGCCAAAGGCGTAGAAGCCAGGCTCTGATATCATTCTGTCACGCCCCGATCTTCCACAGGCAATCGGCCGTTCCCGCTAGGCGGGAATCACCCACGCCAGCGCTCCCGCGGAACGATCGCTTAACCTATCCGGGCGTGATGCCAAACGAGCGTGAGCCACGCCCGTGCAAGGCCATGGTTCATTGGCTGGCGGTAAGAGTTCTAAGCCACAGAGTCGTACAGATTGTTCGAGTGCAACGGAGTCATAAACGCATAGCGATTTGATAACAGGTTCACTGAGTTGACAATATAGCAGAAGCATAGAAACACAAGTTTGAAGTAAAGCAACTCTTCTATTGATATAAACATGTGTTACAGGCGGCGTATAGCCGAGATTACAAGTCGCTCAAGCCTCTCTCTGAAACAGTAAAAGCGTGCCAAGTGGCTATAATTTGGAATGATTGTACAGGCGATGGTCAGGCGACGCTCCAACATTATGTCTTGTATATGTGCTTCAGTCCCGGACGCACCGTTGCTTCGGAGTGATGTCCACGCCTTAGCACGCACGTTGGAGGCATCCGCACCGAACGAGGTTCTCCCGCACCCTGTATACAAACTGGTGGATTATCAGTACATTGAATGCACTGGTGGGGAAGCTACTCGCCCGCTCGACAAATCCAAACACGTAATACAGGTTCCGTGTACAACTATTAAGTTATCTTTCTAGTTGCCTTAGGATCAGTTTCATGCAAATATTGAATAGCCTAACGTGTCGGGCAGTGCGCCGTGCGATGTTTGAGGAAACACGGTGAGACTTACCAACCTACCATTTATCCTTCCCTGTCCAAGGCAAACATTGTTAATTTAAGCAGGGGCATGTATAAACATTCAGGAGGCATAGCATATGCAAACAAGAGTATTTATTTCAAGATCGTTCATGTGTTTAGTTGCTCTTGATGCGATACAGTGCCTCGCACGCGGATAGCCGCTAAGCGAGGATGAATTATTTATCTTTCGTTTACAAGCAAGCATGCAACAAGTTCATTACAAGGCGATCACTGGCGTATGCCATAATGGACGGTATAGTCTTTGACGAGATGGGTTGCAACAAAGAACAAGGGGCGCTGCAAGCCATTCCGCCGAACAAGAGACTATTTAGTCTAGATGAGAATGCTTTGCAACAAAGTACAAGAGGCGCTGTAAGCCATTCCGCCGAACAAGAGACTAAGAACAATATGTCTCGCCCGGACCGGGTCGATGCCAGTGCCCCAGCATCGCCCGCGAGACCGTTACCCTGTGCACTGGTTGTCCATGATCGAACGGGGCCTTGGTTGGGGCAACAAGAGTACAAGACAAGAGTACAAGACAAGAGGCAAGCTGTTGAGGCAACAATAGTACAAGACAAGATGCATTGCCTATTTCGTTGTTCAGTGACTATCTTTTGCCTTGATGCAATTCTCCTGGGGCGGAGATTGCCTTGGTGACCTAGCGGTCCCGTATACTTGCAGGTTCGTTCAGGCACGGAACGACTACTTAGTAGTCTTCCGGGGTTTGGATGAAAACACGGTAACTTCAAGCAGACAAGCATGTGTTTCTAAGGAACATAAGCAGGCACTTTTGCTCGGGCCCGAAGGTAAGCCGAGAATTGAAACCGTTAAGGGACTTAGCATGCGAGGGTCTGAATATAAGCAGTATTTCGATTTCCATGTTCTAGCAAGCAATACAAGTTGGGATTATTCCCTTAGCTAGGTGCATTGGATTTATTAGCATGCAGGAGGTGAATCACCTAGCGACTAGCATGAATATTCCAGATTTTATGTGTGCTGGCTAAGCAAAGACAAGTTCACCGTAGCCACCCACCTTAGCGATGATTTGCCTCGGTAGAGCGATATGTCTGAGCGAGCCTCTGAAAGTCCAAGCCGGATTCCTGTAGGGGCAAGTCTGGATATCCTTTGCTTCTTGATTGAGGCAAAGCGGGTCGGGACAGCTGCACGATTGCCGTTTGAGACGGCAGTCCGCTTGAGCGGAACGGGGTGTTACACCCGCCGGGCTGCCGCTCCGCCCTGCCCCGCCCCGTACGGCCGGGATTAACGAACCGGGCACGAATCACCGTGCCTCGAAGCGCCGGACGCGAATCACCGCGCCCGTCCCGTGGGTGCGAGGAAGGAAGGGAGCTAAACGAATGGCCCGTTCGAGCTTTCGGGGGACGTGATACCGCACGGGCCTGGGGTTGCGACCGTGCAAGGCCAATCGTTTAAGTTGATAGTTGGCTATCATCGCATCAATCTAGTAAGCAGCGAAAACGGACTTGTTGCAATGCAATGCATTAGCCAAATGAGTGTTCGGGACAATCGAGGCAACTTAGGTTTCCTTTAGCAAAGGGCACACGTTCGTTCCATACATTATGCTCCCTTATACGATAGCATTCTCGGGGCAACAATCGAAACCAGGATTCCGGGTCTTCGGGACTGTGGCATGCCTATCGCTCCCTCGGACGATCCAGTACCTGCAAGCAAGTAAACTGTTGGTGGGTCAGCACTTTATACAAGTACTGGTGAGATAAATCAACTGAACAGAAACATGCATTCACTCAAACCAACACTAAGTAATCATGTTATAAAACATTATATTACTAGTGATCTTTCTAGTTTTACCTAGGTTCGTTTCATGCAGTTCACTAGCAGAGTCATATTACATTGTTTGGAAACATGTTTGGAAACAGAGTTTCATATTGAATAAGCAAGCAAGCAACCGTTCATGTTTCAGGGTGTGCGCAGCGTGTCTCGTGCGACTCCAGGGTCAGATGCAAAGCTAGATACACAATGCACAATCTTAGGGGCAGTCACTATCCAAGCCAACACAATGACTTAGCTATATGCAGGGCGGTCCCCGAGTATCTCAGGATCGGCAGCTGGTGGAACAGCATACCAATGACTCATTTCTCTGAAGCTAATGGCAGCTGTGACCCATGGTGGCTATGACGCATGCAGTTCAGCTCTCCACCAAAAGCCATTGTCCGACCGCGTGTGAATGCATGGAACACTATCAAATAAACTCTAGTATACAGACGGGATGAACCATCAGAATACACTCATTATTGTGGGGCAATCCGACTTATCACTTGAACACGTTCAGGCACAGTATGGTTCTCTCGAAGCATAGACGATAGTGAACATGTTCATGCACTCTAGGAAAGCGTTCAGGATTCTCGTTTAGCAGACTTATCCTTTCAAAGACAAGCTAGGTGAGTTCGTTCATTAACATGCAAGGCAGGTTCTATCATTCTCTTAAAAAAATATTGCAAGCAAAAACTCAGGTTATTATTAAGGCGTGCAAGAATCAGAGAACGAAGTTCTGCCCACTCACCTTGATACATAACGCTGGCGCAGAGCGGGGCGTTACAGCATACAAGCTATCACTAAATAGTCATAGGAATGTTTGTACTGCTTCTACAGAATGCTTGCATGAATCCTAATATCTCAAACCAACTAGCTAGTGTTGTGTTTATGTAGAAGTAAGAGAGTAATAAAAGTGAATTAAGGGTTAAATTAATTACTTATTCCTGCTTGAAGTTAAGTGAGGGCGTTGTTGTGTTCCCCTTGAGTAGTAAGAGAGTAATAAAAGTGAATTAAGGGTTAAATTAAGTAGTAGAAAAAAGTATTGGCGAGTCAAGTGAGGGCGTTGTTGTGTTCCCCTTGAGCAGAGGTGGTTATAAGTCTCTTGAGATCACAGTACAAGATTGTGGACTTGAGCTGGTGATCCCCCTTCGTAAGTTCCCAGCACTTCCTCGTCAATAATCTTCTTGGATGAACCATGATCAATAGGCAACAAATTGAGTACTGGAGCAAACTTGTTCTCCTTCTGCTTCAGTAACAATTCTTCATTTTGGTCATGCTTGGATGAACCCTAATCAAGAAGCAACAAGTTGAATAGTGCCAAAAATTTATCCTTCTTCACTAACAACTATTCATGCTAGTCATGCTTGGATGAACCATGATCAATAGCCAACAAGTTGACTGGAGCAAACTTTCTGATCTTCTTTTTCAGTAACAACTCTTCATGTTAGCCATATGCTTGGATAAACCCAAATCATCTAGCCTCTTGTAAATAATCTCTAACTTGACTAGCTTTGTCCCATTTTGTTTGAGCGATACGGTTATCTGCATGAAACAGATGCAATAAAATAAATTCGGAAGTAGGAAAAAAATCTGATATAAAATCGGAGAACAAGAATTACCAAATAAATTTCATAAACAAAAATGTATGCATAACATAAGATCATATAATAATGAACTATATATCCATGAAAACCAAGGTGTGTGGACAGAGGATGCCACATATCCATTCCATAAGTGTTGACATGATGTAAGGTCCACAGCGACTCACAAGGTACACCTAGCGCTTGAGGTGCAAGGTTCATGGCATGATGTGGGCTTCATTGAAGCAAGGCACGCATTTTCTGAATCTTTTTAAAAAAAATAAAAATGACAATTAAATTGGTGACATTATCTTAAACAATTTATTGTATAGATATTTAAAAGAAAAAATGGAAAATATTTTTACAAATTTACAAATTACCCAAATGTTGCTACCAATGTTACACGAAAACAAATACGACACGACGTGGCAAGCACACAACAACACGGAATGACATCTATTTTGGTGTGTCCTAGTATATTTTGAAGTGTCTAGGTTATTTCGATATATGTTTGTACGATAAGGTCTAGATTTTTGGAGTACTTATGCTTCCTCGGTTGCATGATGTCGACAATGTAAGAGAAAAATTAAAAGAAAAATTGGAAAATATTTTTACAAATTTAAAAATTAAAAAATCACCCGAAGATTGCAATCTATGTTACACGAAAACGGATACAACACGACATGGCAAGCACACAACACAACGGACATAACATATATATATTGGTGTCCTAGTGAATTTTTAAATGTCTAGTTTATGTTTGATTTGTGTCCGACATGATACGACCCAGATTTTTGAAGTATTTGTGCTTCCTAGATTGCATGATGTCGGCAATGTAAGAGGTTATTCTTCTGACATACCATACGGGATGTTGCAAACTCAAAAGTAAGGTGCGAAGCTAGATTATCCGATTCGAATCTTATCACAACCGGATATGGATCTAATAATATTGAATACGCTAGGATCCAAATGCAAATTTAATTTATCTGAAATATGGATATGCTTTTGTTTGTGGTATTAAATGAAAGAATAAAAATATATTCAAGACGGGGTTTATACGAAACCCGTGTTCTTTGGTTTACAAATAAACTTGTACAATTTAATCCTATACGAGGATGTGGGAGTATAATTTATTTAATCTGGGTAAATATTGCTATAGGTGTCTGAACTGCAGTCGATTACTTTAGCCCTTGGACCACACGATGATGAAGAAGTGTCGTAGAAGACAGGAAGCAGCTTCGAAGGTTGCAAAAGAGGGTGGATGCACGATGCCAAAGTCGTCGATCCCTACTCTTTGCCTGAGCTCCGGATTCTCTCTCTCTCTCTCTTTCTCTCTTGACCTCGGATCTGATATTGGATTTCTTGACCAATTTTTTGACCTCTTTTCCTTTTCACCTCCTTCTTTCTCCTGTTGATAGAGGTCGCTATTTATAGAGTTTTAGTGACAGTGACCACTCCGTCGGTGTAGAAACCGAGTAGTGGAAAGTACAGCACCCTTTTACACAACGGTTAAAATAACCAATGTCTGCGTATAGATGATCCTTTGAATGAGCGTGTGACGCGGGTCCAACTAAGGGACAAAACACATATAATTGCTACGAAGATCACGGCGTAGAAGCCACGTAGGTAGGTATCCCTCGTGTAAAAGAGGTGGGCGTAGAAGCCAAGTAGGCATAGAAGCCGAATAGGCATAGAAGCCGAGTGGTCATATAGGCCGAGTGGGCGTAGAAGCCGAGTGGTCATAGAGGCCGAGTGGGCGTAGAAGCCGAATGGGCGTAGAAGTCCAGTGGTCATAGAGGCCGAGTGGACGTAGAAGCTGAGTGAGCACCGAAGCTGAATGGGCGTAGAAGCCGCTGCGTAGCGTGCCAGAGTGCTGATGTGGACGTCTTAGCCAGAATTACGGCTTCTGAAGATATAATGAAATCCCTCGCATTAAATACAGAGATTTGACACCATCCTGTGCATTAAATACAGAGGCGTATTTTGAAGGTCTACAGCCCTTCTGTGCATCCGTCGCAGAGACGTGCCTCGAGAAACTGTCACCGCTCTGTGTACTAGACGTAGAGACGTGCCTCGAGAAACTGTCACCGCTCTGTGCATTAGACGTAGAGACATGCCTCGAGCCCTGTACGAAGTACAGATTTTGATGTAGCAGGCGGTTTGTCTACTGCAAAGCATAAACAGCTCATGTCTACCTGTGTAAAACAAGGCAGCGTATCCCTTTGTGTACGTAAAAGCAGTTTACGCAAAGGAGATGGTGGTAAATGACAGCCTGGGTTACAGTACCGTGCCATCATTATAGCCGTCGTCTGGGTAGTCGAGCAGTATCCTTTTGTCAGAAGTCCAGACGTCAGGTTCATTGCCGGATCTGACAGGTTCACTTCGGAGAACACGAAGCGTCCCTCGTACGCTTTAATGCTATATTGAAAGCGGATATATTTTATGCCATATAGGCGACGAAGCACCCTATTTTACGCTGAGGTAGCCTGGACATACTGCACTTACGCGGATGGTCCTTTGAGCTTTTAATATAACCCTTGTTTTGCATGTTTGATGGCTCTGAGGTCCCCTGCTTACGCTGCTTTTGATCACCATGTTGCGTAGAGCTATCCAGCGTATTTTTCATGCTTCTACAAGACCCCCTTCAAAGCTTTCAAATTCCTCAGAATTTGGAACGCTTTGAATGAAGCATGAACTGCTCCTCGTAACTCGAAACGTTTCTGAATGGAGCATTGAAACGATCGATGCTGACTTTATGGCAGATTTATTGGGGACCGGTGTGACCTCTTTTGCCTATAAAACGGCTGAGTGTTTAACCTGTTCTCCCCATATTTCCATCACCACGCAGAGATGATCGCCGGAGTTCGTCGGGTCGACCTGAGAAAGAAGGAGATCATGTTCTTCCAGCATGTAAGGAGCCAAAAAAGACGGCATCTTCGAGCAAGTGTCCACTACAACGATGGATCATGGAAGGATATCTTAGCCTCCCTTGCTCGGGATAATCAGCAACTTTATATGGTGGTTCTTCCAGGAGAAGGGAGGATCATCTTTTACTATGGCACTTGCAAGTGGCGCCTTCTCCCATTACCTCCGGGGATGAGAGCAGCAACTAGCTCTGACCTCGAGTATTGAGTTGGGTGAAATACCTCAACTCAATCTGCCATGGCGCTGGGCGTAGGAAAGCAGTACCCTACTTTTCTGTTGGAGGATGGGTCTATGCCCAGTTTTGTATCCTCCCGCCGTTGATCATTGCCATGTCAGTCAGTTTGCGACAACCGACTGACTGCTGGAGAAGATGGATGAAGAATTGTGCCCATGCGAGAACCTGGCAGAACAGATTTTGGGTGCGATCTTCAGATGACGATGAGGAAGCCCTTTGTAGACGGGGTTTCCCTCAGATATAATCATGAAAATGAAGAAAAACCCTTTGTAGACAGGATTTCCCTCATATGTAATCATGATTTTGATTTTAATAAAATCGTCTTTCTTCTCTGCATATGATCGTTTTGCCATACGTTGCTGTGAAGTCTGAATATGTGTAACTTCGATACGTCTGATTCTTTACGCTGACTCTGATAGAAAGAGTATTAGGCCATGTCCTGTCTTTTACGTATAACTAGGGATGCGTAGAAAGCCGCTTTAGCAGTCGAGTGTTCGAACTGTCCTGTTGTTAGAAATGAGGAACTGCGTAGAATTCTGAACTGTTGTTTTCACTTCTGTGTAAACATAATTCTTGTTTCAGACTTCATCTTCAAGAATGATTTCTCGAAAATCCCTTGGAATAGGGCGAGAAATAGCTGTCGAACTGAGTCGCCATCTTTGAGCTATAGATAAAATATGCAGACTGGATTTCTGGATGAACCTCCAATTGACCCGAGAAGAGTAATTTCTCAATGTTTGAACTCTGTATGCTTCGGGTGCTTGGGATATTTTGAGGTCAAGAAGGAGTATCTTCTGTGTGAACTCCTGTAATCGACCGCCTTGAGAACTGTTCGGATATGCAGAAAGTCAGAGATCCGTAGTGTAGATGAGCTAAAAATCCTGAGTTCGTAGCCTATTGAGCGTAGAAAGCCACCGAGCGTAAAATCGTAGATTTGTAGCTGCTGAGCGTGAAGTCGTAGGTTTGTAGCCTCTCGAGCGTAAAAGCTATCGAGCAACAAGGCATCCGGGCATAAAACCATAGGCTGATAGCTTGCGAGCGTAAAACCGTAGATTCGTAGCTGTCGAGCGTAGAAAGCTCCTTAGCGTAGAACTGTAGATTTGTAGCCTATGAAAAAGAAATCTTTCGAGCGTAAGATTGTGGATCTGTTGCCTCCGAGCGTAAACTAAAATGCCACCGAGCGTGAGATCATCGATTTGGTATCTGTTGAGCGTGAAGTTGTAGGTTTGTAGCCTCTCGAGCATAAAAGCTGCCGAGCACAAAGGCATCCGGGCATAAAACCATAGAGTTGTAGCTTGCGAGCGTAAAATCGTAGATCTGTAGCTGTCGAGCGTAGAAAGCTCCTTAGCGTAGGAACCGCTGACCTGCTTTGCGCGAAAAACTTTTCGAATTCGCTGATTGTCCGCCTTTCGAGAGTAGTGGGCTGACGTAGTACCCAATCATAACCAATTATTAATTGCGATATTTGGTTAGGGTTTCGAAGAGTCCATCCGAGGATTCGAGGAGCCGGTCCGAACTCTATATATATCCCAAGCTTTTGAGAGAAAAACTTTTCATCCGTCTTCTGCGAAAGAGAGCCTTCGACTGTTCGAGTTTTTTCCTTCGTCCTTTCTCCGAGCACTCCGAGTTTTCAGAAATGGGGCCAAAACAAATCCCCTCCACTAAGGAAAAGAGTATAGGTTCTTCTTCTCGTTCTTCTGCCCCAGCGAGAGAGTCTTCGGTCGGGCAAGGTGAACTTCCTTCTGAGCGAAGCATCCCGCCGACGAGCAGCGCACCCGGCCTTAGAGGTAGAGCCTTTGGGATGACAAAGAACGACGAAAAATCCTTCGCACACGTTGAACGTGACCGCACTAGGTCGTCTTCTGTACTGATAGCCTCTTTGAGGAAGATGCACGAAGACGTTTTCATCTTTTACGCCCACATTTCTAATGTGCCAGCGTAAAAACTCCATATTTTCGCAGTTTTGAGCGTAAAAGCTCTGACTGCCGAAAACTTGGTGTATACTATAAAATTTTAGATTTACGCTTGTGGATGGGACCTCCGGCGTAACAACTAGAATTTGGCAGTCTGGCGTAAAGCACGGACCGTATACCGCCAATTACGCTTCTGGATGTGACTTCCGGCGTAAAAATGACCAAATTTGTACAGTCTTGGCGTAAAGCACAGACTGTCGTTTCTTGGTCTTTATGTTGCAAGATTTGTAATAACGTGTTTTCCTTGCACTTTTGCAGTTAACTTGCATGAGTCTCCACTGGCCGAGGTGATGGGTTCCGCTGCCGGGATGCTGCACTCAAACTATCTAGAGGATCTGTCCCACGTGACATTTCCTATCTCCGGACCCCAGTATCCTGAAGGAAGGGAGATCTTGATATCGGCTCAGGGCGAGCGGACGTTGCTGAACATGATTAACGGAGAGCCCCTGACGTACATAGACGGGGACCAGTACATAAAGCCGGCTTTTCTCTTTGGGGACATGATTGACAAAAAGTCCCAGACGAAGCCCAAGAGAGAACCCTGGGTTTTCTCCGCCGAGAGTTTGGTCTTGTATCTGCCAACGATGCCGAGAGATTATCCCATCTCGGCTTTCTTCCATGCTACACATCCCAGGAGGATGTCATGGACGCTGACTTCCGATCTTCACGGCAAGCCGGGGAAGATCTTTCATCTGAAAGGAGCTGACCAGGGGTCGTTTGTCAGCCGCCTTTTCGGCGTTGTGACGGTGTTCAGGGGACTATGCCCGGGCAGCGTCCCGAGTGAAGACAGTTCAGTGATCCAGACGATCCAATTGTCGACTTTCTGCAATAACTTCATGGGGCGAGGGGGGGTATACCCCAAGGAGAATCCTCGGTGCAATGGGTGGATCACCCCAACAAACCTCCGATTGGCTTGCCTAGTTGACTGGCCCTTGAAGCATTTTCTGAGAGAGCTGGAGGGCATTGGACTGTTTGCCGTTGTGAGTGCGACGAGTGTTAGGTTGCCTCCCAACCCTAACCTGTTTCTGGCACTGATGGAGCGATATATTTCGCTCACCGGGACCGTCGCCACTCCACTGGGGGAGTTGGGGTTGGCCCTCCATGAGATGCTAGTGATCTCGAGACTGCCGATGGGGGATACCCCATATGAAGAGTATGTTTCCACCAATCGGGAGTTGGAGGACTCGGACCCTCGGACGGTGGAAGTATATCAGGAGCTGATGTGCCACTACTTCGCGTGCACTGCTTTTTATAATGAGCCTTCTGATTTGGCTCACACCACTAAGTGGACGTCCTACCTCTTCTTCCACCGGGCCAGGGCCTCCAAGTCGGAGAAAGTCTCGGGGGGCAAGAATGAGCCTGTGAACTATTTGGGCATGCTAAGTGCCCAGGTCGTCGAGGATCTTATGGAGGATGCTAAGGCTCCAGATCAGATTCTAGATGACGGGGTAGGAAAGTATCCTGAAGGCACTAAGGCCTACAGTTACTTGAGGCGCTGCCGCAGGCCTCTGTCTAAGGAAGCCCGGCTGGCTGGTTTCCTCTCCATATGGCTGCATCGAGTAGTGGTGCCCGGCATTGCGTCCACGGACCGCATTCACCGGAATATCCTGTGGCCTGCCGTGCGTCTGGTGTTCGGGGCAAGACTGGGCCTGCTCCCTGCCATGGTGTGCCGTATACAGGCTGGCTTGAGAGCCATGACTGATGGACTGCTCGTCGATGAAGCTCGGCGTGATAGCTTTCCCAGGGTAGAATTACCATACCTGTACTTGATGGGATGGTTAATTCTCCACAACCCCCGGGTGATGTCTCCTGGCCCTGGTAGTAGCTCGGGGGTAGTTTCTTGCTAAACTACAAGGACTCTCCCTGGAACGTGAACACAGTTTTAGACTGTCGGCTTGTTCTGAACCTTAGTCACTGCTGGAAGCTCCTCTGCATTGTCTCCTCTGTACATCACAATCAATCGGGGATTAGGCTTGACGATTTAGGTGGAGAGAAGACCAATCTTTCTCCAGAAGCTTTTAATTGGTTGGTCTGCATCAGACCCTCCCATTTGTTGTACAGAAGCGAAGATCATTGCTTCTTCGAGCCCTACTTGCCCAGTCGATTTGCCAGGCAGTTTGGGTATGATCAGTTGCACGTGGGCAATGCTGTCACCAGCTTCAGGTCCAGGGGCGGACTCATCGATGGAGCCAGAGGATGGTGGTATTTTATCATGGGTTGCACGGGAGCAATCTTTACCGTGCCGGTCGTCACACTCTCCACGGAGCTGCGCATCCTCCACTCGTATGTCCAGTTCTACGTGGCGATCAACACCTTCCATCGCGATTTTGACATGCGTGGAAGCTTTGGGGTGCTTTCTCCCAAGCCTGGGGGAAGAGTCGAAGTCCCCTCGGTTTCTTCTGACGAGGGTGAGGAATCCGTTACTCCGGATGAGCCTCTGGTGTCGGTGCCGAGGTGTGAAGTGCCTCCGCCTGCGGAGGCTTTGGTAGTCTTTGGGAAGTGAAGGGCTCCTGCTTCGAAGCAGACTTCCCCTCGCAAGAGGAAGAAGAAGACAGTTAATCGTTCTCTCTGGATTCCTGGTATTGAGGCTCCTAGAGAGGAACCTGTTGTCTCCCCTGTTGGGGACGTCTCTTCGATTGGAGGTTCCTCACCTTTCGGAGAGGGACCCTCAGTTTCGGTTGGCGGTGCCGGAGAACTCCTGCTTGAGGCCGCCGTTGCTGCCACTGCCTCCGGTAGTGGAACGAAGTTGCCTCCGGGGCTGAGTATAAGGTTCCATATACCTTTATCCGGATCAGCGTCGGAAGAGACCCCTTTCGTGCCTGCGAGCGCACCTGGCGAGATTCCAGCCGATGAGCCTCGCTTGGAATTTGAGGAGGACTTGGAAGACTACTTTCCAGTGTCAGCTATCGGACTCCTTTCTCCAGGTATGATAGCCTGCTTAGCATCATTAAGAAGTGATTTAGCTGTACTGGCTGCAGATGCGACATATATGCCGTCGGCCGTGGGTAAATGTCATCTTTACGCCCTTCTTTTTTAGAGAAATTAACATCGTGTCGATATTACCTTTCTCGTCTTCTTTTCAGGGGCATATGTCTAAGGGGAGAAGAGCGCTAAAGCGCTTTTTGGCTCTGCTTCGGCTTCTGGTGGCTACACGGAGGTGCCTGAGTTTGAAGAGGAAGCATCTTCGGGTGCCGGCTCGCCCCAAGTAGTTTTGTCATCTCAAGAGGAGGATGAGCCTATCATTGTGACATCGCCTCCTGCGAGTATGCCGATGCCTTCGACTGTCGTTGTCGCATCTTCCTTGGTCACACCACCTGTCGAGGCGATGGTCGTGGCCACATCGTCTGCAACCACTCCTGGAGGGGGACTCACCAATATTGCGGCCACTTCTGGCATCCAATCAGATCTGGCTGCGCTGACCGAGCAGTATACCAGCCTCTTTTACACCAGTTTGAAAACGCTGATATCAATGGTGTTGGCGAAGAATCTAGACTTCGAGCGTTTGAAGAAGGCTTCTCAGTTTTTGATCGGGGCAGTCAGGGAGTTCGGCGATTCTGGGGTAGCTGATGCCCTGGAGGCGATGGTTAATGGTTTGGAGCAACCTATTAACGAATACTTACAGCTGGCTCGGGGTAGCCTTGAAGCTGAGGTCCAGACTAGATACGACTCCATGACTGCGCGGCTTACTAAATAGCTGGAAAGCTTAGATAACTCCATCAAAATACATAAGCTGGAGATGGATGAAAGAAAAGCTGTCGTGGAGGAGGCTCTTGCTCTTCAGACGAAGTGCCAATCCGAGAATGAAGGGAACGTAGCGAGGGTCCGCAAGTTGAAGGAAAAACTTGCTTTGGCAGAGGAGTGGGCTTCTTAGTCATTGGCAGGTCTAGATGTAGTGACTGGTCGACTGAGCACAGCACGACGGGATTTGGAGCGTGCAGAAGCTGCCCGTGCGGGTTCTCTTCGGGCAAGGACCGAGCTGTCCTTTATGAGCAACCACGAGGCACGGCTGGAGCGGGCTCGCGCTAATGCCTTGGTTTCGAGGAATGAGAGGATAGCTGCACTGGTGCAGCTGATTCGCGATCTGACCGCTCCCCCACAATGATGTACCCTTTCTTCTTTTTGCTTCCCAAATATAATTCTGCTCTCTTTTTTCTTTGGGAATAAATAAAAGTGACTCTTTTCTGACTTTGTGGACCCATTATTTCGGAATATAAATGACAGGTTTGGGCGAGAGTGATATCAGAGGTAGTATGGATATGATAGACTCTCGATAAACTTTTAGCTGGACATATCTATTCAGAGGTCATACGGACATGATAGAATATGCTCCAACTAGTTTCATTTTGGAAGTAGTTTTGTCAAAATTAAGATTCTCGCTATATTCCACTTGAGCAGAGGAGATTAAGCATAGTACCTTTTCAGGAATTTGCCATTGATAGGAGCCATTAACAGGTCTCCATTAGGCTGGGCTAACCTGTAAGCGCCGTTTGAGAACGTTGTCTCGATCACATAAGGGCCTTCCCATTTGGGCTGGAATTTGCCTTTACTCCTGTGAGTAAGAATCATCGGCCTTCTTACGGCTAAAACTAGCTCGCCGACTTTGAACACTCTTTCCTTTACTTTATGATTGAAAGCTCTGGAAATGCGTGCTTGGTAGAGCGCGATGCGCTGTTGAGCTTGGAGGCGTTTCTCGTCTAATCCTTCTAGCTCTTGAAGCCTTAACAGGTCATTCTTTTCTTGAGTCAGCTCATTAGTCACGGCTATCCTGAGTGACGGGATCTGGATTTCAATGGGGAGAACTGCTTCGCTCCCGTAGACCAGTGAAAATGGGGTACAACCTGTCAGTGTTCGTACCGTTGTGCGGTATGCCCAGAGACATTCGCCCAGCTTCTTATTCCAATCTCTCTTATTTGAAGAGATAAATTTCTTCAAGAGTTTGATAATGGTTTTGTTGAAAGCTTCCGCCAAACTATTAGCAGCTGGATAATATGCCGTAGAGGCAATATTGTGTATCTGATTTTTATCGCAAAATTGGTGAAACGCTTGGCTGATAAACTGAGGCCCATTGTCATGAATTATCCTCCGAGGTACCCCGAAGCGATAAATGACGTGATGCTTGATGAAGCTGATTATATTAGACTCCTTTACCTCAGCAAGAGGGATCGCCTCTGCCCATTTGGAGAAGTAATCCGTGATGGCCAGTATGAACCGGTGACCTCTGGAGGAAGACGGGTGAATAGGACCAATGATATCCATACCCCATGCTTCAAAAGGCCAGGATGCAACCGTAGGATGTAGATATTCAGACGTTTGATGTATGAAGTCTGCATGAACCTGACAGGCTCTACATCGTCTTGCATAGTTGATTGCATCTGCGATCATAGTGGGCCAGTAATAGCCCATTCTCCTGATACGATCATGTAGATTAGGACCGGGTTGATGCGCTCCGCATACGCCGTTGTGAGCTTCCCAGATAATCTGCTATGCTTCGTCGTTAGATAGACATCTCAATAGCAGTCCGTCGTAGGTCCGACGATATAGGCATTGTGAAGATGCATCGAAGTAGAAGCGTAATGATCGTCTTTTGACGGATACTGCTTCTTTGGGGTCCTCCGGCAAGATTCCGTATGCCACGAAATCTATGAAGGGACTTCTCCAGTCTCTTCTAGGGGGATCTGCGTTCACAGCGTAGCTGCGTTCTATGTGAAAGTTGTTCTTCACACAGGTATCGGTGAACTTGCATTTTTCCAGTATCGTCATTGAAAGAATCTTCCTAGACAGTCGGTTGATTGCGCATGCGGCCGAAGACTATTGAACGCTGACTGCTGCAGGTAGGCGGGACAATGAAGATAGAATCCTCATGTGGTCCATACGTCGTGACGACGTTGGATGATGACGCTACTTTCCAGACATACGGACGGTAGGAGTTCATAACTTCCAAGAATTTTTGTGCTATGGGTTCTATCTCGTCACGAGGAGCAGATTCCTGATTTAGAATTTGAGCATCAATATACTGGAAAAGAGGATGTTTATTATCATCTGAAACTCCGTTCCTGGTTGCATTTACATCAGTCGGCTGCCTGTTGCGCGAAGGTTGATGACCAAGGGTGGAGGCTTCTGGTTCAAAGTGATCACTAGAGGATCACTCCCTTTTCCTAACCTGGTCTTGCTCAAATGGATAGCCATGGCTTTTGGACGAGTGGTTCGTCCTTTTACTCTGATTGACAGCGGTAGTGTGGCAGAGGGTTCTTCTGGCTCCCGGTGGGATTCCTTCTCTGCCTCGCCTGACACTTCTCCCGTGTGGTCTTGAGAGTATAACACGGTATCGGAATAGTAGGATTCTACTCCTTTAAACGGGTTTAGGTCAGCAACCTCCGTTTGTACTATTCCTTGGGGGTCTACATATTTAAGACATTGATGTAGAGTTGAAGGAACGATGTTGTGGTCGTGGATCCACGGTCTTCCCAGCAAAATGTTGTAGGACACCTCTGAATCGATGACGTAACATGTGGCCACCGATCTAAGGTTGCCAATCTGGATCCTCAGGCAAATTTTTCCCAACGGCTTACTTCTTTCGGCATTGAAACCCACGATTGTAGTGGAGGTGTAAGCCAATTCGCTGGTAGGAATCCTCAGCAGTCTGAGCAGACTGTGAGGGATGATGCTGTTCGACGATCCCGGATCTATGTGAATCCGATCGACCTCCATAGAACCGACGTACCCGGTGTAATAGAGGGGCCTGTCATGCCTGTTATGTTTTAACAACATGTCGTCTTGAGTGAAAGTGATATTTGGGACCACCTCCATCACACTGTGGCATTGAGGACACGCCACCGGTTCTTCGTCGGGGGACTTGAGCTGGGTCAAGCATGCCTCCGCCTGCATCAGTGCTTCACTCAGGGCTAGACGAGTGTCTTGGGAGAGCCTGAGTAGCTCGAAGATGGACAGTCTGGCTGGTGTATTAGCCAGTTGGGCCAGGATGTCGAAGTTGTATGGCTTCTCTAAACCTTTGTTTGGAATATTTTTTACAGGTTTATCAAAGCGCACTTCTTTTTGCTTCCCCTTGTCCGCCGCAGTTGGTTGTGGAGGACCGGCGCCTGGTACGACGGGGCCTGGTCCTGAAGGTTTGGCAGCTGAAGCGTCCGCCGGTGCATCTTCCTGACTTGCTTCGTAGTCGTTGAGGTAGGCTTTTCCTGAACGGGTCACAGCAAATGCCTCGTCTTCGTCTGATGCCGAAGAAGTTGCGACTATATGGCATGGTTTGCATTTGGAGCTCTTTCTAGACGTAGCCTTAGTAGCTTTAGTCTCCTCCTCGAGCTCTGACACCAAATCCGGATGAACCCACATAATCTAGCCCTGTCGGGTGGTTAGGGGTACCAAGTCATGATTTTGACCCCTAGTTGGAGGGAGATTGACGATGTTCATCGTGGTCCGGGAAATGGGTGTGACACCATCCGAGACTTCTTGGGAAGGCAGATTGCCAAACCGTAGAGAGATCATGTTGGCCGTGATCGTCTTCTCGGTGTTGTGCAGAGTGATGGTCTTAGCGTCGATCAACCCCTGGATCTTCCTTTTCAGTATGTAACATGCCTTTGTCGGGTGGTGTACGTATCTGTGGAAGATGCAGTATTTGGGGTCGTTAGTACTGCCGACTTCTTGGGGCCGCCTCAGCTCCGGAAGGGTGATCTTGCCACTTTTGACGAGGCACTCGAATATACTCGGGATATCGTCGTCGTCGAAAGAGTAGACTTCGACGGGCCTGGAAGTCCCGGGTCTCGTTTGTGCGGTTGCCGCAGTCTTTTGCCTGGCCGTATTGATCGCCAGAGCTTCTTTTCCTTTGGAGCTGCGAGGATGGTCGCTACTGGGAGATGACCTCTTGCCTCTGTCAGAGGCGGAGATCATGATGCCATTGTCGCGCGCCTTACGACTGTTGTCTTCGGCGGCTACGGCCGAGATGATGAACGAGGACCAATCATGGAACTGATATGGTCCTGTAAACAACGAGACTACGGGAAAGAGGTTCTTCCTGCAAATGTCTACCAACGCAGAGTCTGGAACTCCTGGAGGCATCTGTAAGGTGGCCTGACGAAAATGTTCGATGAAGGTGCGAACGTCCTCCTTTTCCTTCTGCTTGACTTCGATGAGAGAGGACATAGACATGTCCATTCCTCCCTCGTAGAATCGCATGAAGAATAAAGCTTTGAAGTCCTCGAAGGAAGTAATGCAGTTGTCCGCCAAGCTACGGTACCACTGATAGGCTACTCCTGAGAGACAGCCTTTGAACACCCGAGTGAGGAGGGCGTCGTTCCCTTGTAGCAACACCGTCATCATACTAAAATAGTTCATGTACTGACTTGGTGATGTTTTTCCCTCGAACAGAGCCATAGTCTGAGGTTTGTACCTCGAAGGGAAAGGGACCTCTTCCCAGATAGCTGGGTAAGGCTGGTTGATTCCCAGTTTCTTGAGCTGATCTTTGTGCTTCAAGGCGTCAAACTGGGCTTTCAACTCCCGTACTAACTGTATCAGATTTTCAGTTGGAAGCGGGACTACGGTGTAGTGCGGAGTTGGTTGTATCGTGACTCCAACGGGAGGTAATATATTCTCCGAGTGAGGAAGCGGAGGAACTGCTGACTCTTGATCTAGAGCAGGATCTTGGCTCGGGTTGGATGGTGGTAAGTCCACCCCCACACGTATCTGAGTTGGCGGGACCGATGCTTGAGCCATGGCAGTTGTGTGCTGAGTTAGCATCATCTGGTACATGTTCTCCATTATGGATTGCATTTGTTTCAGAGATATCTCCAGTATAGTGATGCGTTGTTCCGCGTTTCCTGACGGCGAAGCTTCCTCGCGTTCATCTTCAACGGCATAAACTCCCATTTCCCTGGGTGTCATTGAAGGATTAGTATAGGTCGCTGCAGAAGTCGACTCTATACTCTCAGCATCTGATCCGGGGGACTGGCGACCCCCAGCGTCGGAATCAGATGAGTACGAAGCTGGTTGTTGTGACCTTGCACGGGTGTTTTGGAACACCCCAGCTTCAGCGTTCCTGAGGAGCTCATTGAATCTTCTTCGGCTCGGAGGCCTAGAGGGATGACGGCTTGAGCTCGACCCTCCTCTAGGTATGTGTGAAGCCATGTTCACAGATGCATGCGCGGGATCTTCTTTCTGGAAAGACAGAGAGTAGCTCAACCGGTCGAAAACCGACCATTTTGCTTTAGAACAGCAGCAATCAATCACAATCTTATGACTATTACAACATTGCTCGCCAGGAGGCGTAATAGACATGTTGGAAGGTCCCCTCTCCTTTCGCTTCTGGATTAGATATTTGCACAGTTCAAGAGGAGTTGCAGAAGAAGAAGATGACGGCTTGTTCTTTCTGTTCCCATCAGGGGGTATGCGGAGGTTGGGCACCATGGTTTTTCCTGTGCCACCTGTTTACAACAGGTTGGCCATCTGGGTGGCGGATAATCCCCGGGGAGGACGTCTTTCCGCAACCTGAGCTTGCCTTACGTCGAGGGACTTCGCCTGACGTAGTTTGGAGATTTGCTCAGACTGGCGTGAAGCTGAAGAGGTCCTCAGTCAGCCATCGGCTTCTCGCGTAATCCGGAGGGTAGGCAGATTGTTCCCTCGCTGGCGTAAAGGCCGAGAAGTTGAGTACTCCGCCGCTTGCTTTCCCTTGTGTAGATTGCAGGGGTCATCTGCTTTTCCGTAGAAGGCAGATGAATGTTTATGCGCTGAACGCGTTTTGTACTTCCGATTTGGTTTCTACACGTAGAGCGCAGTGGATACCTCTGGGTTAGCGCTGAGGCTTTGCCCGAAGTTTTGTCTGTACCGCGCGTAGCGGGAGACTGGTTTCTACGCGTAGAGCGCAGTGGATACTTCTGGGTTAGCGCTGAGGCTTTGTCCAAAGTTTTGTCTGTACCGCGCGTAGCGGGAGACTAAATTTTACGTACAGGGCACGAAGGTAGCAATGCTACAACCTCATTGGTCGGAGAGATCGGAGAGTCCACATGGATGGTAGAGGATGTCTTAGGCACCCAGACCTTGCGCAGCTTCCTATTGTCTTGGACGGAGAGAGGGTGAGAGCTACCCCCGGTTCGAAACATGTTTTCGTAGGCAGACTGGTCGAATTGGACGACCAGTGTCTTCTTCACGGTTCCTACAGATACCGCATCGTGTTGAGCAATTACTTCCTCATCAGAAGAGAAAGACGTTCCCAGCAGAGTCGCCATCTTATTTGTGGTATTAAACAAAAGAATAAAAATGTATTCAAGATGGGGTTTATACGAAACCCGTGCTCTTTGGTTTACAAACAAACTTGTACAATTTAATCCTATACGAGGATGTGGGAGTACAATTTATTTAATCTGGGTAAATATTGCTATAGGTGTCTAATCTGCAGTCGATCACTTTAGCCCTTGGACCACACGATGATGAAGAAGTGCCGTAGAAGACAGGAAGCAGCTTCGAAGGTTGCAAAAGAGGGTGGATGCACGATGCCAAAGTCGTCGATCCATACTCTTTGCCTGAGCTACGGATTCTCTCTCTCTCTCTTACTCTCTTGACCTCGGATCTGATATTGGATTTCTTGACCAATTTTCCGACCTCTTTCCATTTTCTCCTCCTCCTTTCTCCTGTTGATAGAGGTCTCTATTTATAGAGTTTTAGTGACAGTGACCACTCTGTCGGTGTAGAAACCGAGTAGTGGAAAGTACATCACCGTTTTACACAACGGTTAAAATAACCAATGCCTGCGTATAGATGATCCTTTGAATGAGCGTGTGACGCGAGTCCAACTAAGGGACAAAACGCGTATAATTGCTACGAAGATCACGGCGTAGAAGCCACGTAGGTAGGTATCCCTCGTGTAAAAGAGGTGGGCGTAGAAGTCAATGTCTGTCACCATGGCGTAGAAGCCAAGTAGGCATAGAAGCCGAATAAACGTAGAAGCCGAGTGGTCATAGAGGCCGAGTGGGCGTAGAAGCCGAGTGGTCATAGAGGCCGAGTGGGCGTAGAAGCCGAATGGGCGTACAAGCCGAGTGGTCATAGAGGCCGAGTGGGCGTAGAAGCCGAGTGAGCACCGAAGCTGAATGGGCGTAAAAGCCGCTGCGTAGCATGCCAGAGTGCTGATGTGGACGTCTTAGCCGAAATTACGGCTTCTGAAGATATAATCAAATCCCTCGCATTAAATGCAGAGATTTGCCACCATCCTGTGCATTAAATGCAGGGGCGTGTTTTGAAGGTCTGCAGCCCTTCTGTGCATCCGTCGCAGAGACGTGCCTCGAGAAACTGTCACCGCTCTGTGCACTAGACGTAGAGATGTGCCCCGAGAAACTGTCACCGCTCTGTGCATTAGACGTAGAGACGTGCCTCGAGCGACGTACGAAGTACAGCTTTTGATGTAACAGACGGTTTGTCTACTGCGGAGCGTAAACAGCTCATGTCTACCTGTGTAAAATAAGACAGCATATCCCTTTGTGCACGTAAAAGCAGTTTACGCAAAGGAGATGGCGGTAAATGACTGCCTGGGTTGCAGTGCCGTGCCATCATTATAGTCGTCGTCTGGGTAGTCGAGCAGTATCCTTTTGTCAAAAGTCCAGACGTCAGGTTCATTGCAGGATCTGACAGGTTCACTTCGGAGAACACGAAGCGTCCCTCGTACGATTTAATGCTATATTGAAAGCGGATATGTTTTACGCCATATAGGCGACGAAGCACCCTGTTTTACGCTGAGGCAGCCTGGACATACTGCACTTACGCGGATTGTCCTTTGAGCTTTTAATATAACCCTTGTTTTGTATGTTTGATGGCTCTGAGGTCCCCTGCTTACGCTGTCCTGCATCACCATGTTGCGTAGAGCTATCCAGCGTATTGTTTATGGTATTAAACGAAAGAACGAAATGTATATAATACGAGGTTTACACGAAACCCGCCTTCTTTGGTTTACAAACAAACTTGTACAATTTAATCCTATACGAGGATGTGGGAGTACAATTTATTTAATCTGGGTAAATATTGCTATAGGTGTCTGATCTGCAGTCGATTACTTTAGCCCTTGGACCACACGATGATGAAGAAGTGCCGTAGAAGATAGGAAGCAGCTTCGAAGGTTGCAAAAGAGGGTGGATGCACGATGCCAAAGTCGTCGATCCCTACTCTTTGCCTGAGCTCCGGATTCTCTCTCTCTCTCTCTCTCTCTTACTCTCTTGACCTTGGATCTGATATTGGATTTCTTGACCAATTTTCCGACCTCTTTCTATTTTCTCCTCCTCCTTTCTCCTGTTGATAGAGGTTTCTATTTATAGAGTTTTAGTGACAGTGACCACTTTGTCGGTGTAGAAACCGAGTAGTGGAAAGTACATCACCCTTTTACACAACGGTTAAAATAACCAATGCCTGCGTATAGATGATCCTTTGAATGAGCGTGTGACGCGAGTCCAACTAAGGGACAAAACGCGTATAATTGCTACGAAGATCACGGCGTAGAAGCCACGTAGGTAGGTATCCCTCGTGTAAAAGAGGTGGGCGTAGAAGTCAATGTCTGTCACCATGGCGTAGAAGCCAAGTAGGCATAGAAGCCGAATAGGCGTAGAAGCCGAGTGGTCATAGAGGCCGAGTGGGCGTAGAAGCCGAGTGGTCATAGAGGCCGAGTGGGCATAGAAGCCGAATGGACGTACAAGCCGAGTGGTCATAGAGGCCGAGTGGACGTAGAAGCCGAGTGAGCACCGAAGCTGAATGGGCGTAGAAGCCGCTGCGTAGCATGCCAGAGTGCTGATGTGGACGTCTTAGCCAAAATTACGGCTTCTGAAGATATAATCAAATCCTTCGCATTAAATGCAGAGATTTGCCACCATCCTGTGCATTAAATGCAGAGGCGTGTTTTGAAGGTCTGCAGCCCTTCTGTGCATCCGTCGCAGAGACGTGCCTCGAGAAACTGTCACCGCTCTGTGCACTAGACGTAGAGACGTGCCCCGAGAAACTGTCACCGCTCTGTGCATTAGACGTAGAGACGTGCCTCGAGCCACGTACGAAATGTAGCTTTTGATGTAACAGGCGGTTTGTCTACTGCGGAGCGTAAATAGCTCATGTCTACCTGTGTAAAATAAGGCAGCATATCCCTTTGTGCACGTAAAAGCAGTTTACGCAAAGGAGATGGCGGTAAATGACAGCCTGGGTTGCAGTGCCGTGCCATCATTATAGTCGTCGTCTGGGTAGTCGAGCAGTATCCTTTTGTCAAAAGTCCAGACGTCAGGTTCATTGCAGGATCTGACAGGTTCACTTCGGAGAACACGAAGCGTCCCTCGTACGCTTTAATGCTATATTGAAAGCGGATATGTTTTACGCCATATAGGCGACGAAGCACCCTGTTTTACGCTGAGGCAGCCTGGACATACTGCACTTACGCGGATTGTCCTTTGAGCTTTTAATATAACCCTTGTTTTGCATGTTTGATGGCTCTGAGGTCCCCTGCTTACGCTGTCCTACATCACCATGTTGCGTAGAGCTATCCAGCGTATTGTTTATGGTATTAAACGAAAGAACGAAATGTATATAATACGAGGTTTACACGAAACCCGTCTTCTTTGGTTTACAAACAAACTTGTACAATTTAATCCTATACGAGGATGTGGGAGTACAATTTATTTAATCTGGGTAAATATTGCTATAGGTGTCTGATCTGCAGTCGATTACTTTAGCCCTTGGACCACACGATGATGAAGAAGTGCCGTAGAAGACAGGAAGCAGCTTCGAAGGTTGCAAAAGAGGGTGGATGCACGATGCCAAAGTCGTCGATCCCTACTCTTTGCCTGAGCTCCGGATTCTCTCTCTCTCTCTTACTCTCTTGACCTCGGATCTGATATTGGATTTCTTGACCAATTTTCCGACCTCTTTCCATTTTTTCCTCCTCCTTTCTCCTGTTGATAGAGGTCTCTATTTATAGAGTTTTAGTGACAGTGACCACTCTGTCGGTGTAGAAACCGAGTAGTGGAAAGTACATCACCGTTTTACACAACGGTTAAAATAACCAATGCCTGCGTATAGATGATCCTTTGAATGAGCGTGTGACGCGAGTCCAACTAAGGGACAAAACGCGTATAATTGCTACGAAGATCACGGAGTAGAAGCCACGTAGGTAGGTATCCCTCGTATAAAAGAGGTGGGCGTAGAAGTCAATGTCGGTCACCATGGCGTAGAAGCCAAGTAGGCATAGAAGCCGAATAGGCGTAGAAGCCGAGTGGTCATAGAGGCCGAGTGGGCGTAGAAGCCGAGTGGTCATAGAGGCCGAGTGGGCGTAGAAGCCGAATGGGCGTACAAGCCGAGTGGTCATAGAGGCCGAGTGGGCGTAGAAGCCGAGTGAGCACCGAAGCTGAATGGGCATAGAAGCCGCTGCGTAGCATGCCAGAGTGCTGATGTGGACGTCTTAGCCAAAATTACGGCTTCTGAAGATATAATCAAATCCCTCGCATTAAATGCAGAGATTTGCCACCATCTTGTGCATTAAATGCAGAGGCGTGTTTTGAAGGTTTGCAGCCCTTCTGTGCATCCGTCGCAGAGACGTGCCTCGAGAAACTGTCACCGCTCTGTGCACTAGACGTAGAGACGTGCCCCGAAAAACTGTCACCGCTCTGTGCATTAGACGTAGAGACGTGCCTCGAGCCCCGTACGAAGTGCAGCTTTTGATGTAACAGGCGGTTTGTCTACTGCGGAGCGTAAACAGCTCATGTCTACCTGTGTAAAATAAGGCAGCATATCCCTTTGTGCACGTAAAAGCAGTTTACGCAAAGGAGATGGCGGTAAATGACAGCCTGGGTTGCAGTGCCGTGCCATCATTATAGTCGTCGTCTGGGTAGTCGAGCAGTATCCTTTTGTCAAAAGTCCAGACGTCAGGTTCATTGCAGGATCTGACAGGTTCACTTCGGAGAACACGAAGCGTCCCTCGTACGCTTTAATGCTATATTGAAAGCGGATATGTTTTACGCCATATAGGCGACGAAGCACCCTGTTTTACGCTGAGGCAGCCTGGACATACTGCACTTACGCGGATTGTCCTTTGAGCTTTTAATATAACCCTTGTTTTGCATGTTTGATGGCTCTGAGGTCCCCTGCTTACGCTGTCCTGCATCACCATGTTGCGTAGAGCTATCCAGCGTATTGTTTGTGGTATTAAACGAAAGAACGAAATGTATATAATACGAGGTTTACACGAAACCCGCCTTCTTTGGTTTACAAACAAACTTGTACAATTTAATCCTATACGAGGATATGGGAGTATAATTTATTTACTCTGGGTAAATATTGCTATAGGTGTCTGATCTGCAGTCGATCACTTTAGCCCTTGGACCACACGATGATGAAGAAGTGCCGTAGAAGACAGGAATCAGCTTCGAAGGTTGAAAAAGAGGGTGGATGCACGATGCCAAAGTCGTCGATCCCTACTCTTTGCCTGAGCTCCGGATTCTCTCTCTCTCTCTTACTCTCTTGACCTCGGATCTGATATTGGATTTCTTGACCAATTTTCCGACCTCTTTCCATTTTCTCCTCCTCCTTTCTCCTGTTGATAGAGGTCTCTATTTATAGAGTTTTAGTGACAGTGACCACTCTGTCGGTGTAGAAACCGAGTAGTGGAAAGTACATTACCCTTTTACACAACGGTTAAAATAACCAATGCCTGCGTATAGATGATCCTTTGAATGAGCGTGTGACGCGAGTCCAACTAAGGGACAAAACGCGTATAATTGTTACGAAGATCACGGCGTAGAAGCCACGTAGGTAGGTATCCCTCGTGTAAAAGAGGTGGGCGTAGAAGTCAATGTCTGTCACCATGGCGTAGAAGCCAAGTAGGCATAGAAGCTGAATAGGCGTAGAAGCCGAGTGGTCATAGAGGCCGAGTGGGCGTAGAAGCCGAGTAGGTCATAGAGGCCGAGTGGGCGTAGAAGCCGAATGGGCGTACAAGCCGAGTGGTCATAGAGGCCGAGTGGGCGTAGAAGCCGAGTGAGCACCAAAGCTGAATGGGCATAGAAGCCGCTGCGTAGCATGCCAGAGTGCTGATGTGGACGTCTTAGCCGAAATTACGGCTTCTGAAGATATAATCAAATCCCTCGCATTAAATGCAGAGATTTTCCACCATCCTGTGCATTAAATGCAGAGGCGTGTTTTTAAGGTCTGCAGCCCTTCTGTGCATCCGTCGCAGAGACGTGCCTCAAGAAACTGTCACCGCTCTGTGCACTAGACGTAGAGATGTGCCCCGAGAAACTGTTACCGCTCTGTGCATTAGACGTAGAGACGTGCCTTGAGCCCCGTACGAACTACAGCTTTTGATGTAACAGGCGGTTTGTCTACTGCGGAGCGTAAACAGCTCATGTCTACCTGTGTAAAATAAGGCAGCATATCCCTTTGTGCACGTAAAAGCAGTTTACGCAAAGGAGATGGCGGTAAATGACAGCCTGGGTTGCAGTGCCGTGCCATCATTATAGTCGTCGTCTGGGTAGTCGAGCAGTATCCTTTTGTCAAAAGTCCAGACGTCAGGTTCATTGCAGGATCTGACAGGTTCACTTCGGAGAACACAAAGCGTCCCTCGTACGCTTTAATGCTATATTGAAAGCGGATATGTTTTACGCCATATAGGCGACGAAGCACCCTGTTTTACGCTGAGGCAGCCTGGACATACTGCACTTACGCGGATTGTCCTTTGAGCTTTTAATATAACCCTTGTTTTGCATATTTGATGGCTCTGAGGTCCCCTGCTTACGCTGTCCTGCATCACCATGTTGCGTAGAGCTATCCAGCGTATTGTTTATGGTATTAAACGAAAGAACGAAATGTATATAATACGAGGTTTACACGAAATTCGCCTTCTTTGGTTTACAAACAAACTTGTATAATTTAATCCTATACGAGGATGTGGGAGTACAATTTATTTAATCTGAATAAATATTGCTATAGGTGTCTGATCTGCAGTCGATCACTTTAGCCCTTGGACCACACGATGATGAAGAAGTGCCGTAGAAGACAGGAAGCAGCTTCGAAGGTTGCAAAAGAGGGTGGATGCACGATGCCAAAGTCGTCGATCCCTACTCTTTGCCTGAGCTCCGGATTCTCTCTCTCTCTCTCTCTCTCTCTCTTGACCTCGGATCTGATATTGGATTTCTCCACCAATTTTCTGACCTCTTTCCCTTTTCTCCTCCTCCTTTCTCCTGTTGATAGAGGTCTCTATTTATAGAGTTTTAGTGATGTAGAAACCGAGTAGTGGAAAGTACAGCACCCTTTTACACAACGGTTAAAATAACCAATGCCTGCGTATAGATGATCCTTTGAATGAGCGTGTGATGCGGGTCCAACTAAGGGACAAAATGCGTATAATCGCTACGAAGATCACGGCGTAGAAGCCACGTAGGTAGGTATCCCTTGTGTAAAAGAGGTGGGCGTAGAAGCCAATGTCTGTCACCATGGCGTAGAAGCCAAGTAGGCATAGAAGCCGAATAGGCGTAGAAGTCGAGTGGTCATAGAGGCCGAGTGGGCGTAGAAGCCGAGTGGTCATAGAGGCTGAGTGGGCGTAGAAGCCGAATGGGCGTAGAAGCCGAGTGGTCATAGAGGCCGAGTGGGCGTAGAAGCCGAGTGAGCACCGAAGCTGAATGGGCGTAGAAGCCGCTGCGTAGCGTGCCAGAGTGCTAATGTGGACGTCTTAGCCGGAATTACGGCTTCTGAAGATATAATCAAATCCCTCGCATTAAATGAAGAGATTTGCCACCATCCTGTGCATTAAATGCATAGGCGTATTTTGAAGGTCTGTAGCCCTTCTGTGCATCCGTCGCAGAGACGTGCCTCAAGAAACTGTCGCCGCTCTGTGCACTAGAAGTAGAGACGTGCCTTGAGAAACTGTTACCTCTCTGTACATTAGACGTAGAGACGTGCCTCGAGCCCCGTTCGAAGTGCAGCTTTTGATGTAGCAGGCGATTTGTCTACTGCGGAGCGTAAACAGCTCATGTCTACCTGTGTAAAACAAGGCAGAGTATCCCTTTGTGCACGTAAAAGCAGTTTACGCAAAGAAGATGGCGGTAAATGACAGCCTGGGTTGCAGTGCCGTGCCATCATTATAGTCGTCGTCTGGGTATTCGAGCAGTATTCTTTTGTCAGAAGTCCAGACGTCAGGTTCATTGCAGGATCTGACATGTTCACTTCGGAGAACACGAAGCGTCCCTCGTACGCTTTAATGCTATATTGAAAGCGAATATGTTTTACGCCATATAGGCGATGAAGCACCCTATTTTACGCTGAGGCAGCCTGGACAAACTGCACTTACGCGGATGGTCCTTTGAGCTTTTAATATAACCCTTGTTTTGCATGTTTGATGGCTCTGAGGTCCCCTGCTTACGCTGCCCTACATCACCATGTTGCGTAGAGCTATCCAGCGTATTGTTTGTGGTATTAAACGAAAGAACGAAATGTATATAATACGAGGTTTACACGAAACCCGCCTTCTTTGGTTTACAAACAAACTTGTACAATTTAATCCTATACTAGGATGTGGGTGTATAATTTATTTAATCTGGGTAAATATTGCTATAGGTGTCTGATCTACAGTCGATCACTTTAGCCCTTGGACCACACGATGATGAAGAAGTGCCGTAGAAGACAGGAAGCAGCTTCGAAAGTTGCAAAAGAGGGTGGATGCACGATGCCAAAGTCGTCGATCCCTACTCTTTGCCTGAGCTCCAGATTCTCTCTCTCTCTCTTTCTCTCTTGACCTCGAATCTGATATTGGATTTCTTGACCAATTTTTTGACCTCTTTTCCTTTTCTCCTCCTTCTTTCTCCTGTTGATAGAGGTCTCTATTTATAGAGTTTTAGTGACAGTGACCACTCCGTCGGTGTAGAAACCGAGTAGTGGAAAGTACAGCACCCTTTTACACAACGGTTAAAATAACCAATGTCTACGTATAGATGATCCTTTGAATGAGCGTGTAACGCGGGTCCAACTAAGGGACAAAACGCGTATAATTGCTACGAAGATCACGGCGTAGAAGCCACGTAGGTAGGTATCCCTTGTGCAAAAGAGGTGGGCGTAGAAGCCAATGTCTGTCACCATGGCGTAGAAGCCAAGTAGGCATAGAAGCCGAATAGGCGTAGAAGCCGAGTGGTCATAGAGGTCGAGTGAGCGTAGAAGCCGAGTGGTCATAAAGGCCGAGTGGGCGTAGAAGCCGAGTTGTCATAGAGGCCGAGTGGGCGTAGAAGCCGAATGGGCGTAGAAGCCGAGTGGTCATAGAGGCCGAGTGGGCGTAGAAGCCGAGTGAGCACCGAAGCGGAATGGGCATAGAAGCCGCTGCATAGCGTGCCAGAGTGCTGATGTGGACGTCTTAGCCGAAATTATGGCTTCTGAAGATATAATCAAATCCCTCGCATTAAATGCAGAGATTTGCCACCATCACGTGCATTAAATGCAGAGGCGTATTTTGAAGGTCTGCAGCCCTTCTGTGCATCCGTTGCAGAGACGTGCCTCGAGAAACTGTCACCGCTCTGTGCACTAGACGTAGAGACGTGCCTCGAGAAACTATCACCGCTCTGTGCATTAGACGTAGAGACGTACCTCGAGCCCCGTACGAAGTGCAGCTTTTGATATAGCAGGCGGTTTGTCTACTGCGGAGCGTAAATAGCTCATGTCTACTTGTGTAAAATAAGGCAGCGTATCCCTTTGTGCACGTAAAAGTAGTTTACGTAAAGGAGATGGCGGTAAATGACAGCCTGGGTTGCAGTGCCGTGCCATCATTATAGCCGTCGTCTGGGTAGTCGAGCAGTATCCTTTTGTCAGAAGTCCAGACGTCAGGTTTATTGCAGGATCTGACAGGTTTACTTCGGAGAACACGAAGCGTCCCTCGTACGCTTTAATGCTATATTGAAAGCGGATATATTTTACGCCATATAGGCGACGAAGCACCCTGTTTTACGCTGAGGCAGCCTGGACATACTGCACTTACGCGGATTGCCCTTTGAGCTTTTAATATAACCCTTGTTTTGCATGTTTGATGGCTCTGAGGTCCCCTGCTTACGCTGCCCTGCATCACCATGTTGCGTAGAGCTATCCAGCGTATTGTTTGTGGTATTAAACGAAAGAACGAAATATATATATTACGAGGTTTACACGAAATCCGCCTTCTTTGGTTTACAAACAAACTTGTACAATTTAATCCTATACGAGGATGTGGGAGTATAATTTATTTAATCTGGGTAAATATTGCTATAGGTGTCTGATCTGCAGTCGATCACTTTAGCCCTTGGACCACACGATGATGAAGAAGTGCCGTAGAAGACAGGAAGCAGCTTCGAAGGTTGCAAAAGAGGGTGGATGCACGATGCCAAAGTCGTCGATCCCTACTCTTTGCCTGAGCTCCGGATTCTCTCTCTCTCTCTTTCTCTCTTGACCTCGGATCTGATATTGGATTTCTCCACCAATTTTCCGACCTCTTTCCCTTTTCTCCTCCTCCTTTCTCCTGTTGATAGAGGTCTCTATTTATAGAGTTTTAGTGACAGTGACCACTCCGTCGGTATAGAAACCGAGTAGTGGAAAGTACAGCACCCTTTTACACAACGATTAAAATAACCAATACCTGTGTATAGATGATCGTTTGAATGAGCGTGTGACGCGGGTCCAACTAAGGGACAAAACGCGTATAATCGCTACGAAGATCACGGCGTAGAAGCTACGTAGGTAGGTATCCCTCGTGTAAAAGAGGTGGACGTAGAAGCCAATGTCTGTCACCATGGCGTAGAAGCCAAGTAGACATAGAAGCCGAATAGGCGTAGAAGCCGAATGGTCATAGAGGCCGAGCACCGAAGCAGAATGGGCGTAGAAGTCGCTGCGTAGCGTGCCAGAGTGCTGATGTGGACGTCTTAGCCGGAATTACGGCTTCTGAAGATATAATCAAATCCCTCGCATTAAATACAGAAATTTGCCACCATCCTGTGCATTAAATACAGAGGCGTGTTTTGAAGGTCTGCAGCCCTTTTGTGCATCCGTCGCAGAGACGTGCCTCGAGAAACTGTCACCGCTCTGTGCATTAGATGTAGAGACGTGCCTCGAGAAACTATCACCGCTCTGTGCATTAGACGTAGAGACGTACCTCGAGCCCCATACGAAGTGCAGCTTTTGATGTAGCAGACGGTTTTTCTACTGCGAAGCGTAAACAGCTCATGTCTACCTGTATAAAACAAGGCAGCGTATCCCTTTGTGCACGTAAAAGCAGTTTACTTAAAGGAGATGGCGGTAAATGACAGCCTGGGTTGCAGTGCCGTGCCATTATTATAGCCGTCGTCTGGGTAGTCGAGCAGTATCCTTTTGTCAGAAGTCCAGACGTCAGGTTCATTGCAGGATCTGACAAGTTTACTTCGGAGAACATGAAGTGTCCCTCGTACGCTTTAATGCTATATTGAAAGCGGAAATATTTTACGCCATATAGGCGACGAAGCACCCTGTTTTACACTGAGGCAGCCTGGACATACTGCACTTACGCGGATGGTCCTTTGAGCTTTTAATATAACCCTTGTTTTGCATGTTTGATGGCTCTGAGGTCCCCTGCTTACGCTGCCCTGCATCACCATGTTGCGTAGAGCTATCCAGCGTATTTTTCATGTTTCTACAGCTTTCACTATATTATCTAAATGTGGATACCGAATTACCTATATAATATTAATATATCAAAGCTTCTAATATTAAGGAACACTCTATTTGTACTACAATTATTATATTTAAAGTATATATCAATACTCAATCATAAGTTAATTAATATAAAACTAACTTATATGAAATCATCAATTCTCTTGAACATCCAAACTTTAGTTTCTCCATGACCCTATTATATTCGGTCCATATTCATATTAGCTCTTTTTGTATCCATTTGTTACTATATCTGGTCCGAATCATGTTTTCTACGTGATATAGTTATTAAATTTTATATCCAAACAATATATGTATTCATTACCAGAAAACAAATATGGATATGTTAATACCCTTATCTGATTCGTATGTGTTTTGAATGAACCCCTACTTATATGTTATAATATTCAGGCATAAATATTAATGAAGAAATCACTTATGATCGTGCACTTTTCCCAAAATATGATAATAAAGAAAAATGATAATGCTCATAAGAATGCACGTCTCTGGACTATGAATAGTCTGTGTAATTTTCTGAGGATAAGGATCTCAGGTGCATAAATCTTTTAAGGTAAAAAAATTAAAAAACTTCACTTAGTGCAAATTGTTTCTCTTGTGCTCACATGTTCTTGTCATTGAGTGATATGCTTGACATATAGGAGTAGGAGTTGCACCTAAACTTGGCCAACATTCTAAAAATTGACCGGTACTGACAAGTATCTTAAATAACTCATTGTATAAACATTTTAAAAAATGGAAAATATTTTTACAATTTTACAAATAAAAAAATCACCCGAAAGTTGCAGCCTCTATATTACACGAAAAAAATACGACACTATGCGGCAAGCACACAACAACACGGACATAAAAATCTATTTTGGTGTCCTAGTATATTCTGAAGTGTCTAGGTTATATTTGATATGTGTACTTCACGATAAGACCTAAATTTTTGGAGTATTTGTGCTTCCTAGGTTGCATGATGTCGGCAATGTAAGAGGTGGTCCTTCTGACATAACATAAGGGATGTTGCAAGCTCAAAAGTAGGGTACGGAGCTAGATTATCAGATTAAAAACCAGGAATCGAATCTTATCACAACCGGATATGGATATATTTGAATATGGATATGCTTTCAATGTATTATCCAAATTTGGATACCCAATTACCTATATAAATATATAATATTAATATATCTAAGCTTCTAATATTAAGGACCACTCTATTTGTGACTACAACTATTATATTTAAAGTATGTATCAATACTCAAACATAAGTTAATTAATATATAACTAACATATATGAAATCATCGATTATCTTGAAAACCGAAACTTCAGTTTCTCCATAACCCTATTATATTTGATCCATATCATATTAGCCTTTTAAGTATCTGTTTATTACTATATGTGGTCCGAATCATGTTTTCTCCCTTATATAGTTATTGGATTATATATCCGAACAATATATGTATTCATTACTAGCAAACAAATACGGATATGGTAATACCCTTATCTGATTCGTATGTGTTTTGAAGCCCTAGTAGAACGAGCACCCGAAGATGGCATTTAAGCAAATGGGATTAAAGTTCAATACAAACTTGCCCCTAACACTCCAACTAGCAGTATTGCCATAATATTGGCACAACACACGTAAAATAACTATGATATAAAAAACCATAGACATGTCCATGATAACATGTACCATATCACTAACCAGGTAAATCAACATGAAATCCAACATACAATAACGTTCATAATAATTTCATTGACGTTATGGGTCGACACTCTGTATATAAAACAAACGACAGTCCTTATACTACCAACATGTCACACAATTCAAAATATTTGTAATTAAAGACATTGTTCTATGAATCATATCACAAAAGTTAGGATAGGAACCCAAAGCCCACTCCAAAGTCTTGCTAGTCTGAAAAAGGAAACTGAATAAGTGTTAATCAAATCCATAGATAGGTCTAAATAGTCTTACTAATGTAAATAAATGACAAGTAACTAAATATATTATAAATGTTGTCTTTCAATTCAATATAATTTAATTTAACATTTATGTGATTGATATTGAAGTTAGACATTATACGTAATTTTGAACTAAGATACGAGAGATGATAGTAGCATACTTCAAATACCATATGTAGTTATCACTACAAGCATAATTACAAGTAGAACTAATATCAAATGGTGACAAATAATTAGAAAGAGCCAAACAATTTGTACTATAAGTTTTCAAGAGAAGCAGCTCAATTCCTTACCAAAATAATTGCAATACTAAAGGATGGAGACTTGTCAACAATAAAGTTGAACAAAGCATCAGACTTCAAAATAAATACGATTAATTTCTTATCCCCTTAGCTCTAGCAAAAAAATCACATATTCTCAGCTAGGAAGCATGAATACTTGAACATGGAAAACAAAATTGTATCCTAGTGTATCGGATATGCAATACGCGTCCGATATATCAAGATACCTTCCAGATTTGTATACATAGCCTCATATGTGTTTATAAATCATATATGTTTCATACACATGCACCAGAGATTTCCTTATATTGAACATATAGGTTTTCAGTAACATGTCTTCTCTACCATAATCATGTTAAATCTCTACTAATGCACTTTAACTAGGTTTATGTTAGATAAACACTGATGTGGTTATATACATAGTGTATCACATGAACATATTAGAGCATGATTATACTTTAGTATATCTTTACATCTCTATGTTGGGAAAATATGAGTATCAAGTATTGGATATATGTGACATTATGTATTTTACCATTATGTAACACTTAGCTAAATATCACTTAGCTAAATATCGCTTATAGCCAATGTTTGATTGATGTGTGTGCTTAGCATTTCAATTGACTAGTATACGTGTTTGAATTCATGAGCTTTTTGGTCAGCTTGTTATCTAATAGGCACAAAACAACAAGTGCCAAGAGCAGCAACAACTATATCCGAAAATCATTGAAAATCCTATTGATTCTTGGTCAGCTTGTTACCTAATATGTACAGAATAGCCAATGTTGGCTCATTTTTGTACAGTTGGATATGTGACCTATATACTTCTTGCTTATTCTACACTCTTTGAAGACCATGTTGCCATACATAAAGATTACTCTCTAAATACTCAATAGTTCCCATTTGCACATCTACAAGTGAGAGTAAAGTGAATTTAAGTTCGACATGGCTTGAAACTCACTTTTAACACTTCTGCACGTACCACAACCACAAAATATCCTTCCATCTTCAATCATGGCAAAAAGTCCATTTTCCTGCAACATCATATAAATGCAATTTAAATTATTTTATCAATAAGAACATCCTCCAAAATAAGTGTCAAGGCATGTCAAACTCAGCCATGCCACGGACACTACAAACAATAATTTGTGGTTATTATCATAAATTGCAGTTTAAAGGTAAACAAAAGTCCCTATGAACCACCTCAATTCCTCTTCCGTTACCGGTGGATAGGATCAATGCATATGTATCTAAATAGAGGTAGTATGCTTCTACTATCCATCGAAATCATCATTGCTAAATATATACAGACATATGCATCATTTGCCAGAATTAAGATAATTCTATGTGTTGGCAAGTGGAAACCACAGAAGAATGATCTCTTAATGGAGCATATCCTTGTTTGTGAATGGGTATACCACAATACAAATGTGATTTCAATTTTTTTAATCAACTTATCAATACCCACAATATAAATGTTGTGTCCTCCTCCGACACAAGGACGTAGTTTGGAAACCCCACACAACACCAACACACCCAGTGTCCTTGTCGTGCCGGTGCAACATACGAGTAAAATTTTCGTGAATATATATACCTCATCGTCATTGACGAGCTTGATCGAAGCCCCGTCGATCCATCCGAACGCGACCAGCTCCTCCAGGTTGGTCCGCGGCTTGGTAAGTGGGCCCACAATCAATATTGGCCCACCTTGCGCTGGCTCCACCACCGAGGGTTTCATGGTTTTGGGCCGGGTCCGGCACAGAGAAGAAGCCGAGACTTCCGTTGAGCGCGAACTCCAGCTCCCGGGCCGGAAAGTAGATTGGGTCACGTACACCGATTCGGGTGCGGTTTCGGGTTTGGAACCGGATTCGCCTTCAGATGAGCTCAAGTTCACCATCTGGGAGTGGACAGCGTCGCCATTGGAGGAGGAGAAGAAATTAGGGTTAGGATTCTTTTGGGATTTTTTTCCTTTTTCCTTTTTCTTTTGGGAGAATGGGGTTTCGTTTCTAGTAAGTAACGCTTGGTTGATTTGTCAAAAATATTCTTTTGGTCATAATCGATACGTTGTATCATAATCGATTATGACCCCGGTTCATTTTCTTAACCCCGGTCCTTATTGTAAATAGGATCATAATCGATACGTTGTATCATAATTGACGTGATTTATTTTTTGACAAAATTAATTAAATGTAGTAAGTAAATATTTGTGGTAGGTGCTTGTGATTTGTGGACATGTGTGTCATTTTCTCATAAAAATTTATTTCCATGCGGTCGTCTCCTTACAAAAAAAATGACTTTTGAGCACGCCATTTCGTGGTAGTAATTGTTGGTAAATTACAAACAAAAGGTTAATTAATAATATTATAATTTTTCTTATAGAGGTTGAAAATCAACATCGTTATTTTTCTCTTTTGAGATTGAGAAGACATAAACACTTAGGCCTCGTTTGGTTCGCGTAAAAGAAATGAAAGAAAATCAATTCATTGTTCTTTCTCTTCCTTTGGAAAATTATAATTCATATTCATTTTCTTTTTCAGTGTTTGTAGAGGCCAAAAAAATTTCAAGAAAAAATGAATTCCCTATGGTGCGAAAGTGATTCCTTGGCTGATGGGAGGAATCACTCCCCCCCTATTTTTACTTCCTATAGGAATCATTTTCCTTTCCTCGTATTTTCTCTTGACACCCAAACATAAGAAAGGAATCACTTTCGTTTCCCAATGTAAAGATTCTGCGAACCATAGTCCTAATGTGGATAAGTTTGAATACATTAGTTTGTATTGTAATCAACGAACTTTTTATTTTATCACCCATTGGAATCCAATAATTATAGTAAATGAAGAACACAAATGGGTGAATAAAAAAAATATTTATACGCACAATGGTACGTAGTCAATTAGCCGAGAATCCTATATTCTAGAAAAATCTCCAGGAACTAAAAACATAAAAAGAAGAAGTTATATTTCCATATTTCGTGAATATATAATATTCTGCATAAAAAGAAATATAACACTCTCAATTGATAATTAGATATATTTAATAGTTCTTAAGTTTTAACTAAAATATTGTGTAGCTATGTTTCATTGGGTTTTTTTCCATGAAAAAATTTCTATCACAAAATTTTCACCAATTGTACTGTTTGATAGCTTAAATTTTCCATGGAATCATTTTTCATATTTTTGTCCAAAATGGTGGAAAATAAAACTTGACAAACCCATAGGAAAATATCATTTTCCATAAAAAATGATATTTTTCATGAAAAATAATGGCAATCAAACACCAAATTAAGTTTTCCATGAATTTTTTTCCTAGAAAAATAATTCCAAGAAAATAATTTATTTTCCACGTATTTTTCACCTTGCAATCAAACGCACCATTAGTTTTGTTAATTAAGATTGTAGACTAATGTTCAAAAAATAAAAAATCCAACCAATATCATAACTTCTTTTATTATAATAAATTAACTTTTTGTGATCTAGACTTGAATTTAACATGAATTTGTATCCAATATAAACTCGACTTGATCCAAACACAATATGAATATAACACAATTGACTTAGATTCGGATCAAATCTTACTCATAATCGTACTCAACCCAGATATATTTGTATTATCATAAATAAATTTGTATGGATTTGTAGTTGAATCTAACATGGACCTATGTCCAATATGAACTTGACTTGACCTAAACACAATCCTACTCAAACAAAATTGACATGGACTCACTCAGAATAGCACTCGTCCATACCTAACTTGAATTTTAACATGGACATGAACCCAAACTTTACCCATAACTACACTTGACCCAAATTATTTTTTGTTATAGTAATTAATTTTTATTGTCCTGGATTTGAATCTAACATGGATTTGTATCTGATGTGAACTCTAACCCAAACACAATTTGGTTCAAACATAATTGACTTTGTCCCGAACCCAACCATACCCAACTACACTCGCCCCGAACCAAACCTGGCCCGACTTAACTAGACCTAACACAACCCAATCAGCTCGGACCAAACTTTACCTAACCCAATTTAAGTGTCCATGTACGATTAATTTTCATAAACTAATTATACCCAATTTTCTTTATTTCCGTCGAAATAGCTTTACCATGACTTGTGATACTATTCTTTTTTTTTTTGGACATTCAAAATTTTTGAAAATAAATTTTATAACTAAAAGCAAACATGATAACTGGTTTTTCATCATAAATTTGTGTGCTATATTGGCTATCAACTCAATTCTGTTGGGTGTTACTGGAAAGTTTTATGAGTATATATTGTTGGCTAGAAGCAATGGGTTGTAACTTCGGGAGGTAAGGATAGTGAACACAATGTATTTTGAGAAAAAATGTTTTATTTCTTACTTCAATGTTAAACAAACAAATATACATATTTATATAGCCCCTATGGTAACAACTCAACCCTAAAAGCAAGCTAACAAATCCTATTAAAGTGGATCTAACCCTAGTAAGGTGGATCTAAATTAGACAAGTTCTATTCCAAAAGGAATTGGTCAAATCTAGGTTATTTAACTAATATTCTCCTCCTTAATCTAGGTTTGATCAAGGTTGATAACTCCAAGCACCTGCTGCATCTCAGCGAATTTTACTTTGGCGAGAGCCTTCGTGAGAATGTCGGCACGTTGCTTCTCAGTGCTCACGAACTCCACATTTATCTGCCCTCTTTCAACACACTCGCAAATGAAATGAAAGCGAGTATCAATGTGCTTACTGCGTCCATGAAACACTGAATTCTTCATCAGCGCAATTGCAGACTTGTTGTCGACATAGAGCGTGACTGGCTTAGGTTCGCGGCCAGTCATTTCACTAACTAGATTCCTCAGCCACAAAGCTTGACACGCTGCAGCCATTGCTGCCATGAACTCAGCTTCGTAGGAGGACAACGCGACAGTTTTCTGCTTCTGAGACATCCAAGTGATCAGGTCCTTGTTGAGGTAGAACGATATTCCGCTGGTGCTCCTCCTGTCGTCGACATCTCCGGCTAAGTTGCTATCGGTGAATCCATGCAGTTCATCTTCACCATGTCCTCTTCCATACATGAGTCCATACTCAAGTGTTCCCTTCACATATCTGAGGATCTGTTTCACAGTCTGGTGATGCATGGTTGTTGGCTTCTCCATGTACCTACTCACCATTCCGACAGCATAACAAAGGTCCGGGCGAGTATGAGTTAAGTACCTGAGACAGCCAATGATTCGCCTATATTGTGTCGGATCGACTGGTGTTCCTTCAAGGTTCTTGCTGAGTTGCAGTTTAGCTTCCATTGGATACCTGGTTGGATTGCAATCTCCCATTCCAAACTGCTGTAAAACTCTCTTCGC
This sequence comes from Iris macrosiphon, assembly GCA_036927795.1. Lineage (NCBI taxonomy): Eukaryota > Viridiplantae > Streptophyta > Magnoliopsida > Asparagales > Iridaceae > Iris > Iris macrosiphon. Next base: position 179,741,774 of record JAYESA010000009.1, read on the forward strand.
ATATGTTGATTGCTTCAGTGTAATGCGATCACCCTGTTGGTCTACCTCTATACCAAGGTAGTAAGAGAGTAACCCAAGATCACTCATTTCAAATTTTTGCATCATCTGCTGCTTGTAAACCTTTACTGCAGTTGCTCTTGTGCCTTTGACGATTAAGTCATCAACGTACACTCTGACAATGAGTGCACCCTCTCTATTGCTCCTTGTGTACACAGCATGCTCTTGAGTGCATTTGATGAATCCCAGCTCCTTTAAGAAGCTGTCCAGGCGTGTGTTCCAGGCCCTCAGTGCTTGTCGTAAGCCATAGAGAGCCTTGGACAGCCTGTACACCTTGTGCTCCTGGTTCTTGACGACGAAGCCTTCAGGTTGAGCTACATATACCTCCTCTTTGAGGTCACCATTCAGAAACGCAGATTTAACGTCCAAATGGTGAACCTCCCATCCGTGCTGGGCTGCGAGGGCAATGATCAAGCGAACTGTGTCGAGTCTGGCAACTGGAGCAAACACTTCATCAAAATCAACTCCATGTTGCTGGACGTAGCCCTTTGCCACAAGTCTTGCTTTGTGCTTGAGGATCTTGCCTTTATTGTCTCTCTTCACCTTGTATACCTATTTTAAACCGATGGGTTTGTGCCCAGATGGTAACTCAGTAAGCACCCAAGTCTCATTCTTCTCGATGGCTTCAACCTCCTTCTTCATAGCTTCCCGCCATTCATGTTCAAGTGTAGCATCTTAAAAATTTGTCGGTTCTTCAGCCGACAAAAATAACATCTCTGGATCAAGAAAGGTCTCCTCAGTTTCAGCATATATGTCAACAATTGAGCGGTATCTCCTTGGCTCATTCGAGTATGTCGTCGGTGTGGGTGAGCCGCTCGAAGTTGTGGCCGCAGCTTGTGGTGTAGTAGGTTCCCTTGATGCCATTGCCGCTCCGTGCGTAATAGGTGTCGCCGCATCTCCTGTGCCCTCCGGCGTGTGCATAGCCGCGCCCACTGCTCTCTGTGGAGTGATCACTGTCTCGACAACAGGATCTTCGACTGAGAGTTCTACCCAGCCTTGTGGTTTGGTACCATCACCATTGTTCCAATCCTATCTCCTTTCTTCCTCGAACACAACATCCCTGCTCACATGGATCTGGCTACGTTGAGGATTATAGAGACGGTGTGCTTTGCAGCCCTCTTCCACGCCTAGGTACACCAATGGCGTGCTTCGGTCATCAAGTTTCTTATGATGAGGACTTGCAATCTTCATGTGTGCGACACATCCAAACATCCTTAAGTGTTCGAGGTTTGGTTTCTTACCAGTCCAGGCTTCATACGGCATGAGCGCACTGAGAGCTTTAGTTGGCAACCGGTTGAGCAGGTACACAGCATGTCTGACCGCCTCGCCCCACATACTTCCAGGAACATGCATGCTCTTGAGCAAGCTCCTTGTCGTAGCCATCACGATGCCATTTCGATGCTCTACTACACCGTTTTGTTGTGGGACATTTTGTTGTGGTGTATATGGTGCGGTGAGGTGCCGTTGTATGCCTTCGCCTTCACAGAAGCTTGTGAATTCCTTGGACAGGAACTCACCTCCTCGATCAGTTCTTAGTGTCTTTATCTTGCTGTCACATTCATTCTCTACAAGAGACTTGAATTTCTTGAAAGCATTAAATGCATCACTCTTTTCTTTGAGCATATACACCCACATCATGCGACTGAAGTCGTCAATAAGTAGAAGAAAGTACTTGTTACCAGCAAGTGTAGCGGGTGTAATCGGGCCGCAAATGTCAGCGTGCACAAGTTGCAGTGGCCTCTCAGCTCTGAAGCTTGCCTACAGAGGGAACGGTAGTCGTGCTTGTTTGGCGATGAGGCACCCTTCACAGAGCTGGTTTGGATGAGAAATCTTCGGTAGCCCGGTGGCCATTCCCTTCTCTGCCATTATCTTGAGCGCGAAGAAATTCACGTGTCCGAGCCTTGCGTGCCACAACCAGGCTGGGTCTTGTACGTTGGCCATTAGACATATCGGCCTGCAAGATTCAAGAGCTATCTTGTACAGGCGGTTAGGTGATCTCACCTTCATCAGTAGAATGTCGTTCCTGTCGTACACCCTCAAGTAGGAACCGACAATCTCTACCTTGCTTCCATCTTCTGTTAATTGACCAAGGCTCAATATATTACTTCTTAAACTTGGAATGAAGTATACCTCCGACAGAAGACGTTGTTCGCCATTCTTGCATTGGAACATGATTGATCCCCTGCCCTCAATCTGTACGGTTGAGCCATCACCGAACTTGACACGGCCGGTGATGTCCTGATCAAGGTCCTTGAACTTTCCTCGGTGGCCCGTCATATGGTTGCTAGCGCCGTTGTCGAGGTACCACACATCGGTGTCGGCATGCGCTTCTCCAGCACTGCGCAAGTCTGGTACTATCTTCCCTTTATTGAGCATGACGAGGTCAGGCGTCTCCTCCTGAGTCTCTCCCAGCAGCAATGCGGCCTCCTCGTCTTGCGCTCGTGCAAGGTTCGCCTCCTCATCATGACGTTTATTGCGACACTCCGACGCATAGTGCCCATAGTTTTCACAATTGAAGCACTTGATTTTTGATTTGTCACGGTTGGAGCTTGAACCGTGAGTCCTCTCACCCTCCTGTTGTTGCACTATTTGGCCGCCACGACCACCCCTGCCGTGCTAGCGGCCACGTCCACGGGGCTTGCCACGGCCCCGGTCGTCGCTAGAGTGCCCCTTTCCGCTCGACGACAAATCAGCGCTGCCTTTCTTCGATCGCGCCTGCCACTCAGCGTGAGTAAGCAGGAGTTGTCCGTTGTTGCTCTCGCCTTGACCACGTATACGTTCTTCGTACGCTTTGAGGCGGTCGATCACTTCCTCGACCGACATGGTCTCCACATCCACAAACTGCTCGATCGCAGCAACGACTTGCAGGTACTTGTCTGGGACGGAGACGAGCAGCTTATTGACGATGACAACGTCCTCCATCTTGTCTCCCAATCCACGAATCTTGTTTGCGAGGGTCGTCAATTTTCCCGCAAACTCATCGATGGAATCTGTTCCCTTCATACGCAAAACCTCGAACTCACTCTTCAAGGTTTGAATCCTTGCCTTCTTCACCCGATCTGCGCCGAGGTACATTGTCTTCAGGCTTTCCCAAGCTTCCTTAGCCGTTTTGTGCTTGGCCAGCTGGAGTAGGATCTCCTCGGGGACAGCTTGAAAAATGCACGCCAACGCCATCTTGTCTCTCTTCTTTTCTACGACCATCCCGGCCGCGGGTACAATGGCGTCCCAAACGCCTTGAGCCTCTATGAAGACCTCCATCTTGATCGCCCAAGTGGAGTAGTTGACAGATGTCAGCATCGGATAGTGCAAGGTTATGCTTCCCTCCTTTGTTGCTGGCGCCGTCGAGTGCTCGACAATTGACATCTTGTAGAGTCGAAGGTACTTTGGCTTACACTTGGCTCTGATACCAGATGTTGGCTAGAAGCAACGGGTTGTAACCTTCGGGAGGTAAGGATAGTGAACACAATGTATTTGGAGAAAAAATATTTTATTTCTTACTTCAATGTTAAACAAACAAATACACACATATTTATATAGCCCCTATGGTAACAACTCAACCCTAAAAGCAAGCTAACAAATCCTATTAAAGTGGATCTAACCCTAGTAAGGTGGATCTAAATTAGACAAGTTCTATTCCAGAAGGAATTGGTCAAATCTAGGTTATTTAACTAATATATATAACTCTAAATTTTATTGGATATTCGGAATTTCTACACAAGTGACAGTATAAAGGTTGTTTGTAGGCTCTATTTTTTTTTTTTTTGCATGCATGTAGATCTGACTTTCACCAGATAAAAAGATAGCTTCTGCTACCGCTATCAAAATCTATTTCTACTATTGGTTTATTAAAAATCGAAACAATTCCAAACCAAGTCTAAGAATTTCAGAAATTTGAAACTATAGTGCAACTAAAATTTTCAAAATTTATGAGGTTTAACACACTAAGGTTCCGTTTCGTGCATCGTACACTACCAAAATATGTCCAATTAACGACGTTTAGTTATGACGTCGCTATATTTTACAAATTTAGCTACGTCATATTCTAACGTCGCAGGACGTCACTTTTACTGTTCGTGACTGTCAGCGACTACGAATAATATTACGGAATAAGATGTCGTCAGATGTTGCAAGACGTTGCTATTTTTTTTATTGTAGCGACGTGTATCAATGTTATTTTGCATATGTTGCTAAATATTATAAAATCAGCGACGTTTAGCGACGTTGCATTATGACGTCGCGAATGTTTTTCAATATAGGTTATCAGATTTCATTTTTCCCCAATCTTCTCCAAAAAAATTCCAAAACTTTTTGAACCCCCGCTCTACCGTGCACCCCCCCCCCCCCCCCGACCCCCTTCGACTCCACATCTCCGGAGCTCCGGCGCCGACCCCGGGCACCCCATCCTCCTCCTCCTCCTCTCCGGGCTCCTCCTCCTCCTCCCCTCCGGGATAGCTCCTCCTCCTCTCCAGGCTCCTCCTCCTCCTCTCCGGTCACCCCCTCCTCTCCGGCCACCTCTCCTTAGGTAAATCCTAACCCTAACTCGGGCACACACACATGCAGACATAAACCCTAACCCCAAATCGGACACACGCGCGCGCGGACATACCTACACATGCGGACACACTAACACACGCGGACACTAACCCTAATACGGACACGGACACACAGACACATACACACTGAGAAGGCGTTGTGTGTGCAATTGGATTGGAGGTTGTGTGTGGAACTCAGACACACACACACACACACTGAGATGGTGTTGTGGGTGGAACTCGGACACACACACACTGAGATGGTGTTGTGGGTAGAACTCGAACACAGACACACACACACACTAACCATATACATTACAAAAATTACGGGATTAGCGACGTCAAAGTAAAACTTCGCTAATATTAAAGATATCAGCGACTCCAAAGAATAACGTCGTTATAAGTCGTTGTTTAGCGACATATAGCGAAGTTTAGCGACTGCAATTCAGTTTTTTAAAAGAATAGCGCTATAAGTTTATTTAAGGTCGCTAAACGTCGCTGAATTATATGATTAGCAACGTTTAGCGACGTATTTAGCGATGTTAATCTTTTAGAAATTTAGCGACATATTTAGCGACATCTATAACGTCGCTAAATATTTCTATTAGGGACGTCATAAGTCAGCATCGCTAAACGTCGCTAATTTATTTCAATTAGGGTTGACGAAAATTATTGCTTTGCCCGTATTGTTTTCTTTGTCATGTCATGTAGTATCCATGTCTATGCAACAAATGTTTAAGGTTGGTAATTCCAATTCAACCTAACACAAATACAAGGAAGTTTCTATCAGTGCTGTATTATTGATTTTGGAGTGAAATGAAATTGGAATAATTCTGTTTTCTAGAATTTGTGTAACTTCAAGTTAGTCATTTTGTTTCCTGTACATGAACTTGAAAAGTGTAAAGCAGAAATTATTCAATCTAAGATTGTAGTTTAGTTTGAGTACTCTCAGTTAAGTAATTATCTTATTTCTGAAAAATAAGAAATAATATGAGATTTTAATTCCAGATTTATGTTCTGTTGCATTTCAACAAAGAGTTCCTCAAACTAACAGTTCAGATGATGAGTGAATCAATATTGTATGCTTGTTAGTGTTGTGATTTGCTTTGTATTATTTAGTTGCACTGTAGCTTTATGATTTAATCTCACATATTTGTTCTTAATATGTGTTTCTTTTTGTTGTACCAAGTGGGGTAAGTTACCAGATGATCTTTCACAATTTTCGACATTTGACAATATGAGAAATTTGACATTGGGCGGGCAGTGTGTACAAGTGACTTGATTCAGGTGGTAGCACTTGTCCTGAACACTCGTATACCAGGAAGGAAACTTTTGTGTGAACTCCTGATCTCGACTTCAACTTCTGGTTCTACCATCTTTGATTAAGTCTCGGGACTAACAATCTCAAAGCAAGATCCGGGTAAGATGGAGAACCGATCAAACCTTCTCGATATTAGCTTTCACAAGCTTGAGAAGTTTGATGGCGAACACTACAACATTTGGAGAGGAAGATCTCTCTGAATCTTTGTCTTGTCAAAGTTGCTTATGAGTTGGTTGATCCAGAACCTACCATCCCGAACTTGAGGTCGGTGTGGCGCAGGACTCGCACAACAAGTGGAAAGAAGACAACGACCACTGCCGGCTACTGATCCTCAACGCAATGGAAGACTCGATGATAGAGTCTTACAAAAAGAAAAAGAAGGCCAAAGACGTCTGGAAAGCTCTTGAGAAACATTACAAAACTGATGAAAAGATGTCAAAAATCCATCTCGTTGAAAAGTTTTTCACTTTGCAATTTGAAGACGAGAAGGTAACGCTGCCGCAAGTCAAGGAACTTCTGAAGATGCAGCAGAAGCTGGAGGAAGAGGGCATGAAGTAGGAAGATAAGTTCATGGTGGGGGCTATCGTCACCCAGCTTCCTCCAGGCTGGATCAGGTTCAAGACTGACGTGTACCGGAAGAAGATGGAGATCCAGCTCGAAGATCTTCTTTACTGGATTCACATTGAAAATAAGGCCAGGGGACAACTGAAATTGGATTCCCTGTCCAAACAGTTGGCAAAGGCCAACTTGGTGCATGCTGGTGATTCTAAGGGAAAGTCGGCTTCGTTCAAACCGAAGCCAAAGACCAATTCCGAAGTGACTTGCTTCAATTGTGGCAAGAAGGGTCACTACCGAAGTAAATGCAGATCCAAGCCCAAACAGACAGAGCAAGGTGAGCCTAACAAGGTTTCTATGATTGCGCAGGTTGTCACGACTGGTGTCGACTCTGACTGATGGGTGGACACTGCCGCATCCTGCCATGTTTACTCAAAGAATGAGTTGTTCACCACCTACAAGCCTATATCTGAGAAGGTTATGGTGGCGAACCAAGCACAAGCTGAAGTTCTAGGGACCGGAACGGTGGTACTGAACCTGACTTCGGAGAAGTCGCTTACGCTTCAGGATGTGAAGCACGTACCAATAATAGCCAAGAATCTAGCCTCAGAAAATCTGCTCTGCAACGCAGGCTTGAGGATGGACATTAATGCTGGACAGATGGTGATATCTTTCAAAGGAACATACTTCGAAAAAAAAATTGTACCGAAGGGATGTTCAAACTTCAACTTGTAACTCCTGCTATAATGATAAATGCAGTCGCTTCTTCTGGTTATTCTCTTAAGTTATGGCATAATAGACTAGGACATGTTCATTGTAAAAGAATAAACAAGATATCTAGTTTAGGGCTTATCTCCAAATGTGGGGGTAAGGAGGTGGAGAAGTGTTAGGTCTGTGCGCAGACAAAGATCACCAGAAAGTCGTTCAAGCTGGTTAACCAAAGCACATATCTTCTGGAGTTGGTGCACTCAGATATCTTTGACTTCAAACAGTTCTCCACAAAGGCCAAGATGGAGTATTTCATTACATTCATCGACGACTACTGGAAGTATGCATTCGTCTATCTGCTCAAGTCAAAGGACGAAGCAATCGAGAAGTTCAAGGAGTTCAGGGTTGAAACTGAACATCAGACTGGGCAACAACTCAAGAGACTTATAAGTGATTGAGGCAGAGAGTATAGGTCTATTGAATTCACATCGTTCTGCAAAGAACATAGAATTGTCAATGCGATAATTGTCCCGTATTCTCCTCAATCAAATGGAATAGCTGAGAGGAAGAACATGACGGTGACAGAAATGATGAATTCGATGCTGTTAACTACGAGTCTTCCAAACTGCTTCTGGGTTGAAGCTGCGTTGACGGCTACGTTCATCCTGAACAGAGTGTCGTACGCAACATCTGATGTCACTCCTCATGAACTCTGGTTCAAAGTCAGACCCAACTTGAATATCATTCGAGTGTGGGAGTATCTGGCATATGTAAAGCTCCCGGACTTGAAGATTCAGAAACTGGGTACGAGAACAACGAAGACCATCTTCTTGGGTTATGCTGAGAAGTGTGATGCTTGGAGGTTTCTTGATATAGAATCAAATCATATCATTGAATCTCGCGACGTAGAATTCTTTGAAGATAAATTTGCAAGACACAAGGACATTATTATCGCGGATATTCCGGAGAATAGTGTGGGTGCACAGGAGACTGAAGCTTTCAAAGAAGATATAGTACATGAAGAAGTCATTCCAGAGACAACGTTCGAACCAGAACTCGCAGAACCAGGAACTAAGCGGGTGAGGAGACAGACGGACTTCGGAGAAAATTTCGTCATCTATCATGTGGAAGCAGATCCGCTTACCTATGATGAGACGATGAAGACCAGAGACGTTGTCTTCTGGAGGGAGGCTATCAATGACAAGTATGACTCAATAACCTCCAACAACACTTGGGTGTTGGTCGATCTACCTGAAGGAGCAAAACCGATCGGATGCAAATGGATCTTCAAAAAGAAGATGAAGGCCGATGGAATAAAGTCATAAGATCAAACGGCTACAGGGTCAGTGAAAACAAGTGCGTTTACACTAAGTTCGTTGACGGGAGAGCAGTCATCGTTTGTCTATACGTGGACGACATGTTAATCCTGGGTACGGATCTAGCACGTGTCACTGAGGCAAAGAATTTTCGCTCATCCAAATTTAGTATGAAGGACTTGGGGGAAGCTAATGTTATCCTCGAGATAAAAATCATCTGAACGGACACTGGAGTGGCGTTGTCACATTCTCATTATATTGAGAAGATGCCGACACGCTATGGATATCAGGATCTTTTAGGAATCGATACTCCGTACAGGTGTGACAAGAAGCTGAAGCCAAACCTTAGGAAAAGCATCAGGCAATTGGAGTATTCAAGCGTCATTGGGAGTTTGTTGTATGCAACAACTGCCACAAGGCCTGACATAACCTTTGTCGTGGGGATGCTGAGTCGATTCACGAGCAACCCAGGTGTGGAGCACTGGAAGGCTGTGAAGAGAGTGATGAGATATGTCAGGAGGACTCAGAAGTATGCGCTGCACTACAGCGGGTATCCGACAGTAGTGGAAGGCTTCAGTGATGCCAGCTGGTGTTCAGAAGTATAGAGCGAAAGGTCCACAGGAGGATACGTCTTTTCCATGGTTGGAGCTGCTATATCGTGGAAGTCGAAGAAGCAGACTATGCTCTCTAATCCCCGATGGAATCTGAGTTTTATGCACTGGGTGCTGCAGCGGATGAAGCAGAGTTGCTTCGGGACATGTATGATCTTTCATTGGTTGGTACGCAGATTCCGGCGGTACCGATATATTGCAAGAACTAGGCGACTACAGCGGTGGTATCAAATGACCTCTTTAATGGTAAGAAGAGGACTGTGCGGTTGAGACACAGGGCAGTGAATGATCTGATAAAGACTGGAGTCATTATCGTAATTGATGCTCAGAGTCGGAAGAACCTGGCGGACTCGTTCACCAAGGATCTCAAGCGCCAGTTGGTCAAGGACACAACCGAAATGGGCTTGAAGATATTTTGATAGTGTCTATGTAATTCTACCATAAAATTTTATGCTATTAGTTCAAAGAGAAATCTACTAGGCATTCTAGTTTTTGGTTCAAAGAAGGATCATTGACTGGGAGAATATCAGGAACAGTGGGTAGTCATTTGAGACATTAAGGGATTACGGACCCAGAACCACTGTTGTCTACTTCTTGCTCTTTATGAAGAACAATTTTCTGTGGAATGATGGCTTTGACGCCTTAATGATTTCTCGAACAGAGTGAATGTCCGGTGTGCTTTACAGGAAGCTCTTAGTTTCAGTACTACAAGGGACTTGTATCCCATGCTACAGTGGTGTGACACCACAGAAGTAAAAGATGTAAATCATCGGCATTAAGTCATGTCACAACGGCGTAGCCGCACTTAGACAGATAGCCTAATGCTATAAAATAAAGAGTAGTAGACAGCACTACAAAGAGTGAGTGAACCTCATATTATAGTGGTGTGACACCACAGAGGTAAAAGATGTAAATCATCGGCGGAAAGTCATATCACAACGTCGTAACACCGCAAGGAAGCGCAAGGCTTTGTGCTAGGTAGTTTGACACTACAAAGAGGGAGTGAACCTCATGCTACAGTAGATGACACCACATGAGGGAGTGAACATCGACAGAAGGCCATGTCATAGTGGCGTAGCACCGCAAGGAAGCGCAATGCTTCATGCCAATGACTCTCTAAGAACTCACCTATAGTGTATGAAAAGAGATACAGACCCTCGCTTGAGAAAAAACTTGTAGACGCCCAAAATACATATCTATCCTAATGCATGATGGGCAGTCACGGTGAGGAACGCTCAACCCATATATTAAGATATGTGAAGAATTGTTGGTGTTTTTGCCTTTGGATTATGAAAGATAGTCACACATTGGCTACACCACCAAGTAGGTATCTCAATATAATGCTTTACTTGTGTTGTGGTGTGCACATGGGGTGTGGTGAGACACATGGGTGCCATGTTAGGGTATTTTATTAGGATAAAAAATGATTAACTCCTTATTGAAAGCATTTATGTTTTTTGTCATTCTCTTAAAATTTATTCCATATGAGCTAAGGGACTTAGCGACTCAGACTCGGACTCGGACTCAAGGGCGCAAAGTGGCACTTTGTTGGCACACTTTGCACTTAGCACTTCAGCATCGGCGCATGCACTTGTGCGCATTTGTTGCGCTCTCTCATGCGCGAGCTGCATGTGCGGTCGCATGGACGATGCGGTCGCATGGGAGGTCGCATGGGCTGCGGCTTGCGATGCTGCTGCTGCGGATATATTTGAACGGTTATGGAAAGATACGATCTGTTATTCAAATCCGTTTTTTGAGGGATTTGAAATTAATACGTGCCTATCTTTTAGGGATTCGTAATTAATCTGTTCCTATCTTTCCGTAACTGTTGGGCGGCTAGAATTTTCACCCCCTATAAATATTATCTTTGTCTCTTTGAAGACTTACTTCGAAAAAAAGGAGACGAAGAGAGTTGTTGTTGCCGCCGCCATTGGAGTCCAGGGAGTTCGTTTGAGTCCAGACAGAGGTGACAGTGAACGTTCCAGAAGTTCTACGTGAACTTGCTGGTTCCTGGCAGCAGATCATGTGGGACTAATCTTGCTTTGCAATGGTGATCTTTATCACCCCAGCAAGCAAAGTATCTTCTTCTTCTTCTTCCTCCTCTCTTCTGTGAGTTATAACTCTGTTCTGTCCGTTTGCAACTGCGATTGCAATTAAGAACGAAAAAATATTTTTCTCTGATTATTTTATTATCTTGTTTCCTGTTGTAATCAAATATTATATATTGTCTTCTTGTTGGATCGAGAGACATCAGAAAGGGAACTCTTGTGTGAACTCCTGATCTCGACTTCAAATTTTGGTTCTACCATCTTTAATTAAGCCTCGAGACTAACAGATACTGAATACATGAAATGCAAGGAAATACAAATACATACGTGTATTCGTATAAAAATATCGATACTGGAAACAAGTATTACAACAAGGATACTCGTGGATTTATAATAGTATAGAAAATCTTTATCCAAATACTTCTTTTGGTATGCTCTTGCATATCTCTAATATCGATCGATTGAATTATCAAACTGTTTGACATCCTTATTTCTTCCTCATTTGTTATTGATACTTGGGGTACTTTATTTCTGGGACACTTCATCTGCTTCAGAAAAAGAGACTTTGGTAGCACAACACTCAGGGGAGTAGATATCAAGAGGACAACATAATGCATGCATATCATCAGCCGCTAGGGGCACAACCTTGGATAGAGCAGAATGTTTCGAAAGTTCAGCCAACAGTTATAGTGCAACCACTATTGGAGCAACTTGATGCACGCACACTACTCGAGGTTATTAAGACTATGATGACTAGACGACAACAACAACAACAACAAAATGTCCTACTTTAATATGGCATCCATGTTACACAATAGTGCAGTACAAGTGCAGTGAGCAACTTCAGTCGTCTACATCAACCCTATTTATACAATACAGAGGACGTGATAGCTTCTGATTCATGGTTCAGGACACTCGAGTATGTCTCTACCTTATGGCAGTTTTGTAGTTTTGGATAAAGACTATCGACTGACAATTTTACAGTTATACCGAAAAGCCTGTTTTAGTGGGCAAAGGAATACTTATGGGCAAACTAAAGATTAGCAGAGCGCAAAGGCAATTGCAACAATTTTAGAAGGTAGCTTTTGAACTCAAATCAAGAGGGAGATTATTGTAGTGTAGCTTGTGTTCAACTAAGAATGCTGCGAGCTTTGTACTAAGGGAATTTAGAGAAAAAGAAGGTAGAGAGTTCATTGGAGATCTCGTAAGAGAAGATTTTGTATGATGCGATATTGTTATACTAACTCTTATAGTATTGTCTTGATTTAATAAAGTTATTGTTCTCTTGCCCAATGGACGTATAGGTCATCTTCAGTCAAACTACATTATGAAGTGTATTTCTTCATAATGTTATTTTTTTGGTACTTATGCCTTTGTTTTATTCTTCATCATAACGATTCATTATATCGCAAAATGTACAGTCAACGTGTAGGTGCACACTCATAAGATACCGTAATGACCTCAATTCCGAATATTACTTGCACTGTTGACATGAAGGAGATCCCTATAGTGACATGAAGAACATCCCTATTGACATTAACATATATCATCCATTAGGGACTCCTTTGTGGTGTCGTGTGCAATGAACTCGTACAACTAACTGAGTACATGTACTCTCACTATGGTCTCAACTACACTAGCAACTTATGAGACTAGTTGAATCATCATATAAGTTCGACGTAGAGTACACATACCTATCCGGTTTTACCAATGTCTCTATTGGTATCAAGAACATATACATGTAAAGTAAAACACAAGTCATTCGTGTCGACATCCAAGTCATCTCATGACGCGACAAAATTCATCACCTTTACTCTTAGAAATTATTAACAATTACATAAACACAAACTATAAAAACTATTAAATAATAATTAAAATGTTTGATACATCTAGTGATATTTGTTTAAGTGAAAGGTCTTTCAGATTGGCTGGTAGGACATATCACTATCAGGGGAGTCTCATGGTTCGTTCTCTCAAAAGAAACATCTCGAACCATAAGATAAAATTTGACAAAGAAGACAGATACTGAGAATAATCAGTACACCTGTGGCAACATAAGATCTCTTAGATCACTTCAATTTAACCAATACTTGGATTTCCGCTATACCATAACTAATTGCCATGTTTATAAATGAATGCCATGTTTATAAATGAATAAGAAAAAGATTAAAATGAGCGCTTGCCTAACTACTTGTTTGGCTTCTTAGTCCAAGATGGGATTATTGTGATGTTCTTTAAGAGCCTAAATTATTGTGATTGTTGTTCTTCAACATAGAAGGTACGTATCTATGTGCCGAACAACTTTGTTCCACCAATAATGGTTACTGTCTCAAACAAGATACACCCTGAATAATTGGTAATTCTTTTCTCATCTTCAATTGTAAAACTAGTGTGTATTAAAGGGGTCATTAAATGAGGTTTCTCTTGAATTTTAGGGTTTTATTATTTGATGAAAAGAGTTAAATGTTGTTCATGAAGGCAACTGTAATATTGTTGATATTGTAAAACTGTAATCCTCTAAATTTTAGGGTTTTATTATTTGATGAAAGTATTAGTAAGAACCTGCAGGCAACTGTAATATTGTTGATATTGTAAAACTAGTAAACCTATAAATTCATATTGATAACATTTATTTTTCATGCATGTTTCTGTACAGCGAGCTGCAAATGCCAAATGGTGGTACACTACAAGTTCTAGATATATACAATTTAAGAATATCTACTACACTGGCAGTCATTTAGTCTACACTAACATAATAGTAAGCACCATGAAAGAGAGTATTTTTAAAATCAACCACAAAAATCAATTATAAATGTAATTTTATTAGGTAAACATCCAATCTGCGGTTTGCACCGACCACACAGTCATTGGCCACATAATAATCCAAAACAAGCCATTAATCAAAATTAATAATTTCATGATTCTGCAATTTGATGATTCAACTAACAGATTTATCATGTTTTAAAATACAATCCAAGAACTAATTAAAACTCTTGCTTTTTGGCAAGTTTCCAACTATAAAATCTTTTCTTAAAAAGCTCCTAAGATGTTAGCAGACCTACTTATTTAAGTTAGCCCTTCATAAAAAAGGGAAGAGAAAAGAAGTATGAATTCTACCAGACTGCAATTAAGCACAGAGAACATATATAATTGAAAAAAAAAATTGTCGAGCAGTTAAGCACTAAGCCAACACGAAACCCCGATTTACATAAGGCTGCATACAAGCTCGCACTAAATAGTCATAGGAATGTTTGCACTGCTTCTGCAGAATGCTTGCATGAATCCTAATATCTCAAACCAACTAGCTAGTGTTGTGTTTATGTAAAAGCAAGAAAGTAATAAAAGTGAATTAAGGGTTAAATTAATTACTTGTTCCATGTAGTAGAAAAAGTGTTGGCGAGTCAAGTGAGGGCATTGTTGTGTTCCCCTTGAGCAGAGGTGGTTATAAGTCTCTTGAGATCACAGTACAAGATTGTGGACTTGAGCTGGAGATCCCTAATCAAGAAGTTCCAAACACTTCCTCGTCAACAATCTTCTTGGATGAACCCTGATCAATAAGCAACAAATTGAGTACTGGAGCCAACTTGTTCTCCTTTTGCTTCAGTAACAATTCTTCATTTTGGTCATGCTTGGATGAACCCTAATCAAGAAGCAACAAGTTGAATAGTGCCAAAAATTTATCCTTCTTCACTAACAATTCTCCATGCTAGTCATGCTTGGATGAACCCTGATCAATAGCCAACAAGTTGACTGGAGCAAACTTTCTGATCCTTCTTTTTCAGAAACAACTCTTCATCTTAGCCATATGCTTGGATGAACCCAGATCGTCAAGTCTCTTGTAAATACTCTCTAACTTGACTAGCTTTGTCACATTTTGTTTGAGCGATACGGTTATCTGCATGAAACAGATGCAATAAAATAAATTCGGAAGTAGGAAAAAAATCTGATATAAAATCGAAGACCAAGAATTACCAAATAAATTTCATAAACAAAAATGTATGCACAACATAAGATCATATAATAATGAACTATATATCCATGAAAACCAAGGTGTGTGGACAGAGGACGCCACATATCCATTCCATAAGTGTTGACATGATGTAAGGTCCATAGCGACTCACAAGGTACACCTAGCGCTTGAGGTGCAAGGTTCATGGCATGATGCGGGCTTCATTGAAGCAAGGCACGCATTTTCTGAATCATTTTGAAAAAAATAAAAAATACAATTAAATTGGTGACATTATCTTATACAATTTATTGTATAGATATTTAAAAGTAAAAAAGGAAAATATTTTTACAAATTTACAAATTACCCAAATGTTGCTACCAATGTTACACGAAAACAAATACGACACGACGTGGCAAGCACACAACAACACGGACATGACATCTATTTTGGTGTCCTAGTATATTTTGAAGTGTCTAGATTATTTTGACATATGTTTGTACGATAAGGTCTAGATTTTTTGAGTACTTATGCTTCCTAGGTTGCATGATGTCGACAATGTAAGAGAAAAAATTGAAAAATTAAAAGAAAATTGAAAACGATTTTTACAAATTTAAAAATTAAAAAATCACCCGAATATTGCAATCTATGTTACACGAAAATGGATACAACACGACATGGCAAGCACACAACACTACGGACATAACATATATATATTGGTGTGTCCTAGTGAATTTTGAAGTGTCTAGTTTATGTTTGATATGTGTCTGGCATGATACGACCCAGATTTTTGAAGTATTTGTGCTTCCTAGATTGCATGATGTCGGCAATGTAAGAGGTTATTCTTCTGACATACCATACGGGATGTTGCAAACTCAAAAGTAAGGTGCGAAGCTAGATTATCCGATTCGAATCTTATCACAACCGGATATGGATCTAATAATATTGAATACGCTAGGATCCAAATGCAAATTTAATTTATCTGAAATATGGATATGCTTTCACTATATTATCCAAATATGGATACCGAATTACCTATATAATATTAATATATCAAAGCTTCTAATATTAAGGAACACTCTACTTGTACTACAACTATTATATTTAAAGTATATATCAATACTCAATCATAAGTTAATTAATATAAAACTAACTTATATGAAATCATCAATTCTCTTGAACATCCAAACTTTAGTTTCTTCGTGACCCTATTATATTCGGTCCATATTCATATTAGCTTTTTTTGTATCCATTTGTTACTATATCTGGTCCGAATCATGTTTTCTACGTGATAGAGTTATTGGATTTTATATCCAAACAATATATGTATTCATTACCAGAAAATAAATACGGATATGTTAATACCCTTATGATTCGTATGTGTTTTGAATGCACCCCTACTTATATGTTATAATATGCAGGCACATATATTAATGAAGAAATCACTTATGATCGTGCACTTTTCCCAAAATATGATAATGAAGAAAAATGATAATGCTCATAAGAATGCACTTCTCTGGACTATGAATAGTCTGTGTAAGTTTCTGAGGATAAGGATCTCAGGTGCATAAATCTTTTAAGGTAAAAAAATTAAAAAACTTCAGCTTAGTGCAAATTGTTTCTCTTGTGCTCACATGTTCGTGATATGCTTGACATATAGGAGTAGGAGTTGCACCTAAACTTGGCCAACATTCTGAAAATTGACTATTACTGACAAGTATCTTAAATAATTCATTGTATAAACATTTTAAAAAATGGAAAATATTTTTACAATTTTACAAATAAAAAAATCACCCGAAAGTTGCAGCCTCTATGTTACACGAACAAAATACGACACTATGCGGCAAGCACACAACAACACGGACATAAAAATCTATTTTGGTGTCCTAGTATATTCTGAAGTGTCTAGGTTATATTTGATATGTGTACTTCACGATAAGACCTAATTTTTTGGAGTATTTGTGCTTCCTAGGTTGCATGATGTCGGCAATGTAAGAGGTGATCCTTCTGACATAACATAAGGGATGTTGCAAGCTCAAAAGTAGGGGTACGGAGCTGGATTATCAGATTAAAAATCAGGAATCGAATCTTATCACAACCGGATATGGAAATATTTGAATATGGATATGCTTTCAATGTATTATCCAAATTTGGATACCCAATTACCTATATAAATATATAATATTAATAATCTAAGCTTCTAATATTAAGGACCACTCTATTTGTGACTACAACTATTATATTTAAAGTATGTATCAATACTCAAACATAAGTTAATTAATATATATATATAACTAACATATATGAAATCATCGATTATCTTGAAAACCGAAACTTCAGTTTCTCCATAACCCTATTATATTCGATCCATATCATATTAGCCTTTTAAGTATCTGTTTATTACTATATGTGGTCCGAATCATGTTTTCTCCCTTATATAGTTATTGGATTATATATCCGAACAATATATGTATTCATTACTAGCAAACAAATACGGATATGGTAATACCCTTATCTGATTCGTATGTGTTTTGAAGCCCTAGTAGAACGAGCACCCAAAGATGGCATTTAAGCAAATGGGATTAAACATAAGTTCAATAAAAACTTGCCCCTAACACTCCAACTAGCAGTATTGCCATAATATTGGCACAACACACGTAAAATAACTATGATATAAAAAACCGTAGACATGTCCATGATAACATGTACCATATCACTAACCAGGTAAATCAACATGAAATCCAACATACAATAACGTTCATAATAATTTCATTGATGTTATGGGTCGACACTCTGTATATAAAACAAACGACAGTCCTTATACTACCAATATGTCACACAATTCAAAAAAATTGTAATTAAAGACATTGTTCTATGAATCATATCACAAAAGTTAGGATAGGAACCCAAAGCCCACTCCAAAGTCTTGCTAGTCTGAAAAAGGAAACTGAATAAGTGTTAATCAAATCCATAGATAGGTCTAAATAGTCTTACTAATGTAAATAAATGACAAGTAACTAAATATATTATAAATGTTGTCTTTCAATTCAATATAGTTTAATTTAACATTTATGTGATTGATATTGAAGTTAGACATTATACGTAATTTTGAACTAAGATACGAGAGATGATAGTAGCATACTTCAAATACCATATGTAGTTATCACTACAAGCATAATTACAAGTAGAACTAATAACAAATGGTGACAAATAATTAGAAAGAGCCAAACAATTTGTAATATAAGTTTTCAAGAGAAGCAGCTCAATTCCTTACCAAAATAATTGCAATACTAAAGGATGGAGACTTGTCAACAATAAAGTTGAACAAAGCATCAGACTTCAAAATAAATATTTGAGGGTTTCTTGGTTTTGGGCGACTTGAGCGCGAACTCCAGCTCCAGGGATCCGCCTTCAGATTCGGGTGCGGTTTCGGGTTTGGACCCGGATCCGCCTTCAGATGAGCTCAAGTTCACCATCTGGGAGTGGACAGCGTCACCATTGGAGGAGGAGAAGAAATTAGGGTTAGGGTTCTTTTGGGATTTTTTTTTTCCTTTTTCCTTTTCCTTTTTCTTTTGGGAGAATGGGGTTTCGTTTCTATTCTAGTCAATAACGGAGGAGAGAAATAGAGGAAGCTGAGGAACATAAAAAGAAAGAGGAGGGGTAGCATGGGCAATTGAAGTGGCAAAATTCTAATGGGTTTATTGACGGTAGTGCCCCTGTCTTGTAAGTAGCGCTTGGTTGATTTGTCAAAAATGTTCCTTTGGTCAATATTTTTTTATTTGGAATTTTCATATGGTCATTCCCTTAATCTTGTATCGTAATTGATGTAATTTATTTTTTGGCAAAATTAATTGAAAATAGTTATTAAATATTTGTGGTATGTGCTTGTGATTTGTGGACATGTGTGTCATTTTCTTATAAAAGTTTATTTCCATGCGGTGTTAAGTACAATCTATCTCTTTACACACAAAAAATAACTTTTGAGCACGTTATTTCGTGATAGTAATTGTTGGTAAATTACACACAAAAGGTTAATCAATAATATTATAATTTTTCTTTTAGAGGTTGAGAATCAACATCGTCATAGTAATTAATTTTTATTGTCCTGGATTTGAATCTAACATGGATCTGTATCTGATGTGAACTCTAACCCAAACAATTTGATTGATTTGTCAAAAATGTTCTTTTGGTCAATATTTTTTTATTTGGAATTTTCATATGGTTATTTTTCTATTGAAATAAAATCAGCTATTTCCAAAAAAAACGTAGATTATATATTATATATATATTTGTGAAGAGCATGAGATTATATAAAATATATTATATATGATTGGTAGATCAAGAGATGGTGTACTCTGAGGTCATCATTGTCACTTCTATTTCTCGGTTCATTCCCTTAATCCCAGTTCTTAATGTAAATAGGATCATAGTAGATACATTGTATCATAATTTATGTGATTTATTTTTTTGGCAAAATTAATTGAATGTAGTAAGTAAATATTTGAGGTAGGTGCTTGTGATTTGTGGACATTTGTGTCATTTCTTATAAAAGTTTATTTTCATGCGGTGTTAAGTACAATTCGTCTCCTTACACAAAAAATAACTTTTGAGCACGTCATTTCGTGGTAGTAATTGTTAATAAATTAAACACAAAAGGTTAATTAATAATATTATAATTTTTCTCATAGAGGTTGAGAATCAACATCGTTATTTTTTCTTTTGAGATTGAGAAGACATAAACACTTAGGCCTCGTTTGGTTCGCGTAAAAAAAATGAAAGGAAATCAATTCATTATTCTTTCCCTTCCTTTGGAAAATTATAATTCATATTCATTTTCTTTTTCAGTGTTTGCAGAGGCCAAGAAAATTTCAAGAAAAAATGAATTCCCTATTGTGGAAAAGTGATTTCTTGGCTGGATGGGAGGAATCACTCTTCCCCTATTTTTACTTCCTATTGGAATCATTTTTCTTTCCTCATTTTTCTTTTGACACCCAAACATAAGAAATGAATCACTTTCATTTTTCAATGTAAAGATTCTGCGAACCAAACGAGGCCTTAGGTTCATCCCCTCATACCTAGTCCTAATGTGGATAAGTTTGAATACATTAGTTTGTATAGTAATCAACGAACTTATTCTTTTATCACTCATTGGAATCCAATAATTTTAGTAAATGAAGAACACAAATGGGTGAATAAAATTTTTTTATTGATACGCACAATGGTACGTAGTCAATTAGCCGAGAATCCTTTATTCTAGAAAATCTCCAGGAAATAAAAACATAAAAAAAAAGTTATATTTCCATATTTCGTGAATATGTAATATTCTACATAAAAATAAAAATAACACTCTCAATTGATAATTAGATATATTTAATAGTTTTAACTAAAATATTGTGTAGCTGTGTTTGATTGGGTTTTTTTTCATGAAAAAATTTCTATCACCAATTTTTCACCAATTTTATTGTTTGATAGCTTATATTTTCCATGAAATCATTTTCTATATTTTCCTCCAAAATGGTGGAAAATGAAACTTGTCAAACCCATAGGAAAATATCATTTTCCATGAAAAATAATATTTTTCATGAAAAATAATGGCAATCAAACACCAAATTAAGTTTTCCATGAATTTTTTTCCTAGAAAAATAATTCCGTGAAAATAATTTCTTTTCCACGTATTTGAATTAAGTTTTGTTATATATATATATATATATAACAAAACTTAATTCAAAAAGATTCAAATATTTTAGTCATTTTTCAATAATATAAGAAAGAAAGAAAGAAAGAAAGAAAGAAAAACTATTTAACGTGCGTTATTTAATTAAAAAAATTACACATCCTCTCTTTTATTGACATATATCAATAAAAAATTATAAATATAACTAAATCTTTAACAGATCTTAATTAAAATACAAATATATATATAACAAATCTTAATTAAAATATATTTAAATTGTTTTTCAATAATATCAGAAAGAAAGAAAAAAATTACATGCAACATACGTGAATTTACAAGTTGTATCATAATTGACATGATTTGCTTTTTGACAAAATCAATTGAATGTAGTGAGTAATTATTTGTAGTATGTACTTGTGATTAATGGACATGTGTCATTTTTTTAGAAAATTTTTTTTCCTTGTGGTATTAAGTACAATTTATCTCCTTACAAAAAAGCATGACTTTTGAGCACATCATTTCATGGTAGTAATTGTTGGTAAATATGTGTATGTACCAAAATAACTTACACAAAAAAGATTAATCAATAATATTATAATTTTTCTTTTAGAGGTGGAGGGTCAACAACGTCATTTTTTCTTTGAGATAGAGGAGACATATAAATACTTCGGTTCATCCCCTCAGAGCTAGTCCTAATGTGGATATGTTTGAATACATGGGTTTTTATTGTAATCGACGAATTTTGTTTTCATCATCCTATGCAATCCAATAATTCTAGTAAATAGAAAACACAAATGAATGAACAAAAAAAAATTACAGATACGCCCAATGCAGCATAGTCAATTAGCCAAGAATCCTATATTCTATAAATAAAATCTCCAGGAACTAAAAACATGAAAAAGTTATATTCCCATATTTCGTGAATATATAATTTTCTACATAAAATAAATATAACTTTCTCAATTGATAATTAGATATATTTAATAGTTCTTAAGATTTAACTAAAAAATTGTACAATTAGTTTTGTTGGATAAGATTGTAGACTAATTTCCAAAAGAACATTTTTTAAATCCAACAAACATTATAACTTTTAACTTTTAGTGATCCGAACTTGAATTTAACATGGATTTGTATCCTTATAAGCTCGATTTAACCCAAACACAATCTAATTGGAACACAATTGACTTGGATTCGGATCCAACCATACTCGTAACTGCACTCTTCCTGGATCCAAATTGTTTTGTATTATCATAAATTAATTTTTATTAACCTAGACTTGAATCTAACATGCATGGATTTGTATCCAATATGAACTTGACTTGACCCAAACACAAACCTACTCAAACAAAATTGACTTAGACTCAGAATCACTAGTCGACTTGAATTTTGTCATGGACCTGAACCCAATCTTTACCCATAATTACACTTGACTCAAATTATTTATTGTTATCATAATTAATTTTTATTAACTTAGTTGGCAGTTTGCAGATGATTTTTGTCTAAGTTCAGGAGTCAGGACTTGGGGCTTTCACTTTAAAACTTTGCAGGTGCAAAATAAAAACATATTGTGTGCTATATGGGCTATCAACTCAATTCTGTTGGGTGTTACTGGAAAGTTTTATGAGTATATATAACTCTAAATTTTATTGGATATTCGGAATTTCTACACAAAAGTGACAGTATAAAGGTTGTTTGTAGGCTCTAATTTTTTTTTTTTTGCATGCATGTAGATCTGACTTTCACCAGATAAAAAAATAGCTTCTGCTACCGCTATCAAAATCTATTTCTACTATTGGTTTATTAAAAATCGAAACAATTCCAAACCAGGTCCAAGTGTTTCAGAAATTTGAAACTATAGTGCAACTAAAATTTTCAAAATTTATAAGGTTTAACACACTAAGGTTCTGTTTCGTGCATCATACACTACCAAAATATGTCCAATTAGCGACGATTAGTTATGACGTCGTTATATTTTACGAATTTAGTTACGTCATATTCTAAGTCGCAGGACGTCGCTTTTACTGTTCGTGACGGTCAGCGACTACGAATAATATTACGGAATAAGATGTCGCCAGATGTTGCAAGACGTCGCTATTTTTATATTGTAGCGACGTGTATCAACGTCATTTTGCATACGTTGCTAAATATTATAAAATTAGCGACGTTTAGCGACGTTGCATTATGACGTCGCTAACGTTTTTCAATATAGGTTATCAGATTTCATTTTCCCCCATCCTCTCCAAAAAAAATCCAAAACTTTTTGAACCTCCGCTCGACCGTGCACCCCCCCCCCCCCCCCGACCCCCTTCGGCTCCACATCTCCGGAGCTCCGGCGCCGACCCTGGGCACCCCTCCTCCTCCTCCACCGAGCTCCTCCTCCTCTCCGGGCTCCTCCTCCTCCTCTCCGGGATAGCTCCTCCTCCTCTCCAGGCTCCTCCTCCTCCTCTCCGGCCACCGCCTCCTCGGTCAACCCCTCCTCTCCGGCCACCCCTCCTTAGGTAAATCCTAACCCTAACTCGGACACACACATGCAGACACTAACCCTAACCCCAAATCGGACACACACACACACACGCGCGGACATACTAACACACGCGGACACACTAACACACGCAGACACTAACCCTAATACGGATACGGACACACAGACACATACACACTGAGAAGGTGTTGTGTGTGGAATTGGATTGGGGGTTGTGTGTGAAACTCAGACACACACACACACACACACAGAGATGGTGTTGTGGGTGGAACTCGGACACACACACACACTAACCATATACACTACTAAAAATTACGGGATTAGCGACGTTTTTAGCAACGTCAAAGTAAAACTTCAGTTTTTTAAAAGAATAGCGCTATAAGTTTATTTAAGATCGCTAAACGTCGCTGAGTTATATGATTAGCAACGTTTAGCGATGTATTTAGCGACGTTAATCTTTTAGATATTTAGCGACATATTTAGCGACGTCTATAACGTCGCTAAATATTTTTATTAGGGACGTCATAAGTCAGCGTCGCTAAACGTCGCTAATTTATTTTAATTAGGGTTGA
This sequence comes from Iris macrosiphon, assembly GCA_036927795.1. Taxonomy (NCBI): domain Eukaryota; kingdom Viridiplantae; phylum Streptophyta; class Magnoliopsida; order Asparagales; family Iridaceae; genus Iris; species Iris macrosiphon. Next base: position 179,765,596 of record JAYESA010000009.1, read on the forward strand.
CGAATTTCTCTTCCCCCCATTTCCTTTGATTCTCCTAAATTTTTAAACCCCTCCCCTCCGTCAGCTCCTCGGCTCCCCTCCTCCCTCTGGCGTCCCCTTCTCCCTCCCGGCGCAACACCTCGGCGACCCCCCTCCAGCCGCGTCCTCCCCCCTCCCTCCGTCAGCTCCTCCTTCCTCCGTCTCCCCTCCTCTCTCTGGCGTCCTCCTCCCTCCGGCGGCTCCTCCTCCCTCCGGCGTTCTCCGCCCTCCAGCTCCCCCTCCTCACTCGGTGAGCTCCTCTCTCTGTCTCCTTTCTCTGTCTGTCTCTCTCTCTCTAATACGACACAACACGACATGACACACACTAACCCTAACCCTAACTCGAACACACACACACACGTGGACACACTAACACATGCGGACACTAACCCTAATACTGACACGAACACACACAAACATAGACAAGACACGACATAGACATGACATGGGATATGACACATACACATACACTTACATGACACAAAATATGACACAGACCCTAACCATATCTCTATTCTAGTTAGTTGTCTGAGTTTAGACGCAACCTTATATAATACGATGCAGATCTTGACTCAAGAAGAGTTGTATACACGGACACGGGAATGACTCTTCAAAGCCGAGACACGATACGATATTGGCTTCTTCTAGAACTCGTATCCAACTTGGGCTGATGCTTCTTGCTGCACGAGCTGTTGGATTGGCTATTGCAGACTGCTAAACCTGCTATTGAAGGCTCTGCAGTGCACTGGCTCTGCTGATACTTGCTGAGTTTACTTTCTGTTGTGCATCCTTCCTGTTGTGCACTGCACAATGTTGGTGCACACTGATTCCTCACTGCTGCACTGTGTAGTACAGCTAGCTGCTACTGCTATAAACTGTTGTATGCTTCCCCTTATACTGTGGTAGCACAGAGCTGCACACTGCTCAGTTGTGCACCACCTTGTTGTGCTAGCACAGAGCTGGCACACTGCTCTCCCTTCAGTTAATCACTGCCAAATGATGCACACTGAAAACTGTGAACTGCTCTCCCTAGTGACCCGAGCTCACTCAATCACTCAAACAACCATATGCACAATATATATCCACTTGTGGATTTGGTCTCATCTGTATCGGAGATCCAGTTTGCATCAGTATACCCTTCTAATACAGATGGGTATCCTCCATAGAATAATCCATGGGATATCGTGCCCTTTAGGTATTTCATTACCCGTTCTAAGGCAGTCTAATGTGAACTATTCAGATTGCTAGTATACAGATTAAGCTTTTCTACTGCGTAGAAAATATCAGGTCTGGTACGATTAGCAATATAGTTCAGGCATCCGATTTGCTGAGAATACTTCAACTGAGCCACACTGTCTCCTTTATTCTTCTTCAACCTGATACTTGCATCATATGGAGTACTTACAGGTTTAGAATCAAAATAGTTAAATCTTTTTAGAACTATTTCTATATAATGAGATTGGGAGATACCAATTTCCTCAGAAGTGCGACTTAGTTTAAGTCCTAAAATTACATCAGCAGGTCCTAAATCTTTAATATCAAAATTTTGAGACATAAATGATTTGATATCATAAATAATATCCATGTCAGTACCAAAAATAAGAATGTCATCAACATACAGGCATAATATTACACAAGAGCTACTAACAGTTTTGCTATATACACATTTATCAGAATCATTAATAGCAAAACCATATGATAGAATTACCTTATCAAATTTATTATGCCATTGCTTTGGCGCTTGTTTCAGTCCATAGAGAGATTTAATTAATTTGCATACCTTGCGTTCTTGTCCTGGAACAACAAACCCTTCAGGTTGTTCTATGTAAATCTCTTCCTGTAAATCTTCTTTCAGAAATACAGTTTTTACATCCATTTGATGAATAAAAAGATTATGAACAGATGCAATAGCTATTAACATTCTAATTATAATAATTCTTGTAATAGGAGAGTAAGTGTCAAAAAGGTCTACCCCTTTTCTTTGTTTGAACCCTTTAGCTACTAACCTGGCTTTGAATTTCTCAATAGACCCATCAGGTCTTAACTTCTTTCTGAAGATTCATTTGCAACCTATTGGTTTGCAACCTGCAGGAAGGTTAACCAAATCCCAAGTTCTATTTGATATAATAGAATCCATTTCACTATTTATGGCCTCTTTCCAAAATAAGGAATCAACTGAGGACATAGCCCCTTGATAAGATATAGGATCATCTTCAACGTGGTAGGTGAAAAAACCTTCACCTAGGTTTGGTTCTCGTCTTGTTCTTTTACTTCTCCTGGGTTCTACCGGGGTAATCTCCTCTGGTTGTGAACTAGAGGTTACAACAGGGACTTGCGTAGAAATAGAAGAACTGGAAATTCTATTTTCAATGGAAAAATATTTTCAAAAAATGTAGCATCTCTAGATTCCATGACTGTGTTAGCATCAATACCATTTACCTCACACTTAATTACAAGAAATCTATAAGCAGTACTATTTTTGGCATATCCCAAAAATACACAATCTACGGTCTTTGGTCCCAATTTTCTTTTCTTGTTAGAAGGGACAGAAATTTTAGCAAGGCACCCCCACACTTTGAAATATTTTAAAGATGGCTTTCTACCTCTCCAAAGTTCATAAGGGTTCTTATCAGTCTTTTTGAAAGGAACTTTATTTAAAATATGACATACAGAAAGAAGGCCCCCCCATAAATAATCAGATAAACCAGAGCTACCTAACATAGCATTAATCATATTAAGAAATGTTCTATTTTTTCTTTCTGCTACCCCATTCTGTTGAGGAGCATAAGGAGCAGTTACCTCATGTATAATGCCATGCAATTCATAAAAGGAGTCAAACTCGGCTGTCACGTCCCAGTCCCAAAATGCCGAGGGACAGGGCACGTGACAATGGCCAGCAGCACGCACCGATGGACAACCCAATTTAATGGATCCATCAGGGCATGCTTAAGCTGTAGTCTAACAGGAATTAGGGCAATTGTTACAAGTCACGGGTTATTCTATTCTCATCCACAACAGATAATCACAGATTAAAAGACAGAGTAATGCAAATAGAAATAACTGTCAAATCTCAATAAATTTCTCGGGAAACAATCCGAGAGTATGTCTGGTACAACAAATACAAATAGACAGGAAATAATCAACTGGAAATAGAAATAACTGACTACATACAGCCACTGCTCAAGAGAAGTCCTCTGGTACGATCTCGTCCTCAGATCCTGGTACAGCTCCTGGAAGTGCTCCGGTACGGTGTAGCTCTGGATGGATCTCCTCAGCTATACCTCGGGACATCATCCATTCCAGGTCCTCAGGGGACATAGCAAGGTACAGATAATACAAGCCAAAACATAAGTAGTGCAGAGACAAATAAGCAATAGGGTAAACTATGTAACCAGCTAAGTGATAAATGTAACATAAGAGCAGCACGAGAACTCAGGCTGAAACTACTACAAGCTCTGTGTCGGGGAGCCGGTAGCAGTGATATCATGTAGTTGTCTAGCTCAATGGGAGACTACGACGCCGGCATAATATAAAATCAACCTGTAGCCTGTGTGTCTCTCCCCACCCCATGAAATCACGCATATCATGACCATAATGTCTCATGTCCATGTCAGCGGGATTATAGCTAATGCAACAGGTCATAATGTCTATAAATAAAATATCTCTGTCAAGTCATGTATCCTATACAGAATCACCATGAATATCTCAGGAAGACTCTGTCTCATGAATAGTGTCAAGTATCCTGGATTCTGGGGTACTTGATAAGACAAGTACGAACATTGTCGGGTCTCGATATCCATGTCTATGCGACGTTACACAACTCCGCGTACGGAGTTGGCACCCGACTATGATCGGACACTAAGCACGTCACCCGTTTCCTAGGTTAAGTAGTTTAAACAAGTTACATTTAATGAAATCAAGTAAAATACTATGTCAAGAATTACTGAGAATTGGCAAGCTTTACTTGCCCACTAATGCATAATTAAGTCCAGAAAATAAATAGCAAGCTGCAGGGTTTGGCAAGGTACACTTGCCTGTGGTTCCGGCTATGTTTGCGGTTCTGACTTCAGCTGGATTTGTAGGCGGTACTTCGGTTGCTGAAACAAACATCACCATCAGATCCAAAAAATATCAATCAGCTAGAAATGCCTGTCCTTGGGTCCAATTTGGAGACAAGGGCAGAAACGGCAGTTTCGGGTCAAGACAGGGTCCACATGTGGGCCCGCTTTGTACTAAAAAATATGTTCGGGTCAAAGGTCTCCAAATTCACCAAACTTAGTGTCAACAGGTCAGGAACGATGATACGAACCCAACGGAACTTCCAGAATTGGATTCCGATGAGCCGATCACAAAATCGCCCGTCGAGCGGGGCCTGTGGGGCCCACGACACGCGATTTCGTCAACGTTCTCAGAATCGAACCAAACTTGACCCACAGGACCAGCGTATTGCTACGAGTCCGATGGCGCAAGTTTCGTCTCGATCCGATGTGTGTACACAAAATTAGGGCGAATTGCAAAAAAGTCGGATACGGGGCGATGTCCGCGGATACGCGTTGATTCCATCAGCTTCTGCGAAATCCCACACGTCCGTATCGACGATGCGCACGTATCTGTGAAGACCGCGCGCGACCAAGTCGTCCCGTTTGGCGGGGCGTACTCGGTTCCGGGGTGAAACAGGGTCTGGTTTTTCCTGTTTTTGGATCGCGGTGTGCGATCACCACAGGACGCGATGCCCCGAGCGGTTTGTCCGGGCACCGAGAGGGTCATACAGGCTTCGCAACGCAATTTGTGGAATCGAAAACAGAGCTACGAACAAAAAATTACAAGTACCTGAAGGGGACCCGAAAATCGAGGTCGAATCGTGTCCGACACGTGTCGGATTCGAGAATCGAATCTAGGGTTAGGGTTAGGGCTTTCTCGCCGGAGACGGCGGCGCTGAGGCTGGGAGCGGCCGGCCGGGGGCAGCGCGGCGAAGCGGCGGCCGGGGCTTGCGGCGGCACTGGAGGCCGGAGGCGGCCGGAGCAGCGGGCGGAGGGGCTGCGGGCTGCTGCTGCTGCTGGAGGTGGAGGGAGGAGGAAGTCGGCGGAGAGGGAGGCGGCTGGGCACGGCGGCGAGGCGGTGGTCGGGGTGGAGCGGCGCCGGCTGAGCGGGTGGTGGCGGTGGCGGTGGTCGTGGAGCTGGAGACGGCGGGGGGGGATTTAAATAGGGGGAGGAGCGAGGCGAGAGGGCCGAGGGAGGCGGGGTTCGGCCGAGCGGGCGGGGGTTCGTGGCCGCGGGCGCGGCGGACTCGGCGGCGGACGCGGGCGGCGGCGCCGGACGCGGGGGAAAGAGAGCGGGTCGTGCGGGGGTGAGGGGGGGAAACGGGTCGCGGGTCGGGCGGGTTCGGTTGGGCGGACCCGACCCGACCCAATAGCTATACGGGTTGGGTCGGCTGGGCTGGGCCGGTTGGGCCGGGCTCGGGCTGGGCTCTGGGTTTAAAATAAATAACCCAATAAATAATTAATTAAATAAATAATAATTAAATAATTAAATAATAATAGTTTTTAGGTGATTAAAAATACGTCCGGGGCCCAATAAATTCCAGAAAAATTATCCTAAGTCCAGTTTTTCATTTTACATCCAAAAATATTATTTTCATAATATTTTAATATTATTTATTTATCATTTAAAAATTATTTAAATATTAAAACCCTGTTTTTAAATTACAGAAAATTCCCAGAAAATTCCAGAAAATTGTGAAAAATCCAAATTTGAAAATCTTGAAAAATCAGGGGGTTTACAATCTACCCCCCTTAAGAGGATTGCGTCCTCGCAATCAAAAGAATCACCGGCCAACAGAGATGACACGGTCGCAAGCATCGTTTGAAAACACATCACAAGATACTTAGGGAAATACCGTTTCCCTAACAATTGAAAGTTATGCACTTCCAGAGAAAATCTAGTTAAAGTAAAAGCACTACAACTTTTATGAAAACCAGGTTGTTATTAACAAGTTACAAATTACTAGGTTGGGGCTGAGGTCACGAACCAAGAGGCACGAGCTACTACAAGACTAGAAACGGATAACTACGAATCACTTACGCGCATTGGCTACTCCACGAGTCTGCGCGTCCTCCACGGTCATCGCGAAAGCTTGTTCGCGTCCTTGCAGTCGATTTTTCTGCTGTTGAGCCTGCTGGAAGAGTATTTCCTGGGGTATCAAGGGTGGCCTCGGCTGATACCCTGCTGGGTCTAGTGGTAGGACTTCTTGAACTTCCGTTTGCGGTACTTCCAATACGGGAGAGGCTGACCTCGGTACTGGTAACGCTCGTTGGTTTACCCTTGGTGCTCCTTCTCGACGCTCAGGGCATTCCCTCAGTAAATGCTGACTGGATCCGCAAGCCAAATATAACCTCATTTTCTGTCTGCACTTGTTTTCTATATGACCTCACCGGTGACAATATGGGCAAACAGGTATTGCCTGTGGAGATGCTTCTGGTGGCTGGTGTACGTGAGGTCTTTTTGCAACTTCTTCCTATGGTGCAGAAGTGGAAGTCCGTTTCAGACTGGTCTCTCTCTTGATGACGCGCTCAATGCGTCGTGCTGCAGCAAGGACGTTAGAGTACGAGGTAGGTGCAACGGATCCAATTAATTTCTGTAGCTCAATGTTTAGTCCGTCGAAGAATTTCTCAGCCTTCTCTTCTTCTGTCGGGATCAACGTTGGAGCGAAGCGACTTAGACGAATGAACTCAGCGTTGTACTCTTCCACCATCTTAGTATCCTGAGTGAGGTGATTGAACTTGTCCCGAAGTTCTGATCGAGCGATAGCTGGAATGTACATCTCCTGAAAGAGTCTAGAGAACTCTTCCCAAGTGACTCGGTCTGGTCCGAGTCGTGCTTCCTCAGATAGCCACCAGTGATGTGCATTGTCCGTCAACTGCATTCTGACGGCAGTCATCCAACGTTCCTTTGGAAGTTCAGCTGCTTCTAGTTGATGTTGAGTGTTGGTGAGCCACTCATGAACTTCGGTGGGCTCTTCCTTGCCTGAGAATGTACGGGGCTTCAGCTGTCGAAAGTCGTGATAGAGCCCGTTGTTGGCCGTCGAGCTGGTAGGTCTGCCTGCTCTAGTGCGGTTACTAGGCTGTGACTGAAAGCCTCTTGTTGAGCTTGCGTTATTGCATAGATCATTTGAAACACCTGCTGCCCGTCCATGGCCTGTCCTGGTAGAATTACGGGCATTGGTGGAGTAAATGGCGTCGTTGGTGGAATAGCATCGTGCTGGACTCTCGAGGTATGTTGTTGAGCTGATTGCCCTCCATCCACTAGTGTTACTTCATCTTCGTTGGTTACCACAGCATCTCGTGGTGATGTTATGGGAGTCTCGTCGTTTGCTCGTGAATCCATAACCCTGCAACCAAAATAAACAATAAGAGGCGCACAGGAATCAAGGCAGGATGCAAGTCAAGAATTAAGTCAATTCGATATGGATATCAGGAACGTTTCAAGCAAGTGGATGAGATCCTAAAAACTTATTCTATCTTATTGCAGGCCTGTTCGGTCCCTAAGTTAAAACCGAAAAATTTAGTCGAAGACCTGCATGGGCCACCACAAAAACTATGTCACGCCCCAGTCCCAAAATACCGAGGGACAGGGCACGTGGCAATGGCCAGCAGCACGCACCGATGGACAACCCAATTTAATGGATCCATCAGGGCATGCTTAAGCTGTAGTCTAACAGGAATTAGGGCAATTGTTACAAGTCACGGGTTATTCTATTCTCATCCACAACAGATAATCACAGATTAAAAGACAGAGTAATACAAATAGAAATAACTGTCAAATCTCAATAAATTCCTCGGGAAATAATCCGAGAGTATGTCTGGTACAACAAATGCAAATAGACAGGAAATAATCAACTGGAAATAGAAATAACTGACTACATACAGCCACTGCTCAAGAGAAGTCCTCTGGTACGATCTCGTCCTCAGATCCTAGTACAGCTCCTGGAAGTTCTCCTGTACGGTGTAGCTCTGGATGGATCTCCTCAGCTATACCTGGGGACATCATCCATTCCAGGTCCTCAGGGGACATAGCAAGGTACAGATAATACAAGCCAAAACATAAGTAGTGCAGAGACAAATAAGCAATAGGGTAAACTATGTAATCAGCTAAGTGATAAATGCAACATGAGAGCAGCACGAGAACTCAGGCTGAAACTACTACAAGCTCTGTGTCGGAGAGCCGGTAGCAGTGATATCATGTAGTTGTCTAGCTCAATGGGAGACTACGACGCCGGCATAATATAAAATCAACCTGTAGCCTGTGTGTCTCTCCCCACCCCATGAAATCACGCATATCATGACCATAACATCTCATGTCCATGTGAGCGGGATTATAGCTAATGCAACAGGTTATAATGTCTATAAATAAAATATCTCTGTCAAGTCATGTATCCTATATAGAATCACCATGAATATCTCAGGAAGACTCTGTCTCATGAATAGTGTCAAGTGTCCTGGGTTCTGGGGTACTTGATAAGACAAGTACGAACATTGTCGGGTCTCGATATCCATGTCTATGTGACGTTACACAACTCCGCGTACGGAGTTGGCACCCGACTATGATCGGACACTAAGCACGTCACCCGTTTTCTAGGTTAAGTAGTTTAAACAAGTTATATTTAATGAAATCAAGTAAAATACTATGTCAAGAATTACTGAGAATTGGCAAGCTTTACTTGCCCACTAATGCATAATTAAGTCCAGAAAATAAATAGCAAGCTGCAGGGTTTGGCAAGGTACACTTGCCTGTGGTTCCGGCTATGTTTGTGGTTCTGACTTCAGCTGGATTTGCAGGCGGTACTCCGGTTGCTGAAACAAACATCACCATCAGATCCAGAAAATATCAATCAGCTAGAAACGCCTGTCCTTGAGTCCAATTTGGAGACAAGGGCAAAAACGGCAGTTTCGGGTCAAGACAGGGTCCACATGTGGGCCCGCTTTGCACCGAAAAATGTGTCCGGGTCAAAGGTCTCCAAATTCACCAAACTTAGTGTCAACAGGTCAGGAACGATGATACGAACCCAACGGAACTTTCAGAATTGGATTCCGATGAGCCGATCATAAAATCGCCCGTCGAGCGGGGCTTGTGGGGCCCACGACACGCGATTTCGTCAACGTTCTCAGAATCGAACCAAACTTGACCCACAGGACCAGCATATTACTATGAGTCCGATGGCGCAAGTTTCGTCTCGATCCGACGTGTGTACACAAAATTAGGGCGAATTGCAGAAAAGTCGGATACGGGGCGATGTCCGCGGATACGCGTTGATTCCGGTGTGCACGCACACCCGAATCAGCTTCTGCGAAATCCCACACGTCCATATTGACGATGCGCACGTATCTGTGAAGACTGCGTGCGACCAAGTCGTCCCGTTTGGCGGGGCGTACTCGATTCCGGGGTGAAACAGGGTCTGGTTTTTTCTGTTTTTGGATCGCGGTGTGCGATCACCACAGGACGCGATGCCCCGAGCGGTTTATCCGGGCACCGAGAGGGTCATACAAGCTTCGCAACGCAATTTGCAGAATCAAAAACAGAGCTACGAACAAAAAGTTACAAGTACCTGAAGGGGACCCAAAAACCGAGGTCGAATCGTGTCCGACACGTGTCCGACACGTGTCGGATTCGAGAATCGAATCTAGGGTTAGGGCTTTCTCGCCGGAGACGGCGACGCTGAGGGGGGGAGCGGCCGGCCGGGGGCAGCGCGGCGAGGCGGCGGCCGGGGCTTGCGGCGGCGCTGGAGGCCGGAGGCGGCCGGAGCAGCGGGCGGAGGGGCTGCGGGCTGCTGCTGGAGGTGGAGGGAGAAGGAAGTCGGCGGAGAGGGAGGCGGCTGGGCACGGCGGCGAGGCGGTGGTCGGGGTGGAGCGGCGCCGGCTGAGCGGGTGGTGGCGGTGGCGGTGGTCGTGGAGCTGGAGACGGCGGGGGGGGATTTAAATAGGGGGAGGAGCGAGGCGAGAGGGCCGAGGGAGGCGGGGTTCGGCCGAGCGGGCGGGGGCGCGTGGCCGCGGGCGCGGCGGACTCGGCGGCGGACGCGGGCGGCGGCGCCGGACGCAGGGGAAAGAGAGCGGGTCGCGCGGGGGTGAGGGGGAAAACGGGTCGCGGGTCGGGCGGGTTCGGTTGGGCGGACCCGACCCGACGCAATAGCTATACGGGTTGGGTCGGCTGGGCTGGGCCGGTTGGGCCGGGCTCGTGCTGGGCTCTGGGTTTAAAATAAATAACCCAATAAATAATTAATTAATTAAATAATAATTAAATAATAATAGTTTTTAGGTGATTAAAAATAGGTCCGGGGCCCAATAAATTCCAGAAAAATTATCCTAAGTCCTGTTTTTCATTTTACATCCAAAAATATTATTTTCATAATATTTTAATATTGTTTATTTATCATTTAAAAATCATTTAAATATTAAAACCCTGTTTTTAAATTACAGAAAAATCCCAAAAAATTCTAGAAAATTGTGAAAAATCCAAATTTGAAAATCTTGAAAAATCAGGGGGTTTACATCGGCAGAGGTGTATTCACCCCTACGATCAGACCTAAGAATTTTAATTTTTTTCTCAAGTTGGTTTTCAACTTCAGCTTTAAAAGATACAAACTTACTGAAAGCTTCATCTTTAGTTCTAAGCAAGTAAACATGGCAGTATTTTGAATAATCATCTATAAATGTAATAAAATACCATTTATCGCTATGAGTAAGAATACCGTTCAATTCACAAATATTGTTGTGAATAAGCTCCAATAGCTGAGAACTCCTTTCAACAGAATGAAAGGATTTTCTGGGCTGTTTGGCTTGTGTACATATCTCACATTTTCTATTCCTGCTCATGTCAATCTTAGGAATCAATTGTAACTTAAATATTCTCTTTAAAGAGTTAAAATTGACATGTCCCAAACGACCATGCCAAACATCACAACTATCAGTATTATAAAAGAGAGTATTTGAATCAGAAGTAGAAGTAGATGCAATATTATTTAAACATGAATTTAATGTACTGCAAGGCATGTCCATAGAAAGTTTAAACAGACCCCCACATACATAGCCTTTCCCAATAAAGTTACCGTTCAGGGAGATTACAACTTGATCAGACTCAAATACAAGTTTGTAACCATATTTATTTAGCAAATAACCAGAAATTAAGTTCTTGTTGACGTCCGGTACGTACTGCACATTATGCAAAGGGAGAATCTTGCCCGAAGACAACTTGAGGTTCACTCTTCCCTTTTCATGCACTCTGGCAGCACTCGAGTTTCCCATAGCTACTGATTCGCCTTCCTCAACCTATCGGTAGGAGGAAAAAGAATCAATATTAGGGCATACATGGACATTTGCCCCTATATCAACCCACCAGTCAGTAGGCTGATACGAGCACTCAAAAACAGAACATACGGTTACAAACCTCTTATCATCGGTACCGACAGATTCGGTCCCGGCTATGATAACATGAGCCCGTGGAATAACAGTAGCGTCTGCAGGAATTCGACGATCAGGATTCTGAAATCCCTGACCCTTCTTCCTGTGGCGGCATTGCCTAGCAAAGTGACCAGGCTTACCATAGTTGTAACATTCCCGCTTAGGTCTGTTGTCTTTCTCAATCACATCTCTTGGCTTAAGAAACTATTTCTTTGCAGGGTTCCTGTTCTGGGGGTTGTTCCTCTGTTGATAGGGTTGGCCCTTAGACTTTCCCTTGGTTTCAACAATGTGTAACTTTACCTCGAATTCAGTACTTAGAGGTTCCTTGTCTCTAGTTCTACCTTCTTCCTCAATGCGGAAGGATACAAACAGGTCATCTAAAGACATGGGTTCCTTATTATGTTTTAGTTTTAAACCAAATTTCTTCCAGGATGGGTGTAAACCCCCTCGACCAGATTTCAGCATTTCTAGGATTATTTTAACAATTTAGGATTTATGGCAATATTTTAATTTATTATCCTATTGACTTGTGCACCTGTCCATTACCGAATTATTTGGAGCTTTACCTTGACTGTTATCCCCGAACTATCCTAGACATGCCAGCCTATTATTCTGAACCTTGTGCAACTCCCAGATACTCTGTTTTGTGCCTCATTTTAGACGCACAAATATCGTTACAAAACGTCCGTATTTAAATTCCTAGACCTGTACACATCCCTGTTCCAACAGACATTAGAGGCCCAACATGCATCCGTTGTGCCCAAACAAAAATATGTTATTTTTCTACACTGAGTATACTACATTTAGTGTATTGACACCGTAGAAAAATTATGACCCTACCTGCCTCTAAATAATTAGAGAACACCGTGCGCAGTATTTATTTATTAATAAATACGATGACCCGTATCACCCAGAAACCAGACCCAACCCCTGCCTAGACTAACCCCCACCCCCTCAGGACCCTCACATAACAATTTTCCTCAGTTCTGTGCATTTTTAGAATTTTCAGGAATCGGGTATTTTCCCAGACAATTTTGTAATTGCACAATTTCCCAAAAATAGGACCATTATGTAATTTATGAAATTACAGGGACTTTCCTGCAAATTTCAGTACAAGGTGTCACCCCCTCATTGGCCGGTGAACCTGCACCGTCCATTTGGAGGCGGGACCCACCCAAAAATATTCCGAAAATATCCCAAAAATATCTTGTAAATATCTCTAGATATTTTTACTTATTAAAATAATATAATTTTCTATAAAAGAAAATAAAAAAAATCCCAAAATTCCTCTCTCCTCCCAGCTGACCCCCCCCGCCGGCGGCGAGCCGACCTCGCCGGCAAGCCGACCCCCGACCCTCGACCCCTCGGCCTCCTCCTCCTTCCCTGCTCCTCCACCTCCACCCTGCCTTAGCCTTCCCTGCTCCTCCACCTCCACCCTGCCCCTCCCCCGACCCCTCGGCCTCCTTCCCCCGTCGGTTACCACCACCACCGCCACCCCCATCAAAGCCGAACCCCCCCTTCCCCCGCCGGAGTTGCCCCGCCACCCCTGGCCGGAGTCGACCCCTCCCCGCCGCTCCCCTCCTTCCCGAGCCACCTCCTCTTCTTCTCCAACCCTCCCAGCGCCGGCCTCCGCCACCCTCCCGCCGACCACCTGGCCGCGACGCCGCCTCCCGCCCAGCTCTGCCGGCAGCGCCGCAGCCCCGAGCCCGGCCTCCGACTCCCGCAGCTCCCCCTCTCTCCTCCCAGCCGCCCTCGACGTCTCCCCATCCCAGCCGACTCCGGTCAGCCCTCGACGTCGCCGCCGACGACTTCGGCCACCTCCGACGACCCCGGCCCTAGCCGCAGCGCCGCCAAGCTCTGGCCAGCAGCCTGAGTCCCTAACCCTAGGCAACTCAGACACGGACGCTTCGTGTCGAACACAGCGGACATAGGACACAGTGTCCCTTATGTCGTGTCGGACACAGAAACTTCGGTTTCTCGAGCCTTGTTCAGCATCCGGAGATGTTCATTCTGAGGCCATAGTTTCTGACACTTGGTATTTGACATCTGGATATTATATTTGCAGCTCTCTTGCCAGGCAAGTATACCTTGCCTTATTGTACTGTTTAAATTCAGTTATTGTTAGTTACATGTTTATCTATTTTAATATTATATAAATGTGCGCGTCCGAGAAAACTCGGGTGCAGTCAACAATGGCGTTGATGTTAGGACTTGTGTCTGACCTAGTGTATAGTAGACCCACCTAAAGTTGTGAAATTATTGATATAACTTCCCAGGCCTTGACACGTATCATTACACGTCACAGACTGAGTACATGTAGGGACGCGTGTCTCATGCGCGACTGGCCATCAGTGTGAGCAACACGTGTAGCGGTATTTAGCTCAGTTGTTTATTTTATTGAGACTTGCATCATAGTAGGAGGTGTCCACGTCATTTTCACGACTTGTACATTTATATTGGGCGGGAAAGATACTAGTAGGCGTATGGGACACCCCCTCCTTATATATTCCTGTTGCCTGATACCATACTCTTCGGAGATGGGGTATTCCTGATACCATGCTGCTCGGAGATGGGGTATTGGTTTTCTTGTTCCCGTTACCATGCTCCGAGGAGGATGGGGTATTCCTGTTTTATCCTTCGTTCCATGCTCCGCAGGGATGGACGATTGCAGAGTGCCCTTGAGTCAGGGGGCATATGACACATATACTAGCCAGTCATGACGATTGGTGAATTACGTCAGCATATGTCTAGCCTACACATTCCCATGCGTACTACAAGGTCTTTAAATTGCATTCACTTAGATGGTTAGCACACCCCATTTATTTATTCAGTATTTACATTATGGCATGTTATTTTTATGTATCTTGCTATGTCCCTCTGAGGGCCTGGTCTCCTGCCAGGTGTATATGTTCTTGAGCATTCGCAGGAGAGCAGATCCAGGCATGTTACGTATATCCCGAGGAGGTCTTCTCTTCGAGCCTCGTGATTGTCAGATGTTGTTCTTATATGGTGTGTATCTGGTTTCTTTTATATTCTATTTCGGCAATGGATTTATTTCCATCCGACTGTCATTCTTTAGATATTTGTTATTTAGATCTAGTTACCTGATTATTGGTTATTCCTGTATATGTGATATTCTGTGGATGAGATTTAGATATTACCCTGTGACTTGTGATTAATTATACCACTGGTGAACTATTGTTCATTATACAGCGTACGCACGTATATATATGGTTTCCATATATTGGAGTTGCCATATATACGGGTGGCTGGCATGGTTACGTATCCTAGTCCTACGTATTTTGGGACTGGGGCGTGACATATTTTTAGTGGTGGCCCATGCAGGTCAGATGTTGTTCTTATATGACGATCATGTCATCTTGGGGATACCTTGCCTTATTGTACTGTTTAAATTCAGTTATTGTTAGTTACATATTTATTTATGGTAGTTATATGTAGGGAAGCGTGCCTCATGCGCGACTGGCCATCAGTGTGAGCAACACATATAGCGGTATTTAGCTCAGTTGTTTATTTTATTGAGACCTGCATGGGCCACCACTAAAAACATGTCACGCCCCAGTCCCAAAATACGTAGGACTAGGATACGTAACCATGCCAGACGCACGTATATATGGTTTTCATATATTGGAGTTGCCATATATGTGTCACCCCCTCATTGGCCGGTGAACCTGCACCGTCCATTTGGAGGCGGGACCCACCCAAATCCCAAAAATATCCCAAAAATATCTTATAAATATCTCTAGATATTTTTACTTATTAAAATATATAATTTTATATAAAAGAAAATAAAAAGAAAATAAAAAAATCCCAAAATTCATCTCTCCTCCCAGCTGACCCCCCCCGCCGGCGGCGAGCCGACCTCGCCGGCAAGCGACCCCCGAACCCTCGGCCTCCTCCTCCTTCCCTGCTCCTCCACCTCCACCCTGCCTTAGCCACCCTTCCTCTCCTTCCCCCGTCGGTTACCACCACCGCCGCCACCCCCATCACAGCTGAACCCCCCCTTCCCCCGCCGGAGTTGCCCCACCGCCCCTAGCCGGAGTCGACCCCTCCCCGCCGCTCCTCTCCTTCCCGAGCCACCTCTTCTTCTCCAACCCTCCCAGCGCCGGCCTCCGCCACCCTCCCGCCGACCACCTCGCCGCGACGCCGCCTCCCGCCCAGCTCCGCCGGCAGCGCCGTAGCCCCGAGCCCGGCCTCCGACTCCCGCAGCTCCCCCCTCTCTCCTCCCAGCCGCCCTCGACGTCTCCCAGTCCCAGCCGACTCCGGTCAGCCCCCGGCGTCGCCGCCGACGACTTCGGCCACCTCCGACGACCCCGGCCCTAGCCACAGCGCCGCCAAGCTCCGGCCAGCAGCCTGAGTCCCTAACCCTAGGCGACTCAGACACGGACGCTTCGTGTCGAACACAGCGGACATAGGACACAGTGTCCCTTGTGTCGTGTCGGACACAGAAACTTCGGTTTCTCGAGCCTTGTTCAGCATCCGGAGATGTTCATTCTGAGGCCATAGTTTCTGACACTTGGTATTTGACATCTGGATATTATATTTGCAGCTCTTTTGCCAGGCAAGTATACCTTGCCTTGTTGTACTGTTTAAATTCAGTTATTGTTAGTTACATGTTTATCTATTTTAATATTATATAAATGTGCGCGTCCGAGAAAACTCGGGTGCAGTCAACGATGGCGTTGACGTTAGGACTTGTGTCTGACCTAGTGTCTAGTAGACCCACCTAAAGTTATGAAGTTATTGATATAACTTTCCAGGCCTTGACACGTATCATTACACGTCACAGAGTGAGTACATGTAGGGACGCGTGCCTCATGCGCGACTGGCCATCAGTGTGAGCAACACGTGTAGCGGTATTTAGCTCAGTTGTTTATTTTATTGAGACTTGCATCATAGTAGGAGGTGTCCACGTCGTTTTTACGACTTGTACATCTATATTGGACGGGAAAGATACTAGTAGGCGTATGGGACACCCCCCTCCTTATATATTCCTGTTGCCTGATACCATACTCTTCGGAGATGGGGTATTCCTGATACCATGCTGCTCGGAGATGGGGTATTGGTTTTCTTGTTCCCGTTACCATGCTCCGAGGAGGATGGGGTATTCCTGTTTTATCCTTCGTTCCATGCTCCGTAGGGATGGACGATTGCAGAGTGCCCTTGAGTCAGGGGGCATATGACACATATACTAGCCAGTCATGACGATTGGTGAATTACGTCAGCATATGTCTAGCCTACACATTCCCATGCGTACTACAAGGTCTTTAAATTGCATTCACTTAGATGGTTAGAACACCCCATTTATTTATTCAGTATTTACATTATGGCATGTTATTTTTATGTATCTTGCTATGTCCCTCTGAGGGCCTGGTCCCCTGCCAGGTGTATATGGTCTTGAGCATTCGCAGGAGAGCAGATCCAGGCATGTTACGTATATCCCGAGGAGGTCTTCTCTTCGAGCCTCGTGATTGTCAGATGTTGTTCTTATATGGTGTGTATCTGGTTCCTTTTATATTCTATTTCGGCAATGGATTTATTTCCATCCGACTGTCATTCTTTAGATATTTGTTATTTAGATCTAGTTACCTGATTATTGGTTATTCCTGTATATGTGATATTCTGTGGATGGGATTTAGATATTACCCTGTGACTTGTGATTAATTATACCACTGGTGAACTATTGTTCATTATACAGCGTACGCACGTATATATATGGTTTCCATATATTGGAGTTGCCATATATACGGGCGGCTGGCATGGTTACGTATCCTAGTCCTACGTATTTTGGGACTGGGGCGTGACAATGGGGGAAGTCTATTAATGAAGGCAGCAATTAGAAACTTATCAGCAAATGGTATGTCTTTCTGAGATATCTCGTGTATGATAGTTTGAAGGGTATTAGTCTATTCAACAACAGACTTCTCATCTACCATTTTAAACTCTAAAAATATGTCTACAATGTAAATTTCAGAACCCGCTCCTTCATTAGAGTATTTTTTATCGAGAGCTTTCCAAAGCTCTCTGGACGTAAATGTAGTGCAGTATATATCATAGAGGGTGTCAGAAAGATAACTGAGAATTTTTTCGTGACAAATAAAGTCTGTCTCATTGTAGGACTCTAATTCATTGGTCCTGGCAGGTTCGTGTAAGTCAGGTAGGATTTTTGGTTCTTTGAGAACCTTAACCAGTTTCAAGCAAGTCAGCCAGTAGGTCATCCTACGTTGCTATCTCTTAAAGTTCATGCCATCAAACTTCTCATGTTTGGAGGAGTTATGAATGTTGGTGGACAGATCTTCTATGGTGGTGTTCATCATGCAGATATGAATTTTCACAAACAGAAAATAGAAAGTAGACAAAAGCTACGAAAAGAAATTCTATTCTAAGATTGTCGTAAAAACTCCTAAAAATGCAAATTAGAAGATATAAAATTGAAGACAAGAAATAGTAGAGGATTCGAGGCACGTTACACGCTGTCCTTAGAATAGAATTTCTCCCCACGAACAGTGCAGTGGGTTCCTGGCAATCTATTCCCGAGATACAACGAATTCTTCGATCCACTTCACCGTGCATCCGGTGGCGAATCCCACGAACGATCACAACCTTGCTCGAAGAATAGAGATTGGACGGAGGAGTTTTTGGAAGAATATAGGTTCTGGTATTTTTTTTTTCTTTTTTGTCTCTGTACGATTGTTCTTTCGTTCTGAACAGAGAGCAAGAGAGAGAGAGAAGAAAAAACTGATTTCTGTTTTGCAGATCTCAGGATCGTGTCCTGGATATATCTCTCATGTAACCTATCCCACTCTTTTCGTAATGGGATTACGTGAGAACAGTTCCATGGAAGACCAGCAACCACCAGACCAAATAAAAATAAAATAAAATAAGTTAAGAAATTACCTTTGTACCCATGTCCGTTCCGCGGCGCGCAAGCGTGCAAAGTGCTAAGTGCACGAATAATAAACGCATAAAAATACGCTTTAAATTGTGCACCCGCTCGCGGGTTGGATGAGATCTAGCCCATCCCCTACAAAGCCCACTTACCCACTAAGAGGGGTAACGCAATATATGAAAAGGAGAATGACTTCTCTTTTCCCATGTGGGACTAAAAGAAAATAGTTGCTTTTGTTGAATCATATGGTAAACAAATCTAACAATCCACCACATGATTCAATAAGAGAAAAAGTAAGGTATAGCACGATAGGACATATAGGAAGGAAAACAACATATGGGCAATCACACTGTGTATCAGAGGAAGGTGTCTTCCGGACTTGAACCTCCCCTTAGTGTTATACATCTCATCTATACAGACCCAAAGTGACTTAAGTCTTGAACTTAGGATCTTACTTGTACAGACTCAACATACACACAAACACATTGTAGGCATTTTGATCGTATCAACAGTTGTGCACTTTTCGGCCATGTGTTATCTCGATTTCTTAAGAGCTCTAGAGAACAGCCCGAGTTTCCATAGAAATCGGCCCCACTTTCACTCTTAAATAGGAGAATCTTTCTAGGTATTCTGTAATTTATATACCCTGCTTTACAAGCCACAGATTCATTGAGATTTTACAATCATCCTTTTATTTATTGCAGATCAACACTATACAGTAGAGGAATGGTTCTTTACAATTACTATCATATAGTATTTCCAGTTACACATCAATTTTGTTGTTACCCATTGAACCTTTTCTTGGTGCTTCCAATCAAAGGTTGGGTTGCCTTTGAGGTGACTCAAGCTATGGGCTTTAACCCCATTCCTCTTGCCGTCTCCAACACTAGTCTCCTTGAGAGCCCTTTAGTTAGAGGATCTGCTAGATTGTTCTTTGATCTGATAAAATCAATTGCAATTACTCTACTGGATCACAATTGCTTCACCCGATTGTACCTCAGACGTATATGTCTGGATTTTCCATTATAACTTATCTTTTGAGCCTTTGCTATTGCATCTTGGCCGTCACAGTGTACAGGGATAGCATGAACTGGTTTGCTCCACAGAGGAATATCTGTTACCAGATTCCTAAGCCAGTCTGCTTCCTCACTGGTGAGGTCAATAGCTATAAATTCTGCCTACATAGTAGATCTAGAAATACAGGTCTGCCTAGTAGAGTTTCACGCAACAACAACTCCACCTAATGTGAATACATATCCACTTGTGGCTTTGGTCTCATCTGTATCGGAGATCCAGTTTGTATCAATATACCCTTCTAATACAGATGGGTATCCTCCATAGAATAATCCATGGGATATCGTGTCCTTTAGGTATCTCATTACCCGTTCTAAGGCAGTCCAATGTGAACTATTCAGATTGCTAGTATACCGACTAAGCTTTCCTACTACGTAGGAAATATCAGGTCTGGTACGATTAGCAATATAGTTCAGGCATCCGATTTGCTGAGAATACTTCAACTGAGCCACACTGTCTCCTTTATTCTTCTTCAACCTGATACTTGCATCATATGGAGTACTTACAGATTTAGAATCAAAATAGTTAAATCTTTTTAGAACTATTTCTATATAATGAGATTGGGAGATACCAATTTCCTCAGAAGTGCGACTTAGTTTAAGTCCTAAAATTACATCAGCAGGTCCTAAATCTTTCATATCAAAATTTTGAGACAGAAATGATTTGATATCATAAATAATATCCATGTCAGTACCAAAAATAAGAATGTCATCAACATACATGCATAATATTACACAAGAGCTACTAACAGTTTTGCTATATACACATTTATCAGAATCATTAATAGCAAAACCATATGATAGAATTACCTTATCAAATTTATCATGCCATTGCTTTGGCGCTTGTTTCAGTTCATAGAGAGAGTTTTTGAAAGAATATAGGTTCTGGTGTTCTCTTTTTCTTTTTCGTCTCTGTACGATTGTTCTTTCGTTCCGAACAGAGAGCAAGAGTGAGAGAAGGAAAAACTGATTTCTGTTCTGCAGATCTCATGATCGTGTCCTGGATATATCTCTCACGTAACCTATCCCACTCTTTCCGTAACGGGATTACGTGAGAACGGTTCTGCGGAAGACCAGCAACCACCAGACAAAAAAAAAATAAAAATAAAATAAAATAAGTTAAGAAATTACCTTTGTACCCATGTCCGCTAAGTGCTAAGTGCGCGAATAATAAATGCGTAAAAACACGCTTTAAATCGCGCACCTGCTCGCGGGTTGGATGAGATCTAGCCCATCCCCTACACTGATGTATTACAAAATTGCAAAATTGCTCCCTTCACTGATGTATTGCAAAATTGCTGCAGAAGTGTAGAGTTTTATGATACACTGCTGATACTGCAACATGGCCTCCTGGATGAGTGAAACTGGACTCCGGTATGAGTGAGACTGGAGCTAAGGACTGAGCTGCTACTGATACTCAGTTAATCGTCATTGGCACTACCGATTCCAGTATCAGTGACTGACTGCTACTGGCTAGTGAACTAAGCTGCTGGAAACTACTACTGGTGAGCTGGTACAGCCAATGTACACTACTTAGTTAGCCTAGTGCACTCTGATATGCCTGTGAGCCTGTACATTCCCTGATACAACCAATTGGGGTTCGTATCAGTTCCCGAGTTCTTACTGTCGGAAAAAAATGCGGGTGAGCGAGCTGTGGGAGTAGTGACCTTCAGGAATCCGGTTGTGGAGAAGTATAGGTTATGTTGCACGGAAACTAACTCGACACGATACATTTTAGACACGGTTAC
>JAYESA010000009.1:179786891-179876891 GCA_036927795.1 Iris macrosiphon
CATATTATGTCATCCATTATCGATCATTAGTTTTTGGATGCCTAGGGGCGAAATCAGAACAAAGATTAAAACTCTGGAGGGACTGTTAGTATATATAGAAATTCTTAAAGTTGTCATGTTAATTTAATTTTAATAGCAAAAAATATACTAAAACTCAAACAATAATGAGCATAAAAAGAAGAACAAGCAAAATCAATACTTCTAAATTGTTACAAAAGAGGAAGAAAAAAATTATACATAATTTTTTTTTAAATATGTAAAACATTTATGAGAGATGAGATTCCAACTCGTGCCTCTCAATTGAAAGCCCAAAGCACTATCACTGGATTTAGTTTTTTCTTTGTACATTAGAGGACCAAACTAATATATATTTTAAAATTATAAAAAAATCTGTATAATAAACTATATTTTTAAAAATATTGTGTGTGTGTGTGTGAGAGGGGGGGGGGGGGGGGGGGGGGGGGGGTGGAGGCGGGGCCCCCGGACCCTTAGTAGATCTGCCCCTGCCTAGGACAAAAATAAAAATGGTGCTCCTCGTTAAAAAAATAAAATAAAACCTAAAAAAAACCGTAAAAAGAACAACGCCACTAGGTCTTGGACTCATGTCCTTTAAATAAAACCAGTAAAGTTGCACGTAAAATAAATATATTTGAGATATTATTGAAAAATAGTTCAAATATTTAAATATATTTAAATTAAGATGTGTTAAACAATTTAAATATTTCTTTTTTTTAAAAAAATTTAGTTTTAAAATAGTTTTAAATTTAGTTTTTAAATATATATATTTGTACAGAAGAAAAGAAAGAAAAAAAATTTAGCGTATTTTTTTAATAAATGATGGATTTACAAATGACTTAAACGTCGTTACCAGACCTCATTATAAGAGTAGAGAAATATATGTACAAACAAACTAATATAATCAAGTCAACCGACCATGGTACAAGTGGTTGACCCGTTCGATTCGGTCCAGTTTTCAAAACACTGGTCTCAACCAAAAGAAGAAAGTAGGAAGACATCAAACACGGGATGAGCATTCGGTTTATTCAGTTCCAACCGAACCGAATTATCGAAAACCGAATTTACAAAATCAGAAACCCGAATCGAATTCGGCAAAAATTGAACTTAAATGGAACCAAAATAATTAATTTGATTTTCGGTTTATACGGTTGGGGTTTGCCATTTCCAGGTAACACATGGACTAGAATTGAGAACCTCCCTCTACAATTGATCTTCAGCCAAACGACCAAGGAAGAATGCTTTGAACTGTTGTGTTGGGGTCCTTTTATAACCCCCTCTAAGCCAAAATTTTTTTATTTCCTGCAAACGATGTGGGACTAAATATGTTTTGCTAAGGTTGGGTGAACACACATTACATTACTCCTTAGCGCCAATTTGTTGAACTTTGGCTGAACACACTGCTATAAAAGGTGATGTTGAAAACTTGAACACATATTTGCAGAACACATTACTCCTGAACACATTTTATCAAACGTGAGCTTTGTGTTTTGCTAAGGTTGTATTTGTTGGAGTATGAACCGGGTCCATTAGTCCAATTTCAAAAGAGATTCACATAACACTAAAAACCTTATTAATCACAATATATATATATATATATATATATATATACAAGGATATTTGTGTAATCGTGCACGTCTAATTCGATTTTCGATTTTTAGTATTTTTAAAATCGAAATCGAATCGAATCTTTTTTTTTTGAATCGAATAATGCTCACCCCTAAAGCACCAGAATGACCAGGCCTAATTTTAGACCACAATAACACCACCACCACCACCAGCCGGCCGTCATTTTGGACTGAACCTCACGAATTCTCTCCCCTGTGATTGGTCAAGCGTACGTTGCTGCACCGAAAACAACAAATCCAAAATTAAGAACAAGTGGAAAAAAGAACCTCAATTATAATAAAATAATACCTAAATAAATAAAAAGAAGACGACAACAACAACCACCCTTCATTCATTCCTACATTGCCCATAGCTACAACCCCTCTTCTCCTCCTCCTCCTCCTCCTCCTCCTCCTCCTTGTTGATGGCCACACCCCTCCCTCGGCCATCACCAGTAACGCCATGACGCGCCTCGGCTGCGCGCTCGTGCGCGCAGACGAAGCACGCTGGCGACGCGTCCCCCGCCTCGCCTTCGTCCGCAAGGTCCTGCGCGTCCTCCGGCGCCGCGTGCTCGCGTGCTCGGGCGAGCCGAGCGTGAAGGAGGACCCGTCCTTGCGGTACCACCGCCTCGCCGCGGCGCACCGGTCCTCCCCCTCCCCCTTGCACCGCCCGGGCTCGGCCGGCACGAGGCAGGAGACCTCTCCTCCGCCCGCCGGCGCCGGCGCCGGCGACACGGACGGTCATCTATGCGCGGATTCCGACTTGGTTGCACTCAAGATCAGCCTTCTCGGTGACTGCCATATAGGAAAGACCAGCTTCATGGTACATAATCAATTCCTCTTTTCTTTTCTTTTTTTAACCTAGGATTAAAAGTTAATTTTAAAATATTTTTTTTATATATTTTTTTTAATTAATTGAGAATATAAATATGATCTAGAGTGCAGCCGCTTTGTAATAATAGAGGTACTGTTCAAACCTTCGGTATTTTTTTTTTTTATTAATAAAAATTGTACTTACGATTGAAAGTTAGTTTTAGAATTTTTTTATTTCTTTAATTAATTAAAATATATATATATATACGATTTAGACGTCTAAATTGTTTTCAAGCGCTTTGTAATAATATATATATATATATATATATATATATATATATATATATATATATATATATATATATATATAGAGAGAGAGAGAGAGAGAGGGAGAGATTCAAATTAAAGTATGGAAACTAATGCTGTGTGTTGCATGTTGAAGTACAAATATGTAGGAGATGGGGAGGAAGAGAAGGGACTACAAATGACAGGTCTGAATCTGATGGACAAGGTTCTCGCTGTCCGTGGCGGCACGCGGATCGTCTTCAGTATTTGGATGTTGCAGGTATTTATTTCTTCTTCTTCTTCTTCTTTTTTTTCCTTGATTTTTCAATTCATGTAGTAGGTATAATTGCCATAGTTTGTACTATCGAACGATACCAATCCGACACAGGATACGGTTTGACATGTCATGGTCCGATACCGACCGATACAGACATCGGCGGTCACTTTTTCGGTCAATTCGGCACAGAAGCATCTTTTAATTCTAAAATTTTAAAATTGATCAGAAACAATAGATGACATACTTCAAATTATAATTTTTTTCTTAAATTTTAATAATTTATTAATAATAATTTGCTTTCCGATGCATACTTCGATCTGAAACTACTGATACTCATAGGAATGGAATATCCGATACTTGATAATTACATGTTTGTTCTTTTGGCTAATTATTGTGCAGAGTTTAATTAATTAATCTTGAATTTTTTAGGTGACCATCAATACCTTGGCCATGTCCCCCTTGCTTGT
The DNA here is from genome assembly GCA_036927795.1 of Iris macrosiphon. Classification (NCBI taxonomy): domain Eukaryota; kingdom Viridiplantae; phylum Streptophyta; class Magnoliopsida; order Asparagales; family Iridaceae; genus Iris; species Iris macrosiphon. The sequence goes on from JAYESA010000009.1 coordinate 179,790,356, forward strand.
AAAGATGCCGCTGCTATCCTCATCATGTTTGATCTCACCAGCCGGAGCACGCTGAACAAGTTAGTACTGTAATTTCATTTCATTTTTTTTTTCTTCTTTCTTATGAATTCTTATCACGGATTTAATTATTTATTTTTATTTTTACTTTTTTTTGCAGAGCAATCAGCTGGTATCGGCAGGCGAGGAGATGGAATAAGGTACTGAAACATGTCTCTCCTCTTTCTGTGTATGTACTTATTATGTCTTTGTGTAACAATTGTAATTTCGAGATATATATATATATATATATAATATATATATATATATATATATATATATATATATATATATATATATATATTTTTACGTATTTTGTATGATCTTTGTAATCGCAAAATAACAAAGTTTTCTCATGAATTCAAGTTCTTTTGGACCTGTTCGAAATTTTAAGCTGTTACTAAATTGTTTCTTTCTTCTTTTGTAGACCGGGATCCCAATTCTAATTGGCGCCAAGTTTGATGATTTCGTCCAGCTTCCTCTTGACATGCAATGGACTGTTGTAAATGAGGTAAGAAAACATTCATTCTCCCAAAACTACTATATATCTCGCGGTCTGTTTGGTTCGCAGATTTGGAGTGGCCAAGTGGCCAAAATTTCGATTTTGGTTATAGAATTTGCAGACAAGAATTACTGTAATTTGATATGACGAAATTGGAGTTTTGTCATTTTTTCATTCGAATTTTTTTTTCCACGCGTTTGGTTGGAGGACCACTTACTCTCTATTTTATCAAAAAAAGAAGAAGAAGATTTACTATTTATGTTATTGCAACAAGAAGCTAAACTTTTTTTACTCATTTCAACAAACAACCAAGCACCAAACTTTAGGATTTTTTACTTCTAATATCCGCTTCTTCAAAACATCCAAACGAAGGATTTTTTTTTTACTTCGCTCCACTTCACTGTAATACGTACGCAAAATGTCGATTTCCATTTTTTTTTTTTCACTTCGCTCCAATTCGTTAAATCAAACAACCCGGGGCTATTTGGTTGGCGGATTTAGAATGCCGAAGTGGCCAAAATTCAGATTCTAGACCACTTTATGTGTTTGGTTATAGAATTTGCAGATAAGATTTATTGTAATTTGATACTAACAGTAAGTAAATCTTGTCTGCCAAAAAATCGAACTTTTGACATTACAATTTTTTTCTCCGAAGTGGAACGTAGAAGTGAAAAATTCTCATTCCCACTTCGTGTATTTGGTTGGAAGACAATTTTCTCTCTACTTTAACAAAAAGAAGATTTAATATTCATGTCATTTTAACAAAAAGTTATACTTTTTCACTCACCTCAACAACTTACCAAATACTAAAATTTAGGATTTTTTTACTTCTAACATTCACTTCTTTAAAGCACTATATATATATATATATATATATATATATATATATATATATATATATATATACTTTGTTTCTATTTCACTGCAATGCGTACGTAAAATATTAATTTTTGAATTTTCACTTTATGCCGCCTTTCGCAGAACCAAATAGCCAAGTTTACTTACATTTGTGAAGAAGAAACAAAAAAAATTCTTGTCCTAGACTTACCTGCAAAACATGTCATCGAAAACATGTAGGATGTCTATGAAAAGATGGTAAAAGCTAAAAAGCTTAGCAAGATGACCATGAAAACAATTTTTTTAGACTTTGGATCTCAGAAACATAAGAAAAATAGCATTTGGGTTCTAAAAATGTTCAGCTTAGAATTTGGGTCCTGAGATACGGTTGACATATTTTAACCATCCAAAATATGTTAATAAATAAATTGAATCAAAACTCAAGAAAAAAAATGTTTCGAGAACCCTAAGACATTTCTTTTCAGTGTTTGAATCAAAGGCTCGTAGTATCAATATCAAAATCAGTGTCAAAACATTTCTACGAGTATCAAGATCGACGGTATCAATAGTATCGACGGGTTCGAATTGGAGTATCGAATTTTTTTGGTATGGACAATCAAACAATTATTAATAAATTATTAATATTTTAGAAAATATATTTTATACATTTAGAAATAATTTTAAGTATTTTCAGTGCTATTTTTTAGTAATTTTGAAATTGAATAAAATAGTAGTCACCATTGTCGATAGATAATTTTTTTTTCATTTACATATTTTTACAACCTTACTATACTTTTACATCCTTGTTGATTGGTCTTTTTCGTTCAATTTTTTTAGCAAATTGACCAAAAAAGATATCCTCAATATCGGTATCGAGACATGCCAAATCGTATCGATATCGATCGGTACTGCAAATTATGGTTTGGATGTAAAAAAAAAAAGTAGAAGAGAAGGAAAATAATTTTCAAAGAAAAAAAAGGGTGAAAAATGATTTCCCTCGCCTACCTCAAGGATTCACTTTTTTTCCTTAATTTTTTTAATATTTTCAAACAATGGAAAGAAAAATTGATAGATAGATAGAGAAAAGGAAAAAGCAAGAATTCTTATTCTTTACTTTCCGAAACCAAACGAAGATTGCACATAAGGGAATATATATATATATATATATATATATATATATATATATATATATATATATATATATATATATGACTTGTAAGTTCAAATGGGTATTGATGTATATATGTAGGCACAATCAATTTCTTATAAACATAATGTTAGTTTTTCTTGCCAATGGTTATACTTGTAGCTATTACTAACTATTAAAGTGCCTTCTCTCTCTCTCTTTTTGCAGGCCAGAGCATACGCAAAGGCAATGAACGCAACTCTCTTCTTCTCGAGTGCTACACACAACATAAATGTGAACAAGATTTTCAAGTTCATCACTGCCAAGCTCTTTAATTTGCCATGGACAGTAGAGAGGAATTTGACCATTGGAGAACCCATCATTGACTTTTAGCTTTCCTCTTTTTTTTTTTCTTTTTTTTTTTTTTTGAGTTTTGGCTTCTTGATCTCGTGATGTCTTTGCAGGAGGTCAAAGAGTGTACATAGAAAAAAGAAAATAGTGGTTACATGTTCAAATGAGGTACTCAAGTTTCATCTGGAATTAGGTTCTGTTACTGATAAAATATGCAGCGGATACTTTTAATGTCGACCACCAAAATCCATAAAAACATAAATACGTTCCCGCTATAGAGAACCAAGACAAATCACGCAAGCATATACGTGGTGACAACCAAGACAAACCTCAAATTTTATATAGTAGCAACAAGATTGAATACAAATGTCTACCAATTCTTTTATGCCAAGAATCAGTCACAACTTTTCAGACAGGAGAAATAGAATTACAACAAGATCATAAGAACCTCAATCCTAACTAGAACTTTGTACCTAGCTAGTAGTGGTTGTCCACCATCTGACGGTGACGATCTTTCTGATGGAGTTGACGGAACTCCGAAGAGAACCCTCCTCTTATCTTGAAAAGAAAAAACCTACAAGCAAACACAAACTCCTCATAGAATTTGATGAATCCTTTTTGAATCTCCTTAGGAGCACAAAGAGAGTAATTCCCTCCATTATATAAGGTTAAAGAATTCCTAATTTAGTTTTTAGAAAACTCTAAAGTAGCCAAAAAAAATAATCCAACGATCCAAAAAAATGTCAAAAATCACCAATAATAGCAGTTTATGTCCAACTGAAATTTTGGTTGGACGGATTGGAATTCAGTAACTTGCTTTGCCTACTTTTTGATCCTTGATCTTGTCTCGACCGCACGTCCTCTTCGTTTGACATTCCCCTTCGTCGCACGACGCTCTAGACATCATATTTTGGCCTCTCATCAGCAGGATTCCCATCAAACTCCCCATCAAGTCTGATGAGTCGGTGTTGGCCTCATGGCTCCTCAATCGAACTCTATGCATGTCACCTCATGATAGAGTTCCTTCTCTCCGTCATCACCGACTTTAAATCCCGCAGACTACTTTGCATCTCATTTTGTCTCGAACTTCTCAACCACAATGTCAACAATCGTGGCCATATGTAGCATCTTTCGAATAACTAGGATCTCCCCGAGATCAATAATTGGTTATGACCGACATTCCTGACTACCAGCCTCAACGTGAGTCTCGGTTGCTTGTTCTTTGACTTTTGTCTTCCACCTAAAAGTACTCTTGTTCTGACAAGCTTTCCTATTCTTGGTTGTGCTTGCCATGTAGACGATGTGGTTCCTGCGAGATTCTAGCTCCTAAACCTGTACACCACTATGTTCGAAATGAAATATGCTCCGTTCACCCGCATCCAAGAAGTACCATGTGTGGTGCGCATTATTGAAAGCCCACAGCTCCCCATAACTCTAAAACTAGAGGTGTATCCGTCGTATCTTGAGTTGGTTGCACCCGCTTGATATCCTTTCTAGCTTCGAACGGATGAAATTGATATCCTATCCATCTAGAATATGGCGCCCTTGTGGCAATCTATTTGATTGTATCGAAAGACCCACTGAATTGGAATTTTCTTATTGGGCCGGACCCTTTCGGGGCACGTATCATACGACTTTCTAGCGCCACTTTTTCTGGTCATCCCGTTCTGTCGGATCGATGGTAGTATCAGAGATCCTTAAACCCCGACATTTTCGGTGTCTAACTGTATTCCCATAGAAAGGAGAGGCACCGGGAGGAATGAACCACCAATGAATCCTGCTTCCTCAAAGTGACCTCTTCATATTCTAGCATTACGTCGAATTTTCTAAAAGGTAGCTATCTCGGTTTCATATATGAAATTTATATAGAATATTTGAAAAAGAATTTTTTCTATAAGAAAAAAACTATTTGTTTCTATGTTCACTGAAGTTTGAATTGATTGAATGAGACCTTATTGTCACAACTTACTCCCTCAATGAGGACATTTTCGGTTATGGAATCTCTCTCTTTCTGTGAATAAGTATTATCTTTCGAGGGTAAGGTGCTCATTTAATAACAAGTTGTCTGATTCTCAACCTATTTTGATTTAGCGCTGCAAACGGAGGCTTTCAGCAAACGACAACATTGTAGACTCTTTCAAAAGCTTGAGTGAGTGAGTTGGGAGGAAGAGTCAGAGATAGATTCACTTTTCTTTCAAGCCTTTTATTTCGCTTGCCTAAGGTTACGGTAAGAAAATTAAAGAGACAGCTACTGGACACTATGGAGGCTTTAAGCGATATAAAAGAACTGGTTTTTTGAACTCAGACTAGAGATATAAAATGACCTAGGGGACTGGACCTCTAGATGTAGCACTGGATGTCAGAAAAATTTGACTGCCAATCAAAGAGAAAGATAGCAAATATTTGGAGTTTCTTTTTTTTTATCCTATACGGATGTTCGAATCCGCAAGGATCATGATTGGGAATTGTTTGATCATCTTTCTCTCAGGAATTGTAAATCCCCTGATTTTCAAGAATTTTAATTTATAATTTTTCTGGAATTTTCTGGAATTTTTATTAATTAAAACTAAGGTATTTTAAATTTAAATGATTTTTAAATAATGTTTAATTATATTAAAATATTATAAAAATAATATTTTCTGGTGTAAAATAAAAAACTAGACATAGGATAATTTTCTGGGAATTTATTGGACCCCAAAAATATTTTTAAAGTCCTAAAAACTATTGTTTAATTAAACCCTAATTAAACTGGGTTTATTTTAAAATAAACCGAACCAAACCCATTGTTGAACCAAACCCAACCCAACTTAGCATTGCGGGTCGGATCCGGGTCAAACCCGCGACCAGAAATCCGACCCGACCCGTATTCAATTTTTATTGGATCGGGCCGGATCCGCTAGACCCGACTCGACCCGCCGACCCGGCCCGTAAACCCCTCTCTCTTCTCCAGCCGTTTCAGCCCGCCGCTTCGCCTCCGGCCGTTACGCCGCCGGCCGCTCTCTCTTCCTCTCCCGCACCCTCCGTCGCTCCCTCTTCCTCTCCCTCACCGGACCGCCTTTCCCTCTCCCTCTTCCCCACTATATAAACCCTAGCCGCCCGAAGCTCCGCCCCTAGACCTCGCCGGAGTCCCCTGCCTCCTTCCTCCTCTTTCCACAAGTGCCGCCCCGCTCGACCCCGTTCCCGACCTCCTGCCTCAACTCTCCCAGAGCCACCCTCCGGCCAACCCTCTCCCCTCTCTTCCTCCCTCCGCCTCAGTTGCCTCGAGCCTGACCCCGCTGCCCCCGCAGAGCCCCTCGCCGGCCTCCTATCTCCGCCACCTTCCCTCTCACCCTTGTCTTCACCTCACTGCAGCAGCCACCCGCAGCTCCTTCCCCTCCTCCGCCCGGAGCCGCAGCCACCTCGAGCCCCGGCCGCCCGCATCAGTTCTTTCACCCGCAGCAGAGCCGTGGCCGCCGTGCCTCCTCCCCGGCGACGCCCTGCCTCCCCGAGCGCCCTGCCGCCTCCGGCGACGTCACCCCGCAGCCGCTCCGGTGAAGCGTCGGCCAGCTCTGGCCATTTCCAGACGAAGCCCTAGCCCTAGCCCTAGCCAGGACACGGCCCGGACACAGGACACGGTGTCCCCTCGCGTCGTGTCAACACACGGACACGAAGATTCTCAGTTTTTGGAGCCCTGTTCAGGTACTCATTTCTCTCTCCTCGCTGCCCCGTTTTCGATTCCGTCAGTTGTGACGCGAACCCTGCGTGACCCCCTCGGTGCCCGTGCAACCCGCTCGGTGCATCGCGTCCTGTGGCGATCGCGAACCGCGATCCAAAAACAGGAAAATCAACGCCCTATTTTACCCCGGAACTGAGTACGCCCCGCCACACGGGATGACTTGATCGCGTGCGATCTTCACCGATACGTGCGCGTCGTTAATACGGACGTGTGGGATTTCACAGAAGTTGATTTGGATATGCGTGCACACCAGAATCAACGCGTATCCACCGACAATGCTCCGTATCCGTCCTTTCTGGATCTCGCTGTAACTTAGTGTACACACGTCGGATCGAGACAAAACTTGCGCCATCGGACTCGTAGCAATACGCTGGTCCTTTGACCCAAGTTTGGTTCAATTCTGAGAACGTTGACAAAATCGCGTATCGTGGGCCCCATAGGCTCCACTTGACGGGCAATTTTGAGATCGGCTCATCGGAATCCAATTCTGGAAGTTTCGTTGGGTTCGTATCAATGTTCTGGACCTATTGACACTAAGTTTGACAGATTTTGATACCTTTGACCCTGACACATTTTTCGGTGCAAAGCGGCCCATATGTGGACCCCGCCTTGACCTGAAAATGTCATTTTCGCTCCTGTGTTCAAATTGGACTCAAGGACAGGCTTTCTAGCTGATTGATATTTTTTGGATCTGATGGTGATATTTATTTCAGCAACCGGAGTACTCCCTGCAGAATTCACGGAAGTCAGAGCTATAGTTGGAGCTAAAACCCTAGGCAAGTGTACCTTGCCAATACTGCAGTTTTTGCTACTTATTTTCTTGACATATATATTTATTGTACATGCTTAAACCTAGGACCGTGTGACTTACTTAGCGTCCGATTAATAGTCGGGTGCCAACCCCGTACGCGGAGTTGTGTAACGTCACATAGAGATGGATATCGTGACCCTTTGCATTCTCATACTTGCATTATCAAGTACGTTATACCTAGGACACTTGACACTATACATGTGACAGAATCTTTCTGAGATATTCATGGTGATTCTGTGTAGGATGCAGGATTGACATAGATATTTTATGCTTAGATCTTATTATGACTTGTTGCATTAGTTTTGATCTTGCGTGTCATGGACATGAGACGTGTGATTACATTGGGTGGGGAGAGACACACAGGCTACAGGCTGATCATATATATAAAACCCCTATTATTGCGGTGCTCAAGACTCTAAGCCCGAGCTTGGCCCACTACGTGTTATTACTGCTACCGGCTCCCCGACACAGAGCTTGTAGTGGTTTCAGCCTGAGTTTTAGTGATGCTCTCAACTTGCATATCACTTAGCTTGTTATCTAGTTCACCACATTATTTTATTTATTGTTGTACTGCATTTATTTTGGCTTGTATTATCTGTACCTTGCTATGTCCCCTGAGGACCTGGATCCGGATTATGTCCCCAGGTTTAGCAGAGGAGATCCACTCTGAGGTTTACAGGACAGGTGCATTAGCAGGAGCAGAAGCAGGTTCAGGAGCAGGCACTGGAGCAGAACCAGGAACCGAGGACTAGGTGATTGCCATGGATTTTCCTGAGTATATGTTCTTCCATACTCAGTTTGTGTTGTTACTTACTTTCTTGTTTAATGAACAATTGTATCAGACTTGATTATCGGGTTGTTCCCCGAATAAATTACTTGTGACTTGATGTTGATGTTTATATTCCTTTGGTTGATTTTGATATGTTCATTCTGTGGATGAGATCAGTAGACCCTGACTGTTGTTTTACAGCTTAAGTATGCCCCGATGGATCCATTAAATTGGATTTGTCCATCGGTGCGTGCTGCTGGCCATTGCCACGTGTCCGGTCCCTCGGTATTTTGGGACTGGGGCGTGACAGGAATAAACAAAACATAATCAACTTGAAACTCGGTTATCAATGAACCAATATGCTTCATAAAAATTCTCGTAGAATCGAGAATAAAGTTTTTATTCTGTACATGCCAGATCATTAATTAGTAACTGCATCCAATCTCCGAAAAAGTCCCCGGTAATGGTTATACACCTCTTACCACATTCATTACTTCCAAAGAAAGAACTAAATGACTGGACGACAGAGGGACTTAGAAAAACCTAGATGCTACGCGCCTCTCCACTTCATCTACTTAGAAAAATGGCCAATAAAGCCAATGGTGAGACAAAAGGAACCCTTGGATTGATTATTCCCTTTGGCCGATTCTCACACACCTTCTTAGTGATCCATTCTGACACAAATCATTGACAAGGTGCCGTTTGCTGAAAGCCTCTGTTTGCAGCACCAAATCATATTAGAATATGTATAGCAACAACCTTCCATTACAAGTCTTTCGTCTCATGCCAAGAGGCAATAAAGTGGTGGAATGGAAAAGATGATTCTTACAAAAGCATGAATAGTGTTTAATTTATCCAGGACAGTTTTAAAGCTAAACGCCCCTTTCAGTTCCTCGCCTATTTTAATATATTGAACGAAGACGTTGGTTGCATCCTTATTACGCACCTCGAGGTTCATTTTTTTGTCTAACATGATACTAGAGATATTCCCCACTCTATGACACCTTTCCCGGTGTTACAAATTCATGAAACGATCCTCACTTGGAGACCAACCAACTATCATGGGACCAATTGTCACGCCCCAGTCCCAAAATACGTAGGACTATGACACGTAAGCATGCCAGCCGCATGTATATGGCACTCCAATATATGAAAACCATAACACGCGTATGCTGTAATATGAATAACAATTCACCAGTGGTATATATATAAGTCACAAGTCACAGGGCATAACTAAATCTCATCCACAAAAATCATAAATAAATAAATAACCAATAACTATGTAACTATATCTCAATATGAAGTATCAAAAGATGATAGTCGGGTGAAAACAAATCCACTACCAAACTAGAATATAAAAGCAAACACAATATAAGTACATCACTAATAATCATGAGGCTCGAAGAGAAGACCTCCTCGAAATATAAGTAGCAAGTCCGGATCTGCGCTCCTCGAATAATCATGATCGTCTACACCTGGAAAGGGACCGGGTCCACAGAGGGACATAACAAGATACATAGAAGCATGCTAATAAAGTACTGAAAATAAACATCCAATGGGTCGTCTAACCGTCTATGTGAATGCACGTTGAGAACAACTTTCTAACAAGTGGGCTATCTGGCCATAAATGGGATTGGCATAATTCTCTTGGAGAATTAGGAGCCTACAAAGTATGTCGTCTTTTGAACGGCAGAGGCCGCCAGGTAATATATGGGTCATCACGACCGCGTATCACCGGCGAAGCGTACGGGTTACATAAAAAGAAAGTGCAAAGGAGCCCAAATGTCGTACTTGTTGTTCTCCCCACCCCATGCTCTAAGCATGTCACATCCATGACACGATAATACCTCTAATAACTGCCAAGTCTCCTAGCATGCAAAGTTTCTGTAAATTTGTGCGCCAACCTTGTTTCTGTGAGTTTGTGCGCCAGTCTTGTTTCTGTGAGTTTGTGCGCCAACCTTATTTTTGTGAGTTTGTGTGCCTGGTTTTATTATGTGCTCCTTCCATTTTTGCTTGGGATATTTTTTTGTGTATTATATAGTTGGATGTTGTGCTCTTACAATTTAACACATGTTCTGACCCTCAAGATACCGTAGAAATTGTTGTGTATGATAAACCTATTGCATTTGGCATCGGACAATCGAGTGTGAATATTGTCCAATGTATCGCTTGTTGCGAATATGATAAGTTCGCCAATGATAACTCGTGAATAGCTCGTACTCATAACTTGTCATTCTAGGAAGTTCTCGTGTGTCCACGACTCAAGAACTTGAAATAATGATTAAACGAGATAAAATTTGACTAGATTATTGGGAAGAAAGAATATTGCGCTACCGGCTACCCCGATCTCCAAGGGCCCTATGAGTCATGGACCAACCCTACTAGGCAAGGGCCCCATGACCTACCAAGTTTACGCATGCCATGGTACATACAAGACTTTGTGATATACCGGGGTAGTTATATGATTTATTGCATAATGCGGTTACAATATCTGGGATGTGCTGCGACACTATAAGTTGTTGTTATTGAGCCGCGGTTCATAACATTATGTATTTCAGTATATGCATTCCATTATATGTTACAGTTATGTTTCTGTTTCAGTTTCAGTTTATGTTATAAGACAGTTTACAAAACCAGTTTATGTTTACAAAACCAGTTTATATCTACAAAACCAGTTTATGTTTACAAAACCTCTTTATGTTTACAAAACTATTTTATGCCTACGTTATGTTGTATTATGCTATCAGTTATCTGCTTTAGTTTTTTATCTATCATTGTTTGTGATGTGCACTACAAGTACTAGACAAGCGTACCCTTGGCCATCCGGGTGACTGTAATGCCGGTGGTAGCGATATTCTTTAAAACATGCATTTGTTAGTAACTAGGTTTGTGATAATCCTAGTTAGTCAATTATAGCAAGCCGTAGGCATGTTTGGCCGTAATATGAATGTTTGTCTATTCATCTAGCTCACTCCGTTATATTCTATTTTCTTTCGGCGCGTGGTTAGAGTGAAAAGTTCTACTCGAGTGAAGGTCTGCAATCCCGATCCTTATTTGGTTTGTGGTCCTGATCCAGAGTAATTCATATGTCCTATTACCACTCGTCGCCTTATCTTTCTTTAGAGCTAGTTTGTTATCAGTGCACCAGTTCTTATAGTTATTTTATTGAGACAAGAACATTTGTGTCGTACAAAGCTCGACCCATATTTATTTAGTTATTAGTTTCTCTTCTTTCTATTGATTGTGGTTTTGGTTAACACCTTGAGCTCCTTTGTGTTACTTGTTGCTTGGGGTTCTGACCCTACTGATTTTGTTTGGCCAGATTACCCTGAGGAGACACATGATCCACCGTACTTCTAGCTAGATGGCTCGCACTCTTAGGACTGCAGCCGAAGCTTACGAGTGGATTTTTTTCTTCCACCCCTCATAGTGTTATCTCGTTATGTGGTATTTTAGCAAGGGCCAGTATTAGCCCTTTTGTTATGAGATTACTCCTCTGACTTCGGTCAACATGATATATATATTAGGCAATGGCTGGTATATTTGATCATGTATAATTATACTCTGCTAGTGTAGCATTTTATATTCACTAGCTTCATGATCATATGTGATATTTTATTCCAGTAATTCTTGTTCGAAGTGGACAATTTTTGGTCGTATAATGCTACCAGTATACTACTGGTATACCTAATGTCAGGGATGAAGGCTGAAAATAGGTGTTTTATTAACACCGTTGGATCAATATCAATGGTGCATATCTGTTCCGAATTAGGGAGATTTAAATAGGTTTTTCTAACCCTAATCCATTATTACAAGATCAAAAAGAGAATTTTCTCAAAGTTTTAATTTTCTAAGAGAGGAAGAGGCAGATTCGGAGTTTCGGGATTTGATTCGGAGAGGGATTTCCGTGGAGTTCTTCATTGATTCTTTCTCGTCATCTAGTCTTCCGTAATCTTCGATCTACTCATTGTAATATATTTTCATCTGTAGAAGTATTGTGGTGATCCGTGTGGATCAGTGGAAAAATTTGTAAGAGACTCGGGTGTATTTTTCTTGCTCCATTAGTGGAGATTTTTTTCTGGGTTGGACTTCGATCTTTCCGTGATTTTTTCCATCGGAGAAGATGGAAATATTAATTTGTTCCGAACGAAAGGGAGGTATATATTCTACTATATAATGTCAAAACTAGCTTCACAGTGAAAAATTTTCGTTCCAAAAATACCCTTCATTACATTTCAATATGTATTAAAGTTGATAAGGATAAAATGTATGTATCTAAGTAATTAAAAACAGTAATTAAATACGTATTAAATGTATGTATGCATGCATGAGGCAACTTGGGGAATGATAGTTAATAAAACAAAGATATGCATGTATGCAAAGTAGGTAGTTTGGAGAATAAAATAAAAGTTAATAAAGAATGCATGCAAAGTAGGCACATGAACCCAAGAGATAAGAGAAACCTTTCCTATTCCCGTCATTTAATTTCTCCCAACTTTCATGCTCCTGCCTATTATATTTCCACCTATAATAAAATTAAGAAATTGTGGTTTGCTCTTTTAATAAACTATTATTTTTTTCAAGTAATATGAAATACGTGCAACGCACGTGCGTATATACTAGTATATATAATATGAAAAGTTTACTAATACCAACTAACAATGATATATTGAAATAGAGATGGATTGTTACAAGATTTTCTTTTTCTTTTTCTTTGTTGATGAATTTGTAGATCCCTGGGTTGAAAACCCAATAGTACTACGCTTGTACATTATTTCTATGAAAAATAGAAACTCATGAAAGAAAGACATGGAAAACATTATGAGGCATATAACAAAGCAAGCTAGAAACTGCAAGGTGATATATAGATGGGGCCGGCGGAGCGGCCACGGCCAGGCCAGGCCAGGCGGTTGGATGATTCAACTAATAGCGGCGCCTGCACATTGTGACCCCATCCCCGATGGAGACTAGGGAGGCGTCGATGCGGGGATCAGCAGCCAAGAATTTGTTCAACTCCACCAATGAGGCCCTACCTGCCTTGAGCATAGGGTGCAGGGAGGGGTCCTCCGGAACGGCAACAGTTCCTAACCAGAGAGTGTTATCGTATGCAATCATTCCTCCGACCCGGACCAGCTTTAGCAATCGCTCGTGGTATTCTGCGTAGTTTGACTTGTCGGCATCAACGAATGCGAAATCAAAGAGCTCCTCCTCCTCCTCGACCACCTCTCCAATTAGTTTGTCAAGAATCGGAAGAGCAGGGGACTCGATGAAATCGATCTTATGCTCAACGCCCGCCTCTTTAATAAATGGTAGGCCTATTTCATAGGCTGACCTATCAATATCAATTGCAGTTATCTGTAGCAAATATAGTCAGTGATCAGATTCATGCGAGCTACTAACTAACTAACTAACTAACTAACTGACTGAGTGAGTAAGGATCGAATATGTATATATGTACCTTTCCGTCCTCTGGCAATGCCAAAGCAGTCGCGAGGAGCGAATAGCCTGTGAACACGCCGATCTCTATCGTTTTCTTCGCGTTCATTAGCTTCAGGATGATGGAGAGGAGCTGGCCTTCCTCAGGGGGCACGCCCATCACAGCCCTATATATACATAGAATTTAATTACGATTATCGCTACAATGAGATAATTAAAAGATGTATCAATCAGAATATTAATCTAGCTGTGGCTTACAGTTGGTGTTCTTTCCTGGTCTTCTCTCTTAGCCCCTTGAGTAGTTGATGCTCTCTTGGGTAAACAGTCGTCTCCAAAATATACTGCAATTGATGAAGCACAAATTAGAAAATATAGCAAATTAAGCACCCCGTCCTTGCTACATAATAAAATTACCTGATGAAGAGCATCACTCTGTAGAATGTTCTTTTGGGCGGTTGACATATCGAGTGGGCCGGCCATGATAAAATTGCAAGGAGCAAGGAAGGAATGGTCACTGGTACTGAAGCTTAGAATCGATGATGGTCGATCTAACGAGCCAGTTCCCAATTTATACTCTGTAACGATATTCCTAGCTATATAGGAAATAACTAGGAAATGCTAGCAGCAGCACGTGTTGAGGGTAGATGCAAGCACGAGTACCTAACCGATCATACAGGAGGCGGTCACCAAGTAGCTGAAGTACAAGTAAATTTAGTTTATTGCAATTCGACATTTACAAGTTTCGTTGAGTCTTCTCTTGAATTCAACTTCTTCCAGAAACTACGACTGACCTACAATTTTTGTTTCTTCTGCTGCATGCTGTAGACGGGGATCCCAAGTTCTAATTGGGGGCAAAGTTTGACGAGTTCCTTCTGACGTGCAATGGACTGTTGTAACGGAGGTAACAAAACATTCATTCTACCGTAACCATTATCTCGCGGTCTGTTTGTTTCGCTGATTTGGTGTGGCCAAAATTTTGATTTTGAATTACTTATAGAATATGCGTATATGATTTACTCTGATTCCACATGAACAGTAAAAAATTTCTGTTAGGAAGTTAACATTTGAGTATTTTTATTCTTCAAAGTGTAACACAAAAGTGAAAAGAGGGTATGCTAATTTGCTTGAGTTTGTTGAGTAGATTGACCTTCTCCTACCGTTGTTATTTTCTCTTCGTTGGTTACCACAGCTTCTCGTGGTGATCTTGCTGGAGTCTCGTCGTTTGCTTGAGGATCCATTACTCTGCATCAAAATAAACAATAAGAGGCGCACAGGAATCAAGGCAGGATGCAAGTCAAGAAATAAATTCGAATCCGATATAGATGTCAAGAACGTTTCAAGCAAGTGGATGAGATCCTAAAACTTATCCTATTTTTATTGCAGGCCTGCTCGGTCCCTAAGTTGAAACCGAACAATTTAGTCGTTGACCTGTATGGGCCACTACAAAAACCATGTCACGCCCCAGTCCCAAAATATCGAGGGACTAGACACGTGGCAATGGCCAGCAGCACACATCGATGGATAAACCCAATTTAATGGATCCATCGGGGCGTACTTAAGCTGTAATATAACAATAAGGGTCTACTAATCTCATCCACAGAATAAATACATCAATATCATCAAAAGGAAATAAAACATCATCCAATCACAAGAAAATAAAATCGGGGAACAACCAGATATTAAGTCTGTTACAATTGTTCATTTAAACAAGAATTTAAAAGAGTTTAATTGCCATTTAAAACTGAGCATAGAAGAAGCAGATGTTCAGGAGAAATTCTCAGTGATCACCTCGTCCTCAGGTTCTGGTACTGTTGCGAGAAGTGCTCATGTTCCGTACACCTCAGGATAGATATCCTCTGCTAACCCTGGGGACGTAATCCAGATCCAGGTCCTCAGGAGACATAGCAAGGTACAAGATAGCTCATGCCAAAATAAATAAAGTGCAGCAAAAATGAATCAATAGGGTAAATATATAACCAACTAAGTGATATGCAAGTGAGAGTTTTAGTCATACTCGGGCTGAGACTACTATAGGATCGGTGTCGGAGAAACCTATAGCAGTATTCTCTCGAAGGGCCATAACTTGTGTCAAAGCTCTGTGTCAGAGACTAAGACACCTCCAGATGACAATATATATAATATAATCAGCCTTGATATGGTAATACTCTCCCCACCCAATGTAATCTCACGTCACAGTTCACGATGTACATGTCACGTAAGATCAAAACTAATGCAACAAGTCATATAATAACATCTAAGCATGTAAAAATGTATATGTCATAAACCTATATCCTATTCAGAATCACCTTGAATATTTCAGGAAGATTCTGTCTCATGATTAGTGTCAATTATTCTGGGTATAACGTACTTGATATGGCAAGTACAAGAATGTAAAGGGTCACGATATCCATCTCTAGGTGACATTACACAACTCTGCGTACAGTGTTGGCACCCGACTATTAATTGGACGCTAAGTAAGTCACACGGTCCTAGGTTAAGCATGTACAAGATAATAATAAGACAAAAAAATATGTAATAAGAACTGCAATGTTTTGGCAAGGTACACTTGCCTGGGGTTCTGGTTCCAACTGTAGCTCTGGTCTCAGTGGGAATTGCAGGTACTGCTTCGGTTGCTGAAATAAACATCACCATCAGATTCAGAAAATATCAAATAGCTAAAAACGCCTGTTCTTGAGTCCAATTTGAAAACAAGGGCAAAAATGACAGTTTCTGGTCAAAACGGGGTCCATATGTGGGCCGCTTCGTACCGAAAAATGTGCCAGAACCAAAGGTCTCCAAATCCGTCAAACTTAGTGTCAACAAGTCCAGTACGATGATACGAACCCAACGAAACTTCCATAATTGGATTCCAATGAGCCGATCATAAAATCGACCGTCAAGTGGAGCCGTGGGGCCCACGATACGCGATTTTGTCAACGTTCTCAGAATCGAACCAAACTTGGGTTACAGGACCAGCGTATTGCTACGAGTCTGATGGCGCAAGTTTCGTTTCTATCCGACGTGTGTACACCAAGTTACAGCGAGATTCAGAAAGGCGGACACGGGGCGTTGTCGGCGGATACTCGTTGATTCCGGTGTGCACGCACATCCAAATCAAATTCTGCGAAATCTCGCACGTACGTATCAACGGCGCGCACCTTTCGGTGAAGACCGCACGCGACCAAGTCGTCCCGTTTGACGGGGCGTACTCAGTTCCGAGGGAAAACGGGATGTTGTTTTTCCTGTATTTGGATCGCAGTTCGCGATCGCCACAGGATGCGACACACCGAGCGGGTTGCGCGGGCATCAAGAGGGTCACGCAGGGTTCGCGTCACAACAGACGGAACAGAAAATGGGGCAACGAGAAGAGAGAAAATGCTACCTGAACAGGGCTACGCACAACGGGGTTCCTCGTGTCCGCGTGGAGACGCGACACGACACGACGAGACACGGCAGAGTATCTTGTGCTAGGGTTCCGGCGGCTGCTGGCCGGAGCTCGCCGGGGCTGCACGGCTGCGGAGGAGCTGCTCTGGGCGAAGGTCTTCAGCCGGAGGCGGCTCGGCTCGGCTGCGGGAGGTGGAACGGCGGCCGGACTGCACTGGGCTCGGGGGCGGCTGCGGCGAGGGATACGTCGGAGAAGACGATTGGGCGGAAGGGAGACGCGGCGAGGTGGGGTTGGCGTCGAGGCGCTGGGGGGTGGCGCTCAGGCGGAGCTGAGAGGGGAGAGGGTGGTGGTGAGACGGCGGGGAGACGGGGACGACGACGGAGCGGGGGGGTTAGGGTTCAGGCGGAGCGGGATTTTATAGGCCGGAGCTGGGAGGCGGAGGGGCGGCCGGTGCAGGGAAAGGAAGAGAAGGAGCTGGCGGTTACGGGGAGCTGAAGCGGAGCGGCGGGGACGCGAAGCGGCGGCCAGCGGCGTAACAGCCGGCGGCGGGGAGACGAGGGGTCGGGGAAGAGAGAGGGGCTGAGGGCATTGTAGCTAGCGGGTCGGTTAGGCGGAGCCGGGTCGGGTCGGGCGGCGGATCCGGCCCGATCCACTAAGGCTATAAATGCGGGTCGGGTTAGTGGGTTTCGGGTCGGCGGGTTAGACCCGGATCCGACCCGCAGGGTAGGGTTGGTTTAACTAAACCGGTCCGGTTTGGTTCGGGTTGGTTTGGTTTATTTAAAATAAACCGGATTTATTCAGGGTTTATTTGGTTTAATTAAAACTTGGTTTTTAGGTCTTTAAAAATGTTTTCGGGGTCCAATAAATTTTTGAAAAATTATCCTATGTCTAATTTTTCATTTTACATCAGAAAATATTATTTTCATAATATTTTAATATTAATTAACATCATTTAAAAATCCTTTAATTATAAAATACCTTAGTTTTAATTTCAGAAAAATTCCAGAAAATTCCAGAAAAATTGTAAAAATCCATTTTAAAATTCTTGAAAAATCAGGAGGTTTACAATCTACCCCCCTTAAGAGGATTGCGTCCTCGCAATCAAAGAATAACCGGTCAACAGAGATGACACGGCTGCAAATATTGTTCGAAGCACATCACGATTAAGAAGAGTCAAGGTTGAGGGTTTAAAACACATAGGGAAAAATCATTTCCCTAAGAATTAAAAGTTATGAAATTTTTCGAATGAAGAAAATCTAGAAAATTGCAGTTTTTAGAAAACCAGATTATCCTTTATAAAAACATACTAGGTTATCACTAGGTTATCAATTATTAGCAAGTTTAAAATTACTAGGTTATAGCTAGGGTCACGAACCAACAGGCACGAACTAAAGCAATACTAGACGAGATAGCTACGAAAACTTACGCGCATTAGCTACTTCACGAGTCTGTGCGTCCTCCAAGGCAAGAGCTTGTCCGCGTCCTTGCAGTCGATTCCTCTGCTGCTGCTGGACCTGTTGGAAGAGTACGGCCTGGGGTATCAAAGGTGGCCTCGGCTGATTCTCTCTTGGAGGTGGTGGTATGACTCCTTCAACTTCCATTTGCGGTGCTCCCAAAGCTGGACAGGCTGGCCTCGGTACTGGTAAAGCTTGTTGGTTAACCATTGATGCTTCTCCTCGGTGCATCGTGCAACTTCTGGCTAAATGGTTACTGGATCCGCAAATCAAGCACAGTCCCAACTTGCGTCTGCAGTCCCTCACAATATGGCCTACCTTGCCACAATAGTAACAAGTAGGAAGGAATGAGGTTCTGGGTGCCGCTCTCGGTGGTGGATTCATCTGGGGTCGCTTTGCAGCTCTTTCCTGATGTACTTGGTCTGGTGCATGCGGCCGCTTCTGGCTGGACTCTATCCTGGTGATACACTCCATGGCCCGTGCTGCAGTAACAACGTCCGTTGCAACGGAGCAGATTAACTTTCGTAGCTCTGAGCTAAGTCTGCATATGAACTCCTCTGTTTGGCTTTGCTGAACCTTCTGATAAGCTTGCATCATCGGGTAGTATATTTGGAACATCTGTTGCATAGCTTGCCCTTGTGGGAATACGGGCATTGGTGGAGTGAACTGCGGCGAAGTATCATCTTGCTGATTTCCCGAGGTATGCTGATTTGCTTGACTTTGTTGAGCAGATTGACCTTCTCCTACCGGTGTTATTTCCTCTTCGTTGGTTACCACAGCTTCTCGTGGTGATCTTGCAGGAGTCTCGTCGTTTGCTCGAGGATCCATTACTCTGCATCAAAATAAACAATAAGAGGCGTACAGGAATCAAGGGAGGATGCAAGTCAAGAAATAAATTCGAATCCGATATAGATGTTAAGAACGTTTCAAGCAAGTGGATGAGATCCTAAAACTTATCCTATTTTTATTACAGGCATGCCCGGTCCCTAAGTTGAAACCAAACAATTTAGTCGTTGACCTGCATGGGCCACCACAAAAACCATGTCACGCCCCAGTCCCAAAATATCGGGGGACTAGACACGTGGCAATGGCCAGCAGCACACATCGATGGATAAACCCAATTTAATGGATCCATCGGGGCGTACTTAAGCTGTAATATAACAATAAGGGTCTACTAATCTCATCCACAGAATAAATACATCAATATCATCAAAAGGAAATAAAACATCATCCAGTCACAAGAAAATAAAATCGGGGAACAACCCGATATTAAGTCTGTTATAATTGTTCATTTAAATAAGAATTTAAAAGAGTTTAATTGCCATTTAAAACTGAGCATAGAAGAAGCAGATGTTCAGGAGAAATCCTCAGCGATCACCTCGTCCTCAGGTTCTGGTACTATTCTAAGAAGTGCTCCTGTTCTGTACACCTCAGGATAGATATCCTCTGCTAACCCTGGGGACATAATCCAGATCCAGGTCCTCAGGGGACATAGCAAGGTACAAGATAACTCATGCCAAAATAAATACAGTGCAGCAAAAATAAATCAATAGGGTAAATATATAACCAGCTAAGTGATATGCAAGTGAGAGTTTTAGTCATACTCGGGCTGAGACTACTATAGGATCGGTGTCGGAGAAACTTATAGCAGTATTCTCTCGAAGGGCCAGAACTTGTGCCAAAGCTCTGTGTCAGAGACTAAGACACCTCCAGATGATAATATATATAATATAATCAGCCTTGATATGGTAATACTCTCCCCACCCAATGTAATCTCACGTCACAGTTCACGATGTACATGTCATGCAAGATCAAAACTAATGCAATAAGTCATATAATAACATCTAAGCATGTAAAAATATATATGTCATAAACCTATATCCTATACCGAATCACCTTGAATATTTCAGGAAGATTCTGTCTCATGATTAGTGTCAGGTGTCCTGGGTATAACGTACTTGATATGGCAAGTACAAGAATGTAAAGGGTCACGATATCCATCTCTAGGTGACATTACACAACTCTGCGTACAGTGTTGGCACCCGACTATTAATCGGACGCTAAGTAAGTCACACGGTCCTAGGTTAAGCATGTACAAGATAATAATAAGACAAAGAAATATGTAATAAGAACTGCAATGTTTTGGCAAGGTACACTTGCCTGGGGTTCTGGTTCCAACTGTAGCTCTGGTCTCAGTGGGAATTGCAGGTACTGCTCCGGTTGCTGAAATAAATATCACCATCAGATTCAGAAAATATCAAATAGCTAGAAACGCCTGTCCTTGAGTCCAATTTGGAAACAGGGGCAAAAATGACAGTTTCTGGTCAAAGCAGGGGTCCATATGTGAGCCGCTTCGTACCGAAAAATGTGCCAGAACCAAAGGTCTCCAAATCCGTCAAACTTAGTGTCAACAAGTCCAGTACGATGATACGAACCCAACGAAACTTCCAAAATTGGATTCCGATGAGCCGATCATAAAATCGACCGTCAAGTGGAGCCGTGGGGCCCACGATACGCAATTTTGTCAACGTTCTCAGAATCAAACCAAACTTGGGTCACAGGACCAGCGTATTGCTACGAGTCCGATGGCGCAAGTTTCATTTCTATCCGACGTGTGTACACCAAGTTACAGCGAGATTCAGAATAGGCGGATACGGGGCGTTGTCGGCGGATACGCGTTGATTCCGGTGTGCACGCACATCCAAATCAACTTCTGCGAAATCTCGCACGTCCGTATCAACGGCGCGCACCTTTCGGTGAAGACCGCACGCGACCAAGTCATCCCGTTTGGCGGGGCGTACTCAGTTCTGAGGGAAAACGGGGTATTGTATTTTCTATTTTTGGATCTCAGTTCGCGATCGCCACAGGACGCGACGCACCGAGCGGGTTGCACGGGCATCGAGAGGGTCACGCAGGGTTCGCGTCACAACAGACGGAACGAAAAACAAGGCCACGAGGAGAGAGAAAATACTACCTGAACAGGGCTACGCAGAATGGGGTTCCTCGTGTTCGCGTGGAGACGCGACCCGACACGACGAGACACGGCACAGTGTCCTGTGCTAGGGTTCCGGTGGCTGCTGGCCGGAGCTCGCCAGGGTTGCACGGCTGCGGAGGAGCTGCTCTGGGCGGAGGTCTTCAGCCGGCGGCGGCTCGGCTCGGCTGCCGGGAGGTGGCACGGTGGCCGGGCTGCTCTGGGCTCGGGGGCGGCTGCGGCGAGGGCTACGCCGGAGAAGACAACTGGGCGGAAGGGAGACGCGGCGAGGTGGGGTTGGCGTCGAGGCGCTGGGGGGTGGCGCTCAGTCGGAGCTTAGAGGGGAGAGGGTGGTGGTGAGACGACGGGGAGACGGGGACGATGACGGAGCGGGGGGGTTAGGGTTCAGGCGGAGCGGGGGTTTTATAGGCCGGAGCTGGGAGGCGGAGGGGCGGCCGGTGCGGGGAGAGGAAGAGGAGGAGCTGGCGATTGCGGGGAGCTGAAGCGGAGCGGCGGGGACGCGAAGCGGCGGCCAGCGGCGTAACAGCCGGCGCCGGGGAGACGAGGGGTCGGGGAAGAGAGAGGGGCTGGGGGCACTGTAGCTAGCGGGTCGGTTAGGCAGAGCCGGGTTGGGTCGGGCGGCGGATCCGGCCCGATCCGCTAAGGCTATAAATGCGGGTCGGGTTAGTGGGTTTCGGGTCGGCGGGTTAGACCCGGATTCGACCCGCAGGGTAGGGTTGGTTTAACTAAACCGGTCCGGTTTGGTTCGGGTTGGTTTGGTTTATTTAAAATAAACTGGGTTTATTCAGGGTTTATTTGGTTTAATTAAAACTTGGTTTTTAGGTCTTTAAAAATGTTTTCGGGGTCAAATAAATTCTCGGAAAATTATCCTATGTCTAATTTTTCATTTTACACCAGAAAATATTATTTTCATAATATTTTAATATTAATTAACATTATTTAAAAATCTTTTAATTATAAAATACCTTAGTTTTAATTTCAGAAAAATTCCAGAAAATTTTAGAAAAATTGTAAAAATCTATTTTAAAATTCTTGAAAAATTAGGGAGTTTATACCGAGTTCACTGTCGACCTCCACCACGAGCTAAAGAAGTCCCTGACCGGCCAGAAACCGCTTGTCATGGCCATGGCGGCCACCACCATCGTCGACGTCCTCGAGCTCGAGTTCGAGTTCGAGTTCTATTTCCCGTTGAGTTGCTCGAGCTCGACATGGCCATGGCAGCCACCGCCGTCTTCGACGTCGTCGAGCTCGAGTAGCCAACAGTCGTCGTCTTCGTCCTCGAGCACGAGATCTGATTACCCCACCACCGTCATCGTCCTCCTCGAGCTCGAGATCTGGGCTCCCCACCACCGTCGTCGTCCTTGTCTATATTATGATATGAGAATTACCACTAGGTTTGACTCCATGTTAGACTTTGTTTTAATGATTTTCGGGGTTTGATTTGGGTCCAGAAATCAGATTTGACTTTGGCCTAGTCTCCCTGGAAAATCGGCATACCGACGGTATACATATTTCGACTGACTTGAATTTCTGGATATTTTGAGTGACCCATTATCGATATACGACGATATACTACAGTATACCAACGGTGTACCGATCCTTGCCGACATTGTTAACCGACTTAAGAATATTTAACTTGGTCGACATACCGACGGTATATTAGAGTATATGTCACGACCCGCACCCGCATGATTGGGGCACGAGTACGTGGTTACGTTCAACCTACGCTGCAGCATCGGCGGTAGAACGCTGTCTTGTTTGCCATTAAATCAAAAGGAGAACTAAAAGAACTTGATTTGATTAAAAACTAAGAAAATGTACAGAGAAGTCCTAGAAGACAATCTAAGTACAAATTTATTTTTTGGGTGTGACGATGGAGTGTTAGAAGTGTAGAAACTCTCTTTACTCCGTGGATGATCCGATGCGAAAGCTCTTCTCTCTTGCTAGAGTGTAGCTTTGCCAATAGCCAGCCGGATCCTTTGTATGGGTGTGGTACCTTGCTATTTATAGCCGCCCTTTGGACGTGCTATGGATGTCGCATATGTTCCTGCTTGGTGGCTGCATATGGCTACCTCAACAACATGCGATTGTAACTGTGGCCGCACGTCATGAGGAAGCTGCCATGTGTGTTCGGTTCAGATATGTTGTTGATGAGATCTCGGGGTATTTATCAACCCGTTTTGGTCGTGACTTGGTTAGCTGGACACGTAGTCACCACCAACTGTGCAAAGATCTCTGCAGTTGTAACGGGAAGATCTTGCGAGCTGGAGGCCGCATAACAACTAGACCGCATAATGGTGAGGCCGTATGTATCTTGTAGCCACATACGTGCTCTTGCTTAGGCCTTGGTCTAATAGACACTCTGGCCACATATTGGTGAGGCCACATATGTGCTCTCATCCTCCTTTGGTCTGGTGAACACTTTGGCCTCATGAAGACGAGGACGCATAGAGTCGAGGCCGCATGTGTGATCTAGCCGCATATGTGTCCTGGCCCTAAATGAGCTTTCATCTGACTGTGGTCGCATAATGTTGAAGCTGCATAGGCGGGACACGTGGCACGACTCGTCTGACGAGATCATTAATTATTGGATATGACTCTTTATCTTTTTTACTGCCATCTTCTTGCAAGTCTCGAGGATGTCATGCATTTTTGTCAAGCATTGGAGAGTGTGTCAAGGATCCTTTATGCAGCCTCTTGCTACTTGGTTGGTCTGGCCGCATGAAGGCTATTATGCGGCTTTTGTTTGGCCATATCTATCATGTTTTATGTGGCATGATCTCTATGGGGCCTATAGTATTTTAATGCTTCTACAAGTCCCCATTCAAAGTTTCCAAAATGATGAGTTTGGAATACTTTGAATGAGAAGGATGATCGAGCACTTTTGGACGCATAGTAGAGACATGCCGCATAACTCCGTGTTGCCGCATAGCACGTTCTACCAGGCTATCAAGTAATTAAATGAGTGGATTTGGTTCGATCTTCGAGGAGATCTCTGGGGATTCTGTGTTGTCAATTGACACGGTGTCCGAGGCGACGGTTCATAGAAGATAAAGTGGCTCAACCAAAAAGAAGTCATCATCATATTTTTGATGTTTCGTGGATCAAGGCATTGGGATCAAACCGCCGCCGCATTTATCCCAGCCGCATATCCCCACCTATATAGGGGTCCTGAGGAGAGAGAAAGAAACTCTCTATTTTCTTCTCTCTTTTTTTTCTGCTTCTCGCTGACATGGCCCCCAAAGTCGCTTCCAATGCCGCTGCCGCCGCGGCTAAGAGCAAGGGAAGGATAAGAGCAAGGGGAAGGCCCGTTCTGCTGTGGCGGACCCTTCGTTGTTCCCTGTCGACGTCCAGGCGCCGATTAAGGGTAGGTTTCGAACGAGTAAGATGAAAGGGTTCAGTTGAACACAAAGACACATATGCACGATTGGACGCATGGATCCGTCTATGCTCCAACTTACTTACTACTGCATGGGTGGCTTAGCCGCATAAGCCACTCGGTCGTATGACCAACTTTGCCGCATGCATGGCTGGCCTCAGCAGCATGACTGGCTCTGCCGCATGGGTGACCATGCCGCATAGTTGACCTTGGCCTCATGGTTGCCTCTGTCGCATGGGTGCCCCAGCCGCATAAGCTTCTCTGCCGTATGGCTATGCTTTAGCAGAATAGGGGGCTTCCCCTTAGCCGAATTCTTCTGATTTAATTCTGACCATGTTCCCTTGTTTGATTTGCACTGGTATTGCCCACCACACCCTTCGATGAACTAGTACTCAGGCAGAACCTACTACCCCTTAACATGAATCTTGGAGACTTGGCGGTGGCTATCAGGAACCAAGTTAACAAGGACCTCCCGCAGGAGCATCAATAGAAGATCATCGAGCAGACGCCTTCCTTCCTTCTGAGTCAGATCAACGCGGGGATGATCCCTACTAAAGATGGAAAGTGTTTCTTTCAGAAGTCGTACTTCCTGTTCGGGGACGCAATGGAGTCTCCTCAGGTGGGGTCCATCAGGGAAGACTGGTCTTTTACTTTTAACGGGTCAGAGATGACATTTTCTTCCTACAACCGTCACTTGGTTGTATCGGACCTGAAGGTGTTGATGGGTCTGCGACGGATGGATTATGACTTGACCCCTGAGCCGAAGGGGGCCTCTCTGGGCAACATCCGTTCCGGGACCGGACAAAGAAAGGGGGTATTTCATAGCGCCAAGGAGTCACCATTTTATTTCCTAGTCGGACTGAAGCCTGGTCTCGTCAGCAGTGAACTGAGACCGAACATAAGTATATATGCAGTGGGCACTTTTCTTCATCAGGTTGCCAAGAAGGGCTCCTACCCTACAGGTCAGTTGCGGGCTCTCAACTGGGTACACTACAGTAAATCCTAGTGTCGCCTGACTCTATGGGTCCTGAGGAAGTATGAGCAGGATCTTAGGGTGGCTAATATGTTCTTTGTCGTGCGGGGCACATGCTACGGACAAGATGTTAACCGGCCCCTATTCGTCGCTTTGATGGAGTTGTACAATTGTCGCACTGGGACCTTCTTCACACCTGGTAGAAAAATGAGGCTGGCTTTGCACAAAATGAATGTCGTCTCAAAACTTCCTTGGGGCGATGAGCCCTATGAAGAGTATTGTAAGAACCCTAATTCTGAAAACCGCATTAATCTTTTTATTAATTATTTATTTAGTAGTTATAAGCTAAATAGAGGGAATATATTTTTATTTAAGTTTATTTGAGGTGTTTGTGCATATAGGGGATTTATGGAGCCATTATAAATTTTTCCTAATTTATTCCATGTAGGAGACTCTTTGGACAGTTGCTAGCTTAATGGTATGCACAAATATAATTCATATTGGATCTCAACCCGAAACCCAAACCCTATTCTAACCCAAACCCACTACCCGTTTAGCCCCTACCCGGACCCGTTAGGAGAAGAAATATCAACAACAGCAGTAGCAAAAACCAACTTTGCTTTCCTTCTCCGTGCGTGTGAAGAAAAATATCAGCAGCAACAACACCGCCTCATTCCACCGCCTCTTATCTCTATTATTACTAAACTCTCCTCAACCGAAACCAAAACAAAGAAAGAAAGAAATAGCAGCAGCAGTGGTTTTGAAACCACTAAACTAAACCACACCGCGAAACCGACCTCTTTTCCTATATATATATCCCCTGCAGTTCATCCCAAACCCTAACTACACTTCTTCCATCAAACTTAAACACAGTATTGGACGCTTGCACTATACAGAATTCTTGTTCGGCAAGTATACCTTGCCATCGTACAATTATTTACATTCCACATGATGCCTGCATAATTTATTTTTGCTTATTTAGTTCATTTATTGCTATATAAATTGTGCGTCCAAGGAAACTCGGGTGCAACGACGATGTCGTCGTATCATGTTTTATTTATATTTTTGGACCTACTTTATGAGACCACCCCATTATTATGGAGCATCATTAGGTTCATTGGCCGTGACACAGTTGTTACACGAGTTGTGAGTCTCATATAGTTCACGGACTGCGTGACAGGTCTGGCCTCCTGTACGCATGGGCTGTGCGTTAGGTATGACTACTGATAGAAACTTTATATGCTAGTAGACCTGGCAGTTATTTAGAGATTTTATCGTGTCATGGATGTGGCATGCTTAGAGCATGGGATGGGGAGAACAACAAGTAAGATATTTGGGCTCCTTTGCACTTTTCTTTTATGTAACCCGTACGCTCCACCGGAGATACGCGATCATGATGACCTCTATACTACTTGGCGGCCTCTGCCGTTCAAAAGATGACATGCTTGGTAGGCCCCTGATTCTCCGAGAGAATTATGCCAATCCTATTATATGGCCAGATGGCCCACTTGGTGGAAAGTTGTTCTCAAACTGCATTCACTTAGACGGTTAGGCAACCCATTGGATGTTTATATTTCAGTACTTATTGGCATGTTATTATGTATCTTGTTACGTCCCTCTGAGGACCTGGTCCCTTTCCAGATATGGACGAGCAGGAGTATCCGCAGGAGTACGGACCTGCGTATGACACTACTTACCAGACTGAGGAGGTCTTACCCTCGGAGTATCTGTGATTTTATTATTACTGTTTAGAGATCCTTGTTGCTACTTCAGTATAGTCGTTTTATAGTGGATTTGTTTCCACCCGACTATCAGACTTGATACTCATCTTTGATATTCAGTTATTATTCAGCTCTTTATTCCTACTTATTATTTGTGCTGTGGATGAGATATAGATTGTGTGGTGGATTGGATATTCATGTACAGCGTACGTGTGTATATGGTTTCCATAGATTGGAGTTCGTATACATACGGCTGGACGTGTTATATTTTCCTAGTCCTACGTATTTTAGGACTGGGGCGTGACAAGTATACCCCGAGCAACGAGAAACTCGGGGATTTAGAGACGGAGAACCAGGAAATCCTGGTGGTGTACCAGGAACTACTCTGCTGCCACGACATCTGTCAGCGGATGTCAAAGAAGAATAAGTTGTCGAGGGGTCTTCCTCCCATAACACAACCTGGACTCGCTACCTCTTTTTGGACCTGAAGGAGTCCAAGAAAGTTCATGTTCGTACGTTGCAGACTGAATAGGGAGTGGCCGACCTGATTCGGGCGCAATAAGAACCGGCCACGGGCGAGGAAGAAGAAATTGAGGGTTCCACAAGCGAGAAAGAAGAGGAACCCATCGATAATCTGACTACTCCCGAATAGGAGCTTAGCTACTTCTACATGGACGTGCACAAGTTGTCTGCCAAAGCCGTGCTGGCGAGAAACTTGATGCTCTGGTTGCGAAATTGCGTCATCCCAGGCGGGTCTGGAACCATAGACAGGATCAGTCGTCCCATCATTCTTCCGGCCGTGAAGTTAGCTTTCGTCCACAAGGTGGCTCTTCTACCGGCGACGGGATGCTGCATCCATCGGGGGCTTTGCAACTTCGCCCGGAAGTTCGAGGATCATCCAGGCAAAGGACATTTTAACCGGATTGAGCTCCCCTATCATTATGTGATGGGTTTGTCACGACCCGCACCCGGTTATTCGGGCACGAGTGCGTGGGCACGCCCAGCCTACGCCGCAGTGTCGGCGGTAGTACGCTGTCTAGGTCAATCCATTATTTGCTAACTAGCTCATTCACAAATAACATAGGCAAGATAATAATGAGAATGAAACTTAAGATTTCAACTGAAAATAAATGTATCAACAGATTCAAATGTTTTAGTACAGGAATTCAATATTGAAATCGGGAATAAACCCGATAAATAAGATAAGAAATATAAATGAAAGATAGCTACTACTAGCTACTCAGCAGCAGGGGTCTCCTGGGTGGGTTCCGGCTCCTCAATGTGTCACCTGCTAACTCATAGGGGCCATAATAGGTAGGGGTAAAGTCCTCATCATCGCCTAAAACAACGGATCCAGTCAGGAAAGGAGCAAAGTACACAATGCACGACAAGGTTAAGCTAAATATTCATGACAGTTAACTTGAGTATCATGTTAAGAAAGTTGCATAGAAGAACATCAATATCTCAGAGTTAATGCTATAAACAGGAATATGAGAAAGCAGGAAATAAATGAGACAGGAAATAAAACTACAACAGTCAGCAAGAACTATAACCAGACCAGAAGCTATCTGTGTGAACTTGTATTTATTTTAGAATACATAGTTGGCATATAGGGGTTTATAAGGCTAATCCGGCCGTCATAGACGGCTATTAAACATGAACAATCGAGATCCGGCTGAGGGTACAGTCGCGTACCAACAGCTATTAAACATGATAGGGGAAAAGGTAAACTACATGCCTTCTAGTATTCTCCCACCCGACATGAAAAGCAAGACATGAAATACAGTATCCAAGACATGAAATCCAGTGTTCTATACTACGTGTAATCATCAAGGGTACTAGTAGAGCAGGAAATTAACTATCACAATATAAAGATTAAACTTGAAGTGTAGGTACTTGCCTGTTGTTTGGATCTGATTAATTGGCTCTCGGGGGAAAATTCCAGAGATGAGTCCAAAAGCTGAAATAGACATTACCATCATGCTCAGAAGATGTCAAATAGCTAGAAATGCCTGTCCTTGGGTCCAATTTGGAGACAAGGGCAAAAACGGCAGTTTCAGGTCAAAACGGGGTCCGCCGGTGGGCCCGCTTTGCACCGAAAAACGTATCCGGGTCAACGGTCTCCGAATTCACCAAACTTAGTGTCAACAGGTCAGAAATGCTGATACGAACCCAACAGAACTTCCAGAATTGGATTCCGATGAGCCGATCACAAAATCGCTCGTCGAGCGGGGCCTGTGGGGCCCACGACACGCGATTTCGTCAACGTTCTCAGAATCAAACCAAACTTGATTCACAGGACCAGCGTGTCGCTACGAGTCCGATGGCGCAAGTTTCGTCTTGATCTGACGAGTGTACAAGAAGTTAGGGTGAAATGCAGAAAAGACGGATACGGGGCGATGTCCGCGGATACGCGTTGATTTCGGTGTGCACGCACACCCGAATCAGCTTCCACGTCCGTATCGACGATGCGCACGCATCCGTGAAGACCGCACACGACCAAGTCGTCCCGTTTGGCGGGGCGTACTCAGTTTCGGGGTGAAACATGGTCTAGTTTTTCCTGTTTTTGGATCGCGGTGTGCGATCACCACAGGACGCGATGCCCCGAACAGTTTGTCCGGACACTGAGAGGGTCATACAGGCTTCACAACGCAATTTGCAGAATCGAAAACAGAGCTACGAGGCAAAAGTTACACGCACCTGAAGGGGACCCGAAAACCGGGGTTGAAACGTGTCCGACACGTGTCGGACACAGGGAAGGAATTAGGGTTAGGGTTCAGGGGAATCTGGCCGTAGGCGGCGGGGTGTTGGCCGGCGGCGCGCTGGGAGGCCGAGGGCGGCTCGCCGGGGACGGGCGGAGCCAACCGGAGGCTCGCCGGAGCCGGGCTCCGCCGCTGTTACTGGTTGCTGCTGCTCGTTGGGCGCCGGAGTCGACGGGAAGGGCGGAGGAAGGAGAGGAAGGAGGAGGAGACGACGGTGGCCGGTGGTGGTAGGGCGGCGGCGAGGTCGGCGGCACAGCGAGGTCAGGGCGGAGCGGTGACCGGAGCCGAGGCTACGGCTCGGTTGAGGGGGACTGAGGGAGGAGGAGAACGGGGAGGAGAGGGTTTAAGTAGGCTGAGGAGGGCGGAGGAGAGGGGGAGGTCGACCGGCAGTTGCGGGGTGAGGCGGCCATGGCGCGGCGCTCGCAGCGGCGTGCGGAGCGGCCGGGCGCGGCGGACTCGGGCGGTTGCGGGGAAAACGCGGGGAGAGGGGAATGGGTCGGTGGCGGGTCGGGTTTGACTGACCCGACCCGACCCGCTAGCGGGTTTGGGCCGGAGGGAAACTGGGCCGGGGCCGAGCGGGCTGGGCCGGATGTAATTTATAAATAATAAGAATAATAATAATAATAATAATAATAATAATAATAATAATAATAATAATAAATAAATAAATAAATAATTAAATAGTTTTTAGGCAATTAAGAATAGGTCCGGGGTCCAATAAATTCCAGAAAAATTATCCTAAGTCCAGTTTTCTATTTTACACCCAAAAATATTATTTCCATATTATTTTAATATTATTTATTAACAATTAAAAATCATTTAATAATTAGAAACCCTGATTTTAATTACAGAAAATCCCCAGAAAATTCCAGAAAATTGCGAAAAAAATCCCAATTAAAATTCTTGCAAAATCTGGGAGTTTACAGGTTGGATTTTTTTACACCATGGTTCTCTGATGAGCCCTGGAACCGATGATGATATGGTGGCGGCCGATGCCATGATCCGCAAATATCGGGGGATAAAGTAGAAGCTTGACACAGCCCCTACTTGTAGGAGGAAGCTCTCCTTATGACTGACTGGAGTTTCTTTACTTCGAGCCAGATTTCACGCCAGAGGAACGGGATACCGTCCATCAGGATTTCGGGGGAGAGTCTCAGAATCTGTTTGAGAGGCTTTTTTGTTGTCTTCAAGCTATTCGTCCCTCCCATTTAGTATATCAGAATCGGGACGAAGTCTTTGCGGAGCCTTACCTGCCGAGTCACTTTACTCGCTAGTTCGATCATACCCAGCTCCTGTTGGGTCACCCGAGTGCTTCGTGTTTGCCATTAAATATGAAAGTTGGAAAAACTTGATTCAATTGAACAAACTAAAGAAAGTACAAAGAAAAGTCCTAGAAGACAATCTAAGTACAAAGTTCTTTTCTTGGGGGTGACAATGGAGGGTTAGGAGTGTACCAACTCTCTTTACTCCATTGACGATCCGATGCAAAAGCTCTTCTCTCTTTCTTGAGTGTAGATTCGTAGATAGCCAGCCTTGTTGTATGAGGGTAATACCATATTATTTATATTTGTATAGTGGTCGTATAAATTTTAGAACGCATGGACGTTGAGAGTTGCCACGTGTCTTCTCCTAACAGAAAGGGGTTACAACTGTGCATAAGAATCTGGGCTTCAGCTATCACGTGGACATTTGTTAAAAAAAATTGTTGCTTAATATCTGGATGGTTCTCATCTGTTGTAGGCGCGACTTGGTCAAATGGACACGTGGCTACTATTTGGTTGGAGAGAATCACTCAGTTGAAAAAGCAAGATTTGATCGATATGAAATCTGGGACACATGTGGCCAAAGATGCATGGGACGTATGGAGTCTGGAACGCATGAGTCCAGAGACGCATGGACTGCATAGAGTCTGGAACGCATGGGCCAAAGACGCATAGACCGCATGGAATCTGGAACACATAGGCCAAAGTCGCATGGGACGCATGGAGTCTGGGACGCATGTGCCAGAGCCGCATGGGATCTTTTGTCGTGTTGTACACGTGGCTCTGCACTATCCTTGGGACTTCTGTCTCTTAGTATGTTCTCGTCCTTCAAGGTGATAAGAAAAATTATTTTTGTCAGAATTTTGTAACAAGGCACCATCTTTGTTGTCAGGACGTCATGTCAAGTCGACATGCGGCCAGTTGTCAGGACGCTTGTTTGGACCACATGGGTGTTCCTTTTCTGGGCCGCATGGTGTCTGTGCGGTCAAACATCTGTTGAGTTTTATTTTGTGGTGCCTGGGCATCGGGCGCATGGATGCACATTTTTCATGCTTCTACATGACCCCTTCAATATTTTTAAACTGACAAATTTGAAATACTTTGAATAATAAGCATGGACGGGGTACGTTCAGGCCGCATGAATATTGAGCCGCATGGGCGAACGCTGCCAGGCTGTCAATTATTCATTAACTGCCCGATTTGCCTTGACCCATGAGTGGATTCTGTTCGGATTTTGAGCCACCCTTTCACACGGATTCCAGTACTAACGGTCGTAGGAGAGAGCCCAACCGAGCGTAGCTGTCATTGGATGAGGGTGGAATTCGAAGGGTCTATCTTTGTCTTTTAGTGGCCTATAAATAAGGGTTTGAGAAGAAGAGAGAGAACTTCTTGCTTCTGTTGAGTTCTATTTTTCCACATCGTCTCTGCCTTTTCTTCCTCCGTGTCCGGTCGTCTTCTCAGAGCGTCTGACATGGCCCCTAAGGTCTCATCTTCTTCCTCGGGGGCCAAGAAGGTCGTCGTCAAGGGGAAACGTCTTGCCTCATCATCTAGAGCTGAGGATGAGGCCCCATCCTTTCATCCTGATGTTCAGCCGTCCATCCATGGTAAGGGTCGGAGGAGGAGAACTCTGGACACGTAGGCATTTTACACTCGAACCATTATACTTATCCTCGCATATGACCATGACGCATGCTTTATGCGCGGGTCTTCTTTTGGCTTCGTGAGCAAGTCTTGACTCGGCCGCATGGAAGTCCTGCCATGAGTTGGCCGCATGGAGGTTCTGATAGTCCGTGATTACGAGGAATTCTCGACTGGGCTTGCTTGATGGAGCCCGGGTCTGGATTTACTATAATGCCAATGGAACTAAGGTCTAGTTCCGCTTGCCATCGGCTGGGGTAGCGCCACGGATGCTACACACTGCTGTGACATATTATTGCACAGCCAACGCTTTGCCGGCTAGCTTTAACCCGGAGACAAGCTATATCGAAGGCACCATGCTGATGCCTCCGGAAACAAAAGTGCGACTAACGCCAAAGAAAGGCAAGGGCGTCGTTAAGCCTTTGCTTATGTATCTGGATCCCTTGACGAAAAAAAGGAGATGACTTCTCCATCCGACGCTCCTCTGCCTGCCAAGCGGAGGGCGAAGGCGGAGACCCCCCATGCTAGGTACTCGTAGAAGGCCAGGACCGAGGTGGCACCAGGGAAAGGGTCTTCAGCAAAAGCGAAACCTCTCGCGAAGGAGACTGCAAGGGAAGAGGTAGGACCCTTCACAGTGGAGGATCCTAAAATAGACCCTACTTTAGATGCTCAGGGGTTACTTGTAGAACCCCTTAGTTTGATTCTTCCTGGTCCATTATATAAATATCTTGGTTCTGGTATTTTTGACAATTCGCAGACGCAAGGGAGAAGGGACCGTCCCCGACGAGCGGCTGCCTCGATTGTCTCTTATAAGGAGCCGGAGGAGGAGACTTCCCCAGAGTTTGACGAGGGCGCCTCGGGGCCTACACCTGATTATTCGGGGTTTTAAGAGGTGGATGCTGTCACCCTCACTTTTTTAACTAGGGATAGTTTGATAATTTGGCATGTGTATTTAATTTTAGGAATAAATATTATTTATTAGTATGCTATATATTTATTTGTGCCATGTATTATTTATTTATTAATCAGTGGACTAGCCTTTTAA
The DNA here is from genome assembly GCA_036927795.1 of Iris macrosiphon. NCBI lineage: Eukaryota > Viridiplantae > Streptophyta > Magnoliopsida > Asparagales > Iridaceae > Iris > Iris macrosiphon. The sequence continues at coordinate 179,824,550 of JAYESA010000009.1, forward strand.
TTAGACTTGACACTTGTGAACCAATTAGACTTGTTATGACAACTAGTGAGCCCAACATGGACCCAAGTCCAATAGCCATTCCCCCTAATTCATTAGGAGGATTAGACTTAATTTGACTTAATTAGAGACCTTCCAAAAATTTTCATCCTTAATCATATTCATAATTGGATGGAGAGGGGTGATTTAGACATTCAATGAGACTTGGAAGGGAAGGAATAGGGCCGACTACATTAAGAGGGGGCTCTCCTTCTCTCTCCTTCATTTGCATTCTTTGGATCTCAAATTCTAGATCCCCAATTTCCCTTATTTTCTCTCCATTAATTTCTCACTCAATTTACTTTAATTCCCTCTTATTTCATTCCTCAAGGAGTTTTGGAGCTTGGAGAAGCAAGAAGCACAAGAAGGAGGAGCTTGGTGGAGAGATCGTGTCCGTAGCATGTCCATTTGAGTTTTTATTGGGAATCCATCTCCCAATTGGTAATTTCTGAATTTCTCTTCATTGTAGGTTCCTAATCATGTATTTGACCATTAGGAATCCTCCTATGGCATAGGACTACCTATAGGAAGAAGTTTTAGGCTCTTTGGTTGTGTTTGGTGATTTTAACATGGTATTTTGTGTCCAAATAGGAGGAATTACGAGATTGACACATCAATTGTGTGTCATGAGACTAATTAGATCTAATTAGACTTAAATTAGTGCTGTGAGACTAGATACGTGTCCACAAATGGATACATGTAGACCGTATCATGGTATTTTACGATACAGAGTGATACTAAGTCCATTTATATATATATATATATATATATATATATATATATATATATATATATATATGCTAGAGTATGAGTGTACTCATATGTGTTGAGAGGGGGAGAGTCCATGTGAGCAGTTAAGAGTGGAGTGTGTGCTTGTGTGTATACATGTGAATTGTCAGTGTGCACCTGGGTCAAGGTTGGTGCTGTGTCAGTGTGCCTGATGTGAGGAGATCTAGTGTGCTAGTATTGGATTAGTGAAGAGTGTTCCTTAGAGTGGTGCAGTAGATGAGAGGTTTGAGTGAGGTGAGGACTGCAATGTATAGTCACTGCAGGCTTTGGAGAGGACTGCAATGAAGTGCAGAGCAATATGACTTAGGTTGCCCTTGCAGAAATATGTGTCGGTTGGGTGCAGCACTGTTGGAGCAGCAACCACAATAGCAAAAGCAGCAGTAATAGGATAAGAACACCATCATGTAAGAACAACACTAGGTAGCAACTATGGGAAGCTATGTGGGGAAATAAGAACATGTAATATTAACAGATAGTGAAGGATGTTAAGGATATTAAGGTATCATCAGCAAGTTGCTGTCAATTGTGTTTCAGTTGACTGATGCACCTATGAGTGCATGTATTTTGAGAAGGGGTAAATTTTAGTTCAACTGTACAGAGTAAACTTAGTGTTTAGCAGCAGCAGCAGCAAGCAACAATTTAACTGATTTGGTGTTCGGGTATTTGGGATAATCGATATCAGTATACTGATATGTCAGTTAGTATATATGTAGTTAGTATTAGTTGCAATTAGGATGACATCAAGTGCTTAGTGAAGAGAATAGTTGTGTAAACCCCCTCACCCAAAATTAGGCCTACTTAGCTTAGATAGAGAAATTAGGGCTAATTAGAATCCAAGTAGAATTAGAACACAGTATTTTATTCAATTATGCAATATTTATATCACGTAGCGCACCTTACCGTTGCTTCGATAATTGGAGCACCTCACTGGCCATTGTCTTCCTACAAATTTCATAACCTTGTCCTAGACGTGCCCGCCTACCATTCTGACCTTTGTGTAACTTATAATTATGCTCTCTCGTGCTACATTTTAGTCGCACAACATTCATCGCGGACGTTTATAATTAATTCTAAATAAATACGACTTTGTATCCTTGTGCGTTCCAATCAAAATTGGAAACACAATCTTGACCCGTTTCGTACAACCTAATTTATAATAAAATTTTACTCTAAGCCCTCTATGTCCATGACACTTGCGTCCCACCTAATTTTATCTCCATGTACTTCTAATTAATTCAACAACATCTTGCGCACTAATTTTTAATTAATTTAATCCAATTCCCGTCTTTGTGCAAATTTGCAATTGTTTGACGCTTTTATGCAAACGAGCATTGAGATGTCCACACAATTGGACAATACATACAGAAATCCAACTTTTTCCTTCGTAGGATTTTTTTTCATAATTTTTGAAATGTGGAACGCGCAACATCGCCCCCTTTATTTTAAACCAATCATTGCATTTAAACAATGCAATTATGGCCCTCCAAACACCCTCATGTGATCCCAAGGCCCAACCCAAGAGGATGTTGACCAAAGTCAAACTTGTCTAGGTCAAATCCCACATGTATACAAACAACTCTTCTTTCCCTTTTCTTTATTTTTCTTATTTTCCTAATACCTAACCCAACTTCTAGCCGACCTCCACCATCCCCTTCCTGTGCACCCCCTTCCCCGGCCAACTCGCCAGCGCTCTCACCGGAGTCCGCCTGAGCACAGACTCCCCATATCCCTCGTCGTCTTCTTCATCTCCTTCCCTCTCCTGTATCGTCCTCGTTTATCCCGCCATCTCCGCGAGCCAACCCGTCGGGAACATCGAGCTCCTCCTCCTCCACTGCCCTCGCCAACCTCACCGGAGGACCTCGGCTGAACCACTATTGCCATTGCCCTCATCTTCTTCCTCCTCTTCTTCCTGTCCTCTCGCCGGCCGGAGTCGACGACCCCGACTGCACAGCGCCGAGCAGTCCCCGCCACCATTGCCATCTCCTTCAACCTCCCTCCGTCGACATTACCCCGCCGGGATCCTCCCAGCACCACCACAGCCCGCTGAAGCCCCACGTCGATCTCGACCTCCTCTCCACCCATTCTCCTCCCACCAGCACCACCACTGTCCGCCGGGATCCCCCCATCACCCCGGCCAACACCACTACACCACCAGCACCTCCCCCACGGCCGGAGTATCAACACCACCACCTGTCCCCTCTTCCCTGTCCCCGTCCTCCTTCCTCCTCCCTCCTCCCGGAGCAACATCACCAACCTCCCCTCATCCCTGACCTCGACCCAGCACCTCCCTGGCCGGACCTCCCCTCCCCCTGGCCGGACTCCGGTCAGCCGTCAGCAGCCACAATCATCATCATATCAAATCATCATCATCACCATTCATTCAATACATTAACCCTAAAATCACCCACATCATCGTCCTCGTCAACATCATCACCCATATTATTAACCCGTCACTATCATCATCATCATCGTCCCAGTCACCATCCTCGTCATCACCATCATCCATCATCATCTTTGTCATCTGTAATCATCCTCATCACCTTCAACATCATTATCATCCATATCGTGGCCATCATCATCGTCTTCGATGTCGTTTACCATCATCATCGTCATCGTCATCGTCGTCAACCTCATCGTCGTCACCGTTATTCCGGTACGTGTACCCGAGGGTCACAGAACCAGCCAGGAAATACTTCAGGAGTAGACTATTGGCATTCGCAGCTTGAGGATCTAGACAAGATACCTTGCCATAATTATTGTTTGATTTAATTTATGCATATGTTGTATGATATTTTGTTATTTTATTTCATATGACTGTGCGTGTCCGAGATTGACTCGGGTGCAGTCAACGAATGCGTTGACGTTAGGACTTGTGTCTGACCTAGTGTCTAGTAGACCCACCTAAAATTGTGGAGTTATTGGTATGACTCTCCGGGCCTTGACATATTTCTTACACATGTTATGAGTCTCATGTAGGGTATGGACTTGCGTACGCGGTTGGCCACCTGTACGTGTAGGTCGTGCGACAGATAGGGTATAACTGCTAGTAGTGATGCATGTTAGAAGACTTAGCAGTTATTAGTAGGTGGAGCACAGACTATCATGGTACGATGGTCCAATCCTTGTCCTTGTTTGGTTGTAAGGTTGGGCTATTGTTCTAACGATAGACTATGAGCCAGAGTTACGACGTCTCGGTGTAGTGACTGAAGCGTATTGTGGATACAACATGCATAGATCATTGGACGGAGAGGACAACTAGTAGGCGTATGGGACACCCACTTCCTTTATTCAGATTCCACGCTCGATGGAGCGATATTGACGTTATATACTATGCAGATTCTACATTCTTCGGAGCGATATGGACGTTATATACTATGCAGATTTCCCGTTCTTCAGAGCGGTAGGACATTATTATATTATATTGCGCCCTTGTATTGGGGGCATATGTGGCATACACTAGCCAGTTGTCACGATTGGTGAATTATGTCATCATATGTCTAGCCTACACTTTTCCATACACTCAAAGTTGTCCTCAAATTGCATTTCACTTAGATGGTTAGCGCAACCCTTTTATTTATTCAATATTTACTTTATGGCATGCTTCTATGTATCTTGTTATGTCCCTCTGAGGACCTGGTCCTTTCCAGGTGTAGATGTTCATGAGTATTCGCAGGAGCGCAGATCCGGACTGGTTACTTATATTCTGAGATGGTCTTCTCTTTGAGCCTTGTGATTGTTAGGTGTGGTATTCATATTATGGTTGTCTTTATATCCTAGTTGGTAGTGGATTTGTTTCCATCCATCATCATTAGATACTTTATATTGAGATCTAGTTCATAGATATTATTTATTTGTGTCATTTGATTTCTGTGGATGAGCTTAGATTATACCCTGTGATTAAGATGGTTTATACCACTGGTGGATTTGATATTCATAATACAGCGTACGCATGTGTTATGGTTTCCATATATTGGAGTTGTCATATACATGCGGCTGGCATGCTTATGTGTCCTAGTCCTACGTATTTTGGGACTGGGGCATGACATGTTTTTAGTTGTGGCCCATGCAGGTCTAGAGCATATTGTCTCGGTTACGTTACTGTACCGAGCAAGCCTGCAAATAGGATTAGAGTATAGGATCTCATCCATATTTGATTATGATTCATCTCTCTCCCAATCTGTTCTATTTGAATAGCTGCATCTTGCTTGATTCATGTGCTTCCCTAATAGTTCCTTAAGTATAGCCTTCTCCTAGAATATAGAAGTCCATGTTGTTAGATAATAAGTAGAGTAACATTCCTATTAAGAGTACCACTAGAGTGTTGACACATCACTGAGTTAGAATACTTAATGAACCATAGCACCCTTACATGTAGATGGATGGACCATTACCCCTTGATATAGTTATGAAGGACTTGAGAGTAGTATAGATACTACTAGAGTTAGTTAGAAGTTTGGCCATATTTTTGTGACCCTAGTATTGAGGGACCAAATGAAATCCAAGGTTAAATATTAGGACCAACTTAACTTTTATAGGGAGATAGTATTATATAACTATAAATTCAGGTTCTTGTCCTGGTATTAGCAAACAGTGCCTTAGGAAGCCAAGAGGAATGAATATAACATTTTCCTCGATCAAACCTTGAACACAGAGATTAGCTATTACCTTCCCCTTAGAAAACCGTGATATTATCTAGAGTCCCTCTATTGTAATTTTATATCTTGTTCCTCTGCAACCTTAGCGCTCGCTATATTTGTGCGACGACTAAATATGTTCTTCTATTCTTCGTCTCTTAATTCATGCCACCTAACCTTTCTGATTTTAGGCCAAGCAATTTTATCGTATGTTAAGGATATATAGTTTGCTAGGATTATAGTTGTAACCTTGAACTTTGAATTATGTGCGTGGTAGTTAGAACTTGATAGTTTGAGTTGTTTCTTTGGATTGTGATATGATTATTCTTAGTTTTAAATTACGTAACATGTACACATCTCAATACAAGTTATATCCCATTTTCCCTTTGAAGGCCAGTAACTTTCCATACCTACTATTGACACCCTTGTTCTATGAGCACTATGAATAAGACTTAAGGTGACCATTACCTATATAATATAATAGGATACCCTAATAAGTACCAAGTTCTTTTCCGTATATACCCCAATACGAGTTTATACTTTATTTATAAGAACAAGGTTATTTTGTAGATTTCCTTTAAGACTGTCACAGTATTAGTTTAATTCTTTTAAGTTGGGTAGTATGCCTTACCAACCAGTAACACATGGTCCTCTTGACTCGTTATTGAAGTATAACTGAATGACATTAATTGTATACTAGCATAAGACGATAGTGTTTATTAAGACTGTAGAACTTAGAGGCCCATACTCCTATTTGGTCGACTAGCGACTTAGACAAGGAGTTTGTACGACAATTGTAGAGATTGTAGATTCTTATTTTTTTGTGAACTTGAATTATTTTGTAATTTCTCTCATCATAATCTAGCGTACTTATATTTGTTGTACTACTTGACTTATGCTGCTATTATAGCCTAGTTTTGTAAGCTTATCCTTTATCAAGCTTGTTCATGACATATGTATTATTGGAGCGCTACACTAATACATTTCAGAATCAGTGTATTACGGTCTGATCAATCATAGTACGCTTGGTTCGCCCTCCGCATAACTACTTTACGTGGATTGAGATATATAGTGATTAGTAGACGAATGTACTTGCCCTCTAGATACGTTTGAGCATATCGTATCCATTACATAACTGTACTGATACGAGCATGTGAATAGAAATTACCAAAATAGGATTTTAATCCACAGCTGCCTTGACAATTCTCATTTGAATTCTTTAAACGCCTTGATCCCCATATTTTTAATCTATTACCTCCCCCTTGAACTCCTTATTATTGTTTTTTTCCCTTCCTTATTTCGGAAAGACGAAACCTCGTGCTTAGTATAAGTATGATATACAAAGAGTACTAGATATACCCCCATAGGCCAATCACATTACTAGATGACTGCCTTTTATAACTGATTAAGGGTATATCATATGTGATATTTGGTGTTTAAATTTTTGAGGATTGAGTAACATGATTAAGTAAATTCAAGGAATAAGTTTTCTTAAATGTAAGAGCCTTATGTGATAGATGGGTAAATTCTAAGTTGGGTAGCAGTTGCATTGTCAACTTGAGAGAAATTTCTTTTAGATTGTAATCGAGTAAAATTAGATAGAGAGGTTCAAGTCATTTTAACTTTTAGAATTTTGGAAGAATGATTAAGATGATGAGGATCAATGAATTTCAAAAATCGGGATATGACGAACCAAATATTTATACTTTTAGCACATGATTTAAATTTTGAATATGGTTGAATCATCGGTTTAAACTTTGAGGATAAATATAGGAATCTAGACTTGAACAATTGGTTAATTAGATTTCAAATTTCTCAATTTGAGGCCTTAAATTAAAAGAAACGGTTGATTGTTGGATTACCTAATTGAAATATTGAGGATGTAAATTGAAAGTAAAATTTGAAGAGTACGGAATTCGTAAGTTGAAAATAGAAGTGATGTTGATTATAATTATTTTCTAAAGAAGATTATGATAGTTGGAGATCGTGATGTAAAATTGAGGTGGGTTAATTAAATATTGAAGATGTTATATGGATTCAATTTAAAGTTGGATGTTGATGATTTGAAAGAGTGAGAAGAGATTACAACAGGCTAGATTTTGAATTTAACAGTTACTATCTTAATTTTGAAGTAATTGCGATAGATTTTGATTAGAAATTTAATTATCGCAAGGAGATTACAATTGACTCACCATATGTACGTGAAGGAATAACAAATTATGCCTTATTTTAATTTCGGGGACGAAATTATTTTAAGTTGGGTAGATCGTAAATTCCCTCACCCAAAATTAGGCCTACTTGGCTTAAATAGAGAAATTAGGGCTAATTAGAATCCAAGTAGAATTAGAACACAGTATTTTATTCAATTATGCAATATTTATATCACGTAGCGCACCTTACCGTTGCTTCGATAATTGGAGCACCTCACTAGCCATTGTCTTCCTACAAATTTCACAATCTTGTCCTAGACGTGCCCGCCTACCATTCTGACCTTTGTATAACTTATAATTATGCTCTCTCGTGCTACATTTTAGTCGCACAACATTTGTCGCGGACGCTTATAATTAATTCTAAATAAATACGACTTTGTATCCTTGTGCGTTCCAATCGAAATTGGAGACACAATCTTGACCCGTTTCGTACAACCTAATTTATAATAAAATTCTACTCTGAGCCCTCTATGTCCATGACATTTGCGTCCCACCTAATTTTATCTCCATGTACTTCTAATTAATTCAAGAACATCTTGCGTACTAATTTTTAATTAATTTAATCCAATTCCCATCTTTGTGCAAATTTCTAATTGTTGGGCGCTTTTATGCAAACGCGCATTGAGGTGTCCACACAATTGGACAATACATGAAGAAATCCAACTTTTTTCCTTTATAGGATTTTTTTTCCATAATTTTCAGAATGTGGAACGCGCAACATCGCCCCCTTTTTTTTAAACCAATCATTGCATTTAAACAATACAATTATGGCCCTCCAAACACCCTCATGTGAGCCCAAGGCCCAACCCAAGAGGATGTTGACCAAAGTCAAACTTGTCTAGGTCAAATCCCACATGTATATAAACAACTCTTCTTTCCCTTTCCTTTATTTTTCTTATTTTCCTAATACCTAACCCAACTTCTAGCCGACCTCCACCATCCCCTTCCTGTGCACCCCCTTCCTCGGCCAACTCGCCGGCGCTCTCACCGGAGTCCGCCTGAGCACAGACACCCCCTATCCCTCGTCGTCTTCTTCATCTCCTTCCCTCGCCTGCACCGTCCTCGTTCATCCCGCCGTCTCCACGAGCTAACCCACCGGGAACACCGAGCTCCTCCTCCTACACTGCCCGAGCCAACCTCGCCGGAGGACCTCGGCTGAACCACCATTGCCATTGCCCTCATCTTCTTCCTCCTCTTCTCCCTGTCGTCTCGCCGGCCGGAGTCGACGACCCCGACTGCACAGCGCCGAGCAGTCCCCGCCACCATTGCCATCTCCTTCAACCTCCCTCCGTCGACATCACCACACCGGGATCCTCCCAGCACCACCACAGCCCGCTGAAGCCCCACGTCGATCTCGACCTCCTCTCCGCCTATTCTCCTCCCACCAGCACCACCACTGTCCGTCGGGATCCCCCATCACCCCGGCCAACACCACTACACCACCAGCACCTCCCCTACTGGCCGGAGTATCAACACCACCACATGTCCCCTCTTCCTTGTTCCCGTCCTCCTTCCTCCTCCCTCCTCCCGGAGCAACATCACCAACCTCCCCTCATCCTTGACCTCGACCCAGCACCTCCCTGGCCGGACCTCCCCTCCCCCTAGTCGGACTCCGGTCAGCCGTCAGCAACCACAATCATCATCATCACCATCATATTAAATCATCATCATCACCATTTATTCAACACATTAACCCTAAAATCACCCACATCATCGTCCTCGTCAACATCAGCACCCACATCATTAACCCGTTACTATCATCATTATCGTCCCAGTCACCATCCTCGTCATCACCATCATCCATCATCATCTTCGTCATCTGTAATCATCATCATCACCTCCAACGTCATCGTCATCCACATCATGGCCATCATCATCGTCTTTGATGTCGTTTACCATCATCATCGTCATCATCTTTGTCATCGTCGTCAACCTTATCGTCGTCACCGTCATTCCCGTGCGCGTACCCGAGGGTCACTGAACCAGCCAGGAGATACTTCAAGAGCAGGCTATTGGCATTCGCAGCTTGAGGACCCAGGCAAGATACCTTGCCATAATTACTGTTTGATTTAATTTATGCATATGTTGTATGATATCTTGTTGTTTTATTTTATATGACTGTGCGCGTCCGAGATTGACTCGGGTGCAGTCAACGAATGCGTTGACGTTAGGACTTGTGTCTGACCTAGTGTCTAGTAGACCCACCTAAAGTTGCCGAGTTATTGGTATGACTCCCCAGGCCTTGACACATTTCTTACACGTGTTGTGAGTCTCATGTAGGGCACGGACTTGCGTACGCGGTTGGCCACCTGTACATGTAGGTCGTGCGACGGATAGGGTATAACTGCTAGTAGTGATGCATGTTAGAAGACTTAGCAGTTATTAGTAGGCTGAGCACAGACTATCGTGGTATGATGGTCCAATCATTGTCCTTGTTTGGTTGTAAGGTTGGGCTATTGTTCTAACGATAGACTATGAGCCAGAGTTACGATGCCTCGGCGTAGTGACTGAAGCGTGTTGTGGATACCACATGCATAGATCATTTGGCGGGGAGGACAACTAGTAGACGTATGGGACACCCACTTCCTTTATTCAGATTCCATGCTCGACGGAGCGATATGGACGTTATATACTATGCAGATTCCACGTTCTTCGGAGCGATATGGACATTATATACTATACAGATTCCCCGTTCTTCGGAGCTGTAGGACGTTATTATATTACATTGCGCCCTTGTATTGGGGGCATATGTGGCATACACTAGCCAGTTGTCACGATTGGTAAATTACGTCAGCATATGTCTAGCCTACACTTTCCCATACACTCGAAGTTGTCCTCAAATTGCATTTCACTTAGATGGTTAGCGCAACCCTTTTATTTATTTAGAATTTACTTTATGGCATGCTTCTATGTATCTTGTTATGTCCCTCTGAGGACCTGGTCCCTTTCCAGGTGTAGATGTTCATGAGTATTCGCAAGAGTGCAGATCCGGACTGGTTACTTACATTTCGAGCTGGTCTTCTCTTCGAGCCTCGTGATTGTTAGGTGTGGTATTTATATTATGGTTGTCTTTATATCCTAGTTGGTAGTGGATTTGTTTCCATCCGACTATCATCATTAGATACTTTATATTGAGATCTAGTTCATAGATATTGTTTATTTGTGTCATTTGATTTCTGTGGATGAGCTTAGATTATACCCTGTGATTATGATAGTTTATAGCACTGGTGGATTTGATATTCATAATACAGCGTACGCATGTGTTATGGTTTCCATATATTGGAGTTGCCATATACATGCGGCTGGCATACTTACGTGTCCTAGTCCTACGTATTTTGGGACGGGCGTGACAAGTTGACTGCCTAAGAGTGCAGTCGGGTTAAGGCATCTGAGATGGAGGGGCAGTGCCTTTGTGCAATACAAGTAGGAATTTGGGATATGCTAGATTGCACACCCAAGTGGCAGTGTTCAGTCACCTGGAATCGAGCAGTAGGACCACACAGCATCAGTGAGTGATAAATTAGGTAAACAACAGCATCGTAAGGGGATTCAGGTATCCTAATATTTATAATAGGCACTACAGTATCAGTAGATTGGGGTTGGGTTTGAGTGAAGTGAAATTGATTATGAAGTAAATGTCAGTTAGTATTTTTTTAGTTTAGATGTTAGAAGCTAAGTTAGTAGAGTATCAGATCTATAGAATAGCTGTTACAATTATGATATCGATTATTATACTGTAGATAATTAATCAACTAAGTTAGATGTTAGTTATTATCTTGTCTTTTGGTAGGTTTGTATTACACCACCATTAGTATAATTGAATCTCATATGAATATGGAAAAACATAAAGACAATGATCATGTCTTATGTACCATTTGGCATGATTGTTTGGGTCATTTGGGGCAAAGTATGTTCAAGCGAATCATTGACAATTCTTGTGGACACTTATTAGAAAATCTCGATCTTGTCTTACCGAAGAATCACCTATGTGTTCCTTGTTCACAAGGGAAGTTTATAACTAGACCATCTTCTCTAAAAGTTAATAAGTCTCATAATTTCTTGCAAAAAATACAAGGAGAGATTTGTGATCCTATTCACCCTGCTAGTAGTCCTTTTAGGTATTTTATGATACTCTTAGATACATCTAATAGGTGGTCACATGTTTGCCTATTGTCTACTAGAAATCTTGCATTTTCTCATCTTTTGGCCCAAATTATTAAACTTAGATCTCAGTTTCCTGATAACCTATTTAAGTCAATTAGATTTGATAATGCTGCATAATTTACATCACAAATTTTTGATGATTATTATGCATCATTAAGGATTGAGGTAGAGGTTCTTGTTCACTCTGTGCACATACAAAATGAGTTAATTGAGTCATTTATTAAATATCTCTAACTTATAACTAGACCTCTACTAATGCAATCTAGTTTGCCAATTGAGGCTTGGGGACGTGCTATTTTATATGTTGTATCTCTAGTTAAATTTAGACCCACTATCTACCATTTTTTTTACCTATACAATTTGTTAGTGGTAAACAACCCAACATTTCATATTTGAAATTTTTTGGATGCGCAGTATATGTCCCAAATCCACCTCGCAAAAGAACTAAGATGGGTCCCCAACGACATTTGGGAATATACGTTGGTTCTGAGTCTTCTTCCATAATAAGGTATTTGGAGCCAATGACTGGTATTGACTTTACTGCAAGATTTGAAGATTGCTAATTTAATGAGAGAGTCTTCTCGCTGTTAAGGGGAGATAAGTAACAAATTATTATTACAGAACAATACATTGCTAATGAACAACATAAATTAACATGGAATAAGCCTACTCTATCTCATCAAGATCCAGGAACTCCACAATATAATTATGAGACAAGAAGAATTATACATTTGCAAAAAATTATAAATTAATTGCCTAATGCATTTAATGATGCCGCAAAAGTAACAAGATCATATGTTCCAGCTATGAATGTGCCAGCTATAATCACTATTTCAGTGGACAAAATCCAAATAAGGTGGCAAATGAATATACTATTACACGTTAAAAGCGTGGTAGGCCTATAGGTTAGGTTTCCAATGATAGTGCTCCTAGAAAGAGGAGATCTAATGAGACATCTTGTCTTGATAAAAGCTCAGTAGTGGCTGGAGCTCCAAAAATAAATAATGAAGATGTGCACGTTTCCAAATTCACTAAAATGTGTATAAATGCCTTAAGAATGGCACATGTAACTGAAAATAAAGAGATCTCGATATTTCATACATGTTCAGGTGAATTGTGGAATAGGAAAACACTTGTCATCGATGACATATTTGGCTATGAAGTAGCTATTAAAATATTAAAGGACAATGATGATTGTGAAAATGGACCCACGTAGTATAAATGAATGTCGACAAAGGAATTGACCAATGTTGAAAGATGTTATTCAAGCAGAATTATTTTTTTTTTAGAAAAATATGGTGTATTTAGATCTATAGTGGAAACACCATGGGCCATAAGCCTTGTTGGCTTTAAATGGGTGTTTGTGAGAAAACGAAATGAAAGGAATGAAGTTAAAATATACAAAGTCTGACTTGTAGTACAAGGTTTCTCTCAAAGACCTGGAATTGACTATGTGGAGACATACTCTCTAATTATGGATGTCATTACCTTTAGATATCTAATTAGTCTCGCATCTTCTAAAAATCTTGATATGAGACTTATGGATGTTGTAACTGCATATTTGTACGAAGACTTAGATACTGATATTTATATAAAAATCTCAAAAGAATTTGTAATGCCAGAGACTAAGTCAAAGGGCATGTGTTCAATAAAACTTAGATGAGCATTATATATGTTGAAATAATCTGAAAGAATGTGGTATAATCGTCTTAATATATATTTGACTAAGAAAGGATACAAAAATATTCAAATTTGCCAATTAAGACATCCGATAATGTATTATCTATAGCAGCGTATATGTGGATGATATAAACCTGATCGGGTCTCCTACAGAATTGGAGAAAACGGTAAACTATTTGAAGAAAAAATTTGAAATGAAATACTTGGGAAAGATAAAGTTTTGTCTCGGTTTGCAAATAAAATGAAGTTCTAGTGAAATATTAGTGCATCAAGCTTGATATATTGAAAAGATTTTAAAGAGATTCAGAATGGACAAAGCACATCCACTTAGTACACCTATGGTTGTACGAAGTTTGGATTTGGATAAAGATCCATTCCGATCAAAGGAAGAAGATGAAAAGTTCTTGGTCATGAAGTGTCGTATTTAAGTGCTATTGGAGCACTAATATATCTAGTACAATGCACAAGATCAGACATTACATTCTCTGTTAATTTATCGTTTAGATATAGTTCTGCACCTAAACTTAGACATTGGAATGGAATTAAATACATAGTGAGATATCTTCTTGGAATAACTAATATGGAATTATTTTGTTCCTGCATGATTCTACTAACTATTCTTATCTAGTTGGTTATGTCGACCCATGTTATCTTTCTGACCCTCATAAGGGTTGCTTCCAAATATGTTATGTGTTTAATTATTAATAACCATGCAGCTATATCTTGGCGATCAACAAAGCAAGGTTTAGTAGCAACTTTTTTTAACCATGCAGAATTAGTTGCACTCCATGAAGCAACAAGAGAAAGTATGTGGTTGAGATCGATCATTCATCATATACGAGTAAATTGTCAACTACCCACAGTTACAAATGAGCCAACAATAATATTCGATGACAAGCGGCTTGTATTGCCCAAGTCCGAGAGAGATTCATCAAAGGAGATCGAACCAAGTACCTTCCACCAAAGTCATTTTATGCACATGAGCTCCAAAGGTTGAAAGTGATCAAAGTCAAGCAAGTAAGATCAAATGAAACTTAGCGGATTTGTTCACCAAGACACATTTCAGAAGTTGGTAAAAGAAATAGGCAATGCGACGACATAATCATCAGACCAACTAGCTGTTATAGACCCATTGTATCAAGGAAAATATGGCTTATGAAGAATATTTTTAAGTTTTGCGCATTGTACTCTCTTTTTTCTTGACTAGAAAATTTTCCTAATGAATTTTTTCTTAGTTAGGTTTTAACGAGGCAACAAATGCACATACACCACCAACTAATTAATGGTAAACATACAAGGGAAGTGTTGTAAATATGGATGGTCCACCATAATCGGTCTCCATGACCTATGGTATTTTTCTCTTAATTGACATTATGATATTAACCTCTATTGCAAGGCAATATAAAAGACTCTTCTCTAGTTGATTGACATGTGAATGGAGAAACAACTTCCTCCATATTTCTATCTCCATCTCTTTACATTACTAGAATTTTCTATCTTACTTTATAATATTTTTCTACTTTACAAAATAATTAATATGTAGGTAAATATATACTCTTTTTTAGAGGATTCTTGATTTCATTCAATTGCAGCTGATAGAGTCATCTTGTACAGATACAGAGCTTACAGCTTTGGCTTGAAGCATATGAACCATGTTTAAGGCGTCTCCTTCAATGATTGTCTTTGCTCCTTTGATCCTTTTAGCTAGATCGATCCCAAGTTTAAAACCTTGTATTTCTGCTTCAGCACTCAGCCCAGAATAGGATGGAGTGGAAGACGACCACGACATGGAAGATAAGAACACTCCGTTGTGATCCCTGGCTATAGCAGCAGCTTTATAGATAGAAAAAGAAGTCGCAGCATCGACATTAATTTTAATCGTACCTGGGGGAGGCGCCCGCCAAATATGATAGTCAGTTGCTTTGGATTTAAACGCCTGTAGACATTTCAGTCTGTTGCCATAGGAAACACACAGGTTTGATGCAGCTATGAAGACCATAGGAATATGGAAGCTGATACTTTTGAAGATTAGATCACATCTTGCTTTCCAGATTGACTCCAAGATCATTTATTCTCAGACCTCCATCTACATGTAACCCCAATAGGGAAGCAAACCGTAGAGCTTTAACAACTGTGCAATGCAAGAAAAGATGATTGTACATTTCTTCAAGAAGACCACACAGAGGACCATTCAAGAAACTTCCCAGTGTTTCTCCCAGGATGTATTAAAACCTGATGAAGAGGGAGCATTCCTTCAGATTGATTCGTCGTAAATTTTCCAGTAGGCGATTTGATCCAAAGTAAAGAGTCTTCTCCTTCTCCTGCAGAAAAGGTTAATCTCAAGTATCTCAGAAGCTTCATGAGAATGGAAAACAATGTGTTTTTGTTTGCAAAATAATACTATTAGAACGACCCTTGATGCCCAATCCATGTAAGGTATTTCTGATAAAATATATGATCATATCTCTTAGACATGTCAATTTTGAGAGCAAACGCATTTTTCTTGGCAGGAAAATATTTCATGGCATGGACCGTTTCTTGGGCGATAACAATATTATTGGAAATTTGTCTTCCAGATACAAATGCGGATTGAAAAGGAGAAATGAGGTTATCCATCAGTGGTTTTAATCTATTGGTAATGATGTTGGAAATGGTTTTGTAAGCAACATTATAAAGAAAAATTGGTCTGAAGTCGACAGGAGATGATGGACAGTTGTGTTTAGGGACAAGGGCAATGTGAGTATGGTTTAAAGTAGTAGTTTAAAGTTTATAGTTCATACCCAAAATATATATATATATTTTTTTTTGAGATGTCCGGCGTAACTCCTGTGTTGTATATCTTTTGAGTCCACTGCTTCAAACTTTTACCAAATAAATAAAAAGAATAATACTCTCCCGTGGCTTGATCTACCGATTTTTTGCCACCCAGCCAGGATCTTGTACCTCCTTCCGGTAACCACAAGGGTCATTCGAGTTAGATTACTTTAAAGAAAATTTTCCACAGTAAAATATTATAGTTTACAACATTGTTTTTAAAAATTGGACTGGACCAGCCGGTTGAACCGGTCAATCCGTGAACCAGTAATTGTTCCGGGCTGGTTCAATATTGACCCACTGTTTTTTTTAAAAAATCGGTATTTTTTTAGTAACCCGGTCGACATGGCCGGTTAGACCACCAAACCGTTTGACCCAGTTGGATTTTGAATCGATTTGACCCTGACTTTTCCACTTCTTCTTTTATTTTATTTTATTAAAAGCTAATTAAAAATTACTAATTTTCAAGAATAGCATAACTTACTAAGAGAGAACTGAAAAGTGACTCAAATTTGAAAGTTTGCTTTTCAAAATGTTGTTTTTTGATCTTCCACTTTAATCTAATTTAACTTTTCTTTCTAACAAATAACAGCAGCTCATCAATTCAAAAGATCAAATGTTCAAAACCATTAGTGGCACTAGCAAAGCATCAGCTCATAAACGCATTAGGCTAGCAGCTCACATCAGATCAAATCAACTTTTCATCTTAAAATCTTGAAGTATACCAGGTTAATTTTCTATTTATTTTAAAGTGCAATTCTATTAGTTTGAATAGTTGATTAATTAACTTCCTTTTCTTTTTCTTCTCGTTATTTTCCTAACCTCTGTGTTTTGAACCTTCAGCTCTTGATGTTGAAGAAATGGAAAACATAGCTACAGATGTTTCAATAAAGTCAGGCTCAATGAAATCGTAGTGGCACACAAGAGAGAGAGAGAAGGTACTGACATGGTATAATATTAAGTTAAAAAATAATGCAATTATATTTTTGCTAACATAAACTATTTTCTCATGCAGATGAGGCCGATGGCATTCATGTGGATAGGAGTAAATTTGATGAACAAGTTCTCATGGGGAACAATTTTGATTCCCCATCATTTCTCTGTAGATCTAAATTTCGATCTCTAAGCTACTCGTCAATTGTATTATGAATTAATGGTTATTTTATTTTTACACTATGTAACTCGGTAAGGATGTCTTATGACAATATAAGTGTAGTTAATTTTGATTTTTGGTTTGGATTTTACATGCAATCAAAATTAATATGTTTATTTTTTGATTAATTTTACCATAAGTAATATATGTGTACTTATGTACTATATAATATATTTAATGTAATATTATAAGTCTATATAATTGGAGTTTGACCCAATCCAGTGTTTCCGGTCCGATTTTTAAAACATTGGTTTATAGTAATACAGATAGACCCACCCTAATCTTGTCAAAAATTGCTAATAGGTTCACTGATTCAGAGACCCACCTGCCACCTCCATAAATCCAAAACAACATATTTCCCATTCATTCTTCCTCCTCTAGACTCCGGTCACCGTTCGCTCTTCAATGGCAGCCATCATCACCAGCACCGCCATCATCGGGAACCCCTCTCCCCACCTCACCGGACGCCGGCTGGTGCCGTCGGCTCTCGGAAAGACCCGACTTTGTCCTGCTGCGGGGGTCCGGTCACCGCCCTTCTCGGTCTCGTGCACGCTCACAAGGGAGACGGCGGCGGCGGAGAACGGGACCGCGGCGGCTGCGCTGCGCCCGGACACGTTCGGGAGGTTCGGGAGGTTCGGGGGGAAGTACGTGCCGGAAACCCTAATGCACGCGCTGGACGAGCTCGAGGTGGCGTTCAAGTCCCTCTCCCGTGACCGGGAATTCCAGGTGAAATATTTTTGGAATACTTTAGGACTTCTGCATGAATTTGTGTTTTAAATCGTTAAGATTGAATGTTTAGGTAAAATTATAGGTTTCTGGATGAAAAAGGAGCGAGCTTTGAGGGTCTGCTTGGATTGGGGGAAAAAAAATTTCTTTCGATAAAGGCACTACAAAAAAATTCAGGATAGCCCAAATTTTCACCATTGATAATTACAAGTTTGCCACTCCCAAAAATTACTCATCGGACTGTCCACTTCCAATTGATTTTTTTTTTATAATCAGGACTGTCAAAATTTTGACAGTCCTTCCAATTGGTAGAACTGTCAAATTGACAGTCCAGAGGGGAGGGCTACGCGGGGTGACATGAGGGCGGGACTGCGTGGAGGTCGAAAGGGGGGGGGGGAAGGAGGGGACGAGGCGGAGGAGCGGGAGGAGGAGGAGGCGGCAGTGGGAGGCGCGAGCACAGGGGCGGCGGCGAGGCGTAGGTGCACGTGCTCGCCTCCGCTGCTGCTGCCGCTTCTGCTGCTGTTGCCACCGCCGTCGTCGGCGCGAGGCGTAGCCGCAGTCCCCCGCGAGCGCATGCCTCCGCCGCGCGCAGCCCCTCGCATGCTGCTTCTTCTTCTTCATCGCCTTCCTGACGGAGCCGACGGGAAGGTGCTTGAGGTGCGGCTCGGCGGCGGCGACGCGGTCGATGGCGAGGTCAACGACGCGGAGGCGGAAAATTGCGAGAGGAGGGAGGAGGAGAGGCCGGAGGGGGGTGGGGGAGGAGCAGGAGGAGGGAGGTGAAGAGGGTGGGCAGCCCTAGTAAAATTTGGGCTAGCCTGAGTAAAAATTCTTTTTAACTGGGCTAGCACCAATACTGGGCTAGTCCCGAGTCATTTTTGTAGTGCCTTTATCAAGAGCCAAAAAAAAACAGAGTTAAGTGGGGTCAAGTGAAAGGAAGTTAAGTGAGGGGGAGTAGAGTCGATAGATATAACCATGCTTGAATGTTGAATTGGAGGGAGAATTAAGTGTGACGTATTTAATAACTCTTGTTTGGAATGCATGTTTTGATTGAGAGGAGAATTAATAAAAATACAATAGTTACCAAAATACTCTTATTACATATGTCATAAGGAATTTTAATTAGAACTTGTTAAAATATATTCACAAATAAGGAAGTTGTGGAGCAGCATGATGAAAGCAAGAAAAAAAAAGTCATGATATTTTATAGGACAAATAAGGGATATTTATGACTTTTTAAACAAATCTCTCAATCCCCCTCATTAACCCTCCTCCGATTTGGGAGTTGAGAAAATAGACAAAGAGGGTTTAACATCACTTAGCCCTCTATAACCCTCCCTCCTAAACCCTCACCCTCAAACCATGGTTTTATTTTCTCTCACTTAACTTCCTCTCACTTAACTCTCTTAACTCTCTTAACCCTCAATCCAAGCAGACCGTGAGGTTCATGGGTGCTCATTTGGCAATTGACTTTTTTTTGTCGATTAGGGGTTTATTTTTAGGAGCAGTTTTGACTATTATACGCTTAAAATTTCATCAGAAGGTTAATTTTCCAGAATGTCGGGTGATTTTTTTTGGATTTCTTTTGAATATTTTTCCATGGGTTGGTTGTATAAAAGGATCGAATATATTGTACAAGAGTAAAGATTGAAACTTTAGGTAGAATACCATCAGAGGAAAAAATTTACCAATTTTCGGTTGAACTTTTGGAATTTTTAGATATTTCTTGAAGTTTTTTTTTTTTTTTTTGCATGAATTCAGTGTTCTAAACGGATCAAACCTATTGTTGCAAGCCTGAAGATTGAAACTTCAGGAAAACTATAGTTAAAAAACGTTGTGGTCTTGGAGGTCCTAGAATGCTCATTTGGCAATTACTAGATGATTATTTTGTCGATTAGGGGTTTGATTTTTAAGAGGGGCTTTGTCGATTAGAGGCTTAAAATTTCGCCAAGAGGGTTAAAGATCGAAATTTTATGTTAAAATAGTTTCCTGAAAGAAAAAAATAAATAAATAAAAGGTGCTTGGGACCGCAAATTTGTTCGTCTAGGTCCTTTATTGAGAGATCACTTGGGTAATTGACAATTTATTATTTTGTCAATTAGGAGTTGATTTTAGGAGCATAGATGCATGTGAAAATTGTTTTCATGGAGGTTGAAATATATTTTTAAGATCAGAAATAACTTTGGAATTTTGAATTTTTTGAGGTTTTCCTTGGCATGACTTTATTCGGGTTAATTGTGTTTTGATCATTAGTGACAATCCCGCCATTCCATTTTGAGGCAACCCTAAGTATGTGTATTTTAATATTTGAGCATTCATTTATTAACTTGTACACATGACAAGTGGTTGGTATGGTGAGTTTTTACTAGAGGATAAGGTTGAAATCCCACAACAATCATTTGTTTTTGTTGTTTTTTAGAAAAATCCCTTTGGAGCTAGGCCCCAAAGGAGCCTTAACACGAACACGAACTCGGACTCGAGTGTGGGCTAAAAGTGCAAGGCGGTACAATGGTGTAGCGGGGTTGCGGTGTAGCGACACTTAGGTGCAGTAGTGCAATGGGGCTGTGGAGCAGTGGTTCAATGGATCAGGCAGCGTGTGCTACTGCTCTGTGTTAGCGCGCGCCGTTGCTTTTCTAGCTCCATTGCTGCAGGTGCAGGTTATTCAGTATGTTACTACCATATTCATTAGAGACTTATTATTAGTAACTCTCCAATTTATTACAGTTACTCTATAGTTATCCGCCCATTTCTTTAGTGGACGGTTACTACTTATCAGGGGATTGCTCCTTATATATTAGTGCTCCAACAATTAGAAGAGATCATCAGAAGATCAAAGAGAAGAAGTGAACAAAATTCTCTTTCATAAGGAGTCTTCTCTAGTAGCCAAGGAAGCTTTTTGCAACAGTGCTATGCACTTGTCCGATCAAAGGAGATGACAAAGAACGATCTAGAAGTTCTTCAAAACTTCTTGGTTCCTGGGAGTGGGTTGACGGAGACGGTCAAATCTTACTTTGAGCAACGATGATTTTGATCACCCGATCAGGCAAAATTCCCATACTAGTCTTATTGCTTTCTTTTCATTAGCGGACCTTTTGTATGAGATATGTACAACAATCTCAAAGCGAGATTTTTTGCGAGACTTACAAAGTTGCAAGAATCTCATTTATTATCACTTTACGTGATGGAAGTACATACAAGTCATCTAAATTTAAGCTTTCAGAAGCTAAAGAAGTTCGATGGCGAACAATACAACCATGGGAATAAGCATGCCTTAATCTCCAAATGGTGAATGTGGATTACGTTTTAGGAGAATCAGAACTTGCAATCCCAGAAACTGACATTGTTGAAGTTGTCGTTATGATGATTACCAAACAACTACAATGGAAGAGAGAATAATAATTTTTAGCAGAATTCTATAGCAAGAAGGAAAATGCTAGAGACGTCTAAGAGTCTCTCAAGAAGTAGTACAAGGACGATGAAAACATGTCTAAGATCTATTTAGTCAACAAATTCATTGCTATGGAATTTGAGACGAAAAGATTGTGCTACCATAGGTAAAGAGTTGATTAAGCTTCGACAGAAGCTAGAGGAAGAGGATATGCCTCTATTGGCCAAATTTATGGTGGGAGTTATACTTTCTAAACTTCCAACCAGCTGGGATCGCTTCACTACTGGCATGTACCGCAAGAAGTTTAAAGTGAAGCTGGATGATCTTATATGTTTTATTTGTATTGAGGACCAAGCCATAATTAAGATCAACATGGATTCTCTGTCCAAGCTATTTGCTAAGGCAAACATGGTCAAATATGGAGAACCTAATGATAAGAAAAAGTCTACTTTCAAGA
Source organism: Iris macrosiphon (assembly GCA_036927795.1). Lineage (NCBI taxonomy): Eukaryota > Viridiplantae > Streptophyta > Magnoliopsida > Asparagales > Iridaceae > Iris > Iris macrosiphon. The sequence goes on from JAYESA010000009.1 coordinate 179,846,598, forward strand.
ATAGGAAAGACTTTAAGATCCTGAAAGTGAAGTCAAATTCTTTCAAGACTAAGTCCAAGGAGGACAAGCCTACTTCAATTGCGGCAAGAAGGGACAATTCAAGAAGAACTGCAGGTCTAAACCAAAGTAGAAGGATACAAGAAATGTGAGTTTAACCTAATTGCTATGATTGTGCAGGTTGAAACGTCTGTAGTTGACACTGACCGGCAAGTAGACACTGGTGCCTCCTGCCATGTGTGTTCCGTAAAGGATCCGTTTACTACTTATGACCGTTCTTAGAGAAGGTGACAATGACAAACAAGTCTAAAGCTAAAGTGAAGGAAATTGAGATGGTATTGCTGAAAGTGACACGAAAGTCACTTACACTACAGAATGTGAAACATATGCATTATGTCGCAAAAAACCTGATCTCTGGAAGCCTCTTGTACAATTCAAGCTCGAGGATGGACATCAATGCTGGTCAGATAGTGATATCCTACAAGGGTGCTTACTTCGGAAAAATATTTTGTACCGAAGGGATGTTTAAACTTTATCTTGTAGCTTTCGCTAAATATATTAATGAATTCTTTTGGTTATGGCATAATAGGCTAGGAAATGTTCACTATAAAATTGTAAAAAAAAAGTCTAGTTTAGGTCTTATCTCAAAATATGGCGTAAGAAGGTAGAGAAATATAAAGTCTGTGCTCGGACTAAATTGTAAGAAAATCATTCAAACAAGTGAATCGAAGCATAAATCTTTTGTAGTTGGTGCACTCAGATATATGTGAGTTCAAACACTTACCTACAAATGATGGGATGAAGTACTTTCTCATCTTCATCGATGATTACTCGAAGTATGCTTTCGTCTACCTTCTCAAGTTAAAAGATGAAGTGTTCGAGAAGTTCAAGGACTTCAAGGCTGAAGCTAGACAAATGGGTCAACAACTTAAGAGACTCGGGAGTCGGGAGTGACCATAGCGGATTCTCAAGAAATCGTTTCGTTCAGTAGAGAACATGGAATTGTGAACGTGACTTTGCTTCGTATTCCTCTTAATCAAATAGAGTTGCAGAAAAGAAAAACCATATATTGACAAATATGATAAAAATGATAAAATATGATGTTAATTACAGGACCTCCTAACTATTTTTGGAGAGAAGCTGCTTTGACAGCTACCTTTATCCTCAACTAAGTATCGTTCACATAATCAGAGGTTACTTCTCATAAACTCTGGTTCAAGGTCGGATCCAACTTAAATGTTATTCTATTGTGGGGGTGTTTGACATATATTAAGCTTCCAAATATCAAGATTTAGAAGTTGGGCACAATGACCACCAAGACAATCTTCCTGGAATATGCCGAGAAGAGTGATGCTCGAAGATTCCTTAATCTTGAATCCAATTAGATCATTGAGTCTCACGACGTTGAGTTCTTCGAGGACAAGTTTGCCCGAGACTATAACGTAATTCTTGCAGATTTATTAGAGAATATAACAAACAACAAGTCGGTTTTCCTTATCCAGGTGAAAATACCAAAGGAGATAAAACTCCGAAGGAAGTGTTTTCAGTAGAGAATATCATTTTAGAACCATAACTCACTAAGACATATTCAAAGCGAGTGAGGAAGCTGAAAGGTTTTGGAGATGACTTCGTCATCTATCATGTAAAAGATGATCCACTTATGAAGAGGCAATGAAGATGATAGATGCTATTTTCTAGAAGGAAGCAGTCAATTATGAGATTGACTTCATAACATTCGATAATAATTAGGTGTTGGTCAATCTACCCGAAGGGAAAAAAACACATTAGACGCAAATAGATTTTAAGAAGAATATGAGGGTCGATGGAACTGTAGAAATGTTCAAGGCTAGGCTGGTGGCAAAAGGATTTTCTTAGAAATAGGAGATCGACTACTTTGATATTTATGCTCTAGTTACTCGGATGACAACTATCAGGATATTGATCGCACTGGCTGCAATTCACAAGACGGTGGTTCAACAGATGGAGGTAAAAACAACAATTCTGAATGCAGATCTACCGAAAAGATTTACATGAAGCAACCATAAGGTTTTGTCGTCAATGAACTTGAAGACAATGTGTGCAAATAAAACCATTAGATCAAACGGTTACAGGGTCAACGAGATTGAAAAGTGTATTTGCACTAAGTTTGCGGATATGTGTGTAATTGTGTATCTCTATGTGGATGATATATTAATCCTTAGTACGGATTTAGATAGCGTTACAAAAATCAAGAAGTTCCTCTAATCTAATTTCAATATGAAGGATTTATGAGATGCCAATGTTATCCTTGGGATAAAGATCATCCGAATGGAAGTTAGATTTGTTCCATTACAAGTTCACTACGTCAAGAAGATGCTCACACACTATGGATATCAGGATCTTCCGAGGATCGATACTCTATATAGGTGTGAGTAGAAGCTGAAGCCAAACTTAGAGAAGATTGTTAGTCAGATGGACTATTCAAGCATCGTTGGTAGTTTGATATACGTAATGAGTTGCAGTAGACCTAACATTGCTTTTGCAGGGGAATGCTGAGTTGGTTCACGAGTAACCTAGATGTGGAATACTGGAAAGTTGTAAAAAGAGTTGTGATATATCTCAAGACTAAGAAGTTTGCATTATTCTATTATTACTATCCGAGGACCAAGGGGTAGGGTTCGTTGAAGAATATCTATGGTTGCGTTCTTCTCCTTTTTTTTTCTTTTTACGGTCTGGTTAAGAAGTTTATCTCTGGCAGTCACCCATGGAGTGGATCTCTGTAGTAGACGAAACAGAGGCTTCAATGATGCTAGTAGTTGCTCAGAAAAGGAGAGCAAAATGTTTAAATGAGGATTCTTCTTCTCCATGGATGGAGCTATTTATCGTGGAAGTTGAAGCAAACTTTCCTCTTACACTTACCAATGAAGTATGTACTGCTTGCAGCAACAAATGAAGCAGAATGACTTCGGGAGATCATGCATAATCTTTTCCTTGTTCGTGTGCAGATTCCAGCGATACCGATATACTACGACAACTAGGTGACTATAGTAGTGGCAGTAAATACTTTGTTCAATGGGAAGAAGAAGAGGACTGTGAGATTGTGTCACACAACACTAAATGAGTGCATCTCTGTTGATATAATTGAAGTGATTGATCTCCGCAGCCAGGAGAACCTGCTAGATTGATATACTAAGGGTCAAGCACTAGCTTGACGAGGACAAAAAAGGCTTAAATGAATTTTGATGTAATGTCTTTATAATTCTACTATAAAATGTTTTGCTATTAGTTCAAAGAGAAATCTATTAGGCATTTCATTTTTTGTTCAAAGAAGGATCATATACTGGAATGCATTAGGTACAGAGGTTTGTCCATTGGGACATTTGTGGAATTGGATCCCTGAATCTCTGTAGTCTACGTGTTGCTTAATATAAATAGAAAGTCTCGTGGGAGGTTGGCTTTAAGCCTTAGTTCTTGAGCATTTGAATGCTCGGTGTGTTTAGCAGGAAGCACAAGTAGTTCAATACTAAAGAGGCTTAGTTCCTCATGTTATAATGAGGTGACACCATATGAGGTAGTGAGACCTCGGCTTCGGGCCATGACATTAGCGGCGTGGCACAGAGGCAGTTGACCTCATGTTGAAAGTTAGAGAGTTGTAGTACAAAACTACAAGAGGCTTTCTCTCGTGCTACAATGACGTGATACTACAATAACGTGATACCACATGTGATAGTGGGGCCTCGGCTTCGGGCCATGTCATAGTGGCGCAACATAAGTAGTTCAACACTAAAGAGAGGCGTAGTCCCTCATGTTATAGTGACGTAACACCACATGAGGTAGTGGGACCTCGACTTTGGGCCATGTCATTAGCCGCTTGGTCAAAGGCAGGTGACCTCATGCTGAAAGTTAGAGAGTTATAGCACAACACTACAAGGGGCTTAGTCCTTCATACTATAATGACGTGACACCACATGAGATAGTGAGACCTTGACTTCGGGCCATGTCATAGCGGCGTAGCACGGGTAGTTCAATACTAAAGAGAGCCTTAGTCCCTCATGTTACAGTGACATGACACCACATGAGGTAGTAAGACCTTGACTTCATGCCATGTCGTTAGTGGTGTAGCATAGAGGCAGTTGACCTCATGCTGAAAGTTAAGAGTGTTATAGCAAAATACTACAGTAAAGTTTGAAGAGGAGAGAGAGAAGAGGGGGAGGAGAGAAAATAAAAAAAAGATAATACAAGAGCTTAATCTCTAGGTTGCACCTCATATCTATTTATATTAATATGCATAATGATAAATATGCCACAACTACTTCATTGTACCCACATAATATAAATAACAATAATAACTCTAACACCCTCACTCAAGCTGGAGCATAGATATTAGACATGCCCACCTTACTACATAGTCAAAAAGTGGAGTATGAGCAAGTGGTTTGGTGATGATATCATCTAACTGATCCTCAGACCGACCATATGGAGTGATACTCTGTTCCTTCAGCAACAAATCACGAACAAAATGAGAATCCATCTCGATATACTTAGTATGGTTATGAAATATTGGGTTACTTGCGATGGAAATTGCTGATTGGTTATAATACATCTACATAGGGATAGGAACCATAAACCCTATTTCATGAAGTAGATATTGCACCCATATCATCTCAGAAGTTGTATGAGCTATCGCACAGTACTCGGCCTCTGCAATAGAACGAGCCCCAATATTCTACTTTTTACTATATCACGTCACAAGATTGCTATCCACAAATATACAATAGCTAGAAGTAGACCTTCTATCAGTGTGACTGTTTGTCCAATCAGCATCGCTGAGCTCTGTCACTGTGAGCAACTGGGAAGGTTTGTACAAAAAATTATCTCTACGTGCATCCTTCAAGTATCATAGAATGCGAGAGATAGCCTCCCAATGTGGTTGTTGAGAGATATGCATAAACTGATTAAATACTCCAACTGCATAGGTGATGTCTGGACGTGCAAAAGTAAGATATATAAGTTTTTCAACCATCTGTCTATAATGTCCAATATCCTCTAATAACTCTCTTCTGTCAGCATCAAGCTTGCTATGATAATCCATAGAAGTCAACTGGCCGACACTTCAACATTCCAGTCTCTTAGAGCAAGTCTAGAATATACCTGCGCTGTGACATATGCACACTTCTTAGATCGAGTAACCTCGATTCCAAGAAAATATCGAAGAAGACAAAATCCTTAGTATGAAACTGACGACTAAGGTCGGCCTTCAAGTCTGTAATCCTAGCATGATCACTCCCAGATATAATGATATCATCAACATAAACAACCAACACGATAACACCTGCTAAAGAAGAATGACAAAATACTAAATGATCTGATATGGTTCTTCGAAACCCATACTGAATGAGAATTGGACTGAACTTGTCAAACCAAGCTCGAGTTGATTACTTCAGCCCATATAATACTTTCTTTAATTGACAAATGAGTTTCCCACTTCCAGCCACAACATACCCCGGTGGTTGATTCATACAAACCTCCTAATGTAAGTCACCATGTAAGAAAATATTTTTTATGTCCAGCTAATGCATAGGCCATTGGTGATTAATCGCAATAGAGATAAGAATACTAACTCAATTCAACCGAGTCACTAGAGCGAAAATCTCCATATAATCCATAACATATGTCTAGGTATACCCTTTTGCAACCAATCGCGCCTTGAGATGCTTATCTGAACCATCCGGATGATACTTAACAACGTACACCCACCTAAAACCCACTAGTTGCTTACCAACAGAAAGTGATATAAGCTCTCAAGTTTGATTTTGATGTAAATCACACATCTCCTCATCTATTTTACTTTTTCAACCAAAAGATGGCATAGCCTGTTTGCTTATAATTTTGGGGATAGAAATGGAAATGGAAGACAACGAAACAACAAATATATGAAAAGATGGAGAAGCACAGCGTAAGAAAACATAATTAGAGATGAGATACTTTTTCTTTGTGGTACAAAGACAATTTTCTTTCTGTTGATAGGAGTAGAAACCACAAGCACGGAATCTAATTGATTGAGGCCTGAATTTTGCATAACCACTAGCCTTTCTTTAGATATCTGATAAACCTGTAAAAGAGGAATGGAGATAGAAATTGGTTCAAGAATGACTGAAAGTGGTACGGAAGATACCAAGTTTGATGGGAATAGAATAAGACGGTCTCTTGAGAAAAATGGGTAGACTCAAAGAAGGTAACATCTTCACTGACATAATACTTACGTGATTGTTGACTGTAACAACGATAACCTTTTTTAGTACGCGGATAATCAAGAAAGACACTTCAGAGATCGAGGAGCCAACTTATCTCGGTTAGGTTCCAAGTTGTAAACAAAAGAGACACACCCAAACACTCGAGTAGGTAAAGAAAAAGGAGAGACATCTAGATGTAAATGGAGAATGAGACTTGGTTATTCAATACAGATGATGGCATGCGATTAATTATATAACATGCAGTAAGTACGACATATATCAAATACTGTTGAGGGACATGCATATTGAAAATGAGAGTTCGAGCCATATATAAAATGTGTCGGTGTTTTCTTTCGGTTATATCATTTTGCTGAGGTGTGTGAATACAACTGGTTTGATAAATCATGCCACAATCAACATATAAAGTGTTCACAAACGATTGAGTATACTATAACGCATTATCATAACGCAAAATTTTGATGTGTTTGTCAAACTTAACATATACTTCATTATAAAATGTGGATAACACATTTGAAAACTTAGATATTTCTTTCAATGAATAACACCAAATTATTTTGAAATAATTATCAACAAAAATAACAAATACTGAAATCCTTTCGAGCTTCTGACTCTAGACGGATCCCAAATGTCATTATGAACAAGTTCAAAATATTGCAACTGGCGACTCTCAACACGATAAGGAAAAGAACTACGGTGATGCTTGCCTAACTGACAAGACTCAAATTCAAGAACAAAAATATGACTCAAACTAGGAACAACATGACGCACCTTAGCCAAAGTCGGATGGCCCAAACGAAAATGTCATTTCAATAGAGAAGTAGATACTGAAGCGAAAGCCTTTCTAGGTAATCGAAGTAATACATTCCATCTCTTTCATGTCCCGAACCATTCATCTTCTTTGACCCAAGGTCCCGAACCATTCATCTTCTTTGACCCAAGATCCTGAAAACCACAAAAATTGGAAGAAAATATTACAGAATATTAAAGAGATTTGGTCAACTAGCTCACAGATAGAAAATTAAAAGAAAAATTAAGCACATATAATGAATCATATAATAACAGTAATTGAGTAGGCTGAATGACACATTTACCAAGCAAAAGACGAGTATGTCCATCAGCCAAGATAATGTTAAGTTTTATAGGACTATGATTATTAAAGAGAGTTTATACAAGACATGTGAGAACTTGTTCCTGAATTGATAACCCAAGTGGTGAATGGTGACTGGGTTGCCAGAAATGTAGGAATACCTATATGTGCCATGGTTGTAGTAGGTTATGAGGTGGTACTAGCAAGCACATTCAACTTTTGCAGGATCTGTTTAAATGGAGATGAGATATCGGAAGTTGAAGTCTAATTGAAACCGGAAGTATCATCTTTAGGAGCAGAAGTTGTGACATAGGACTTGCATATTTCAAGTGCATATTATGGTTTACCCCACTTATCCCAATAGTAGTAGTCTTCGATGTGACTGAATATTCTACAATAGTTACACTTCTGTGGTTGACCACAGCCACTACCACTACCACTACAACTACCACTGTCTCTACTACCACGACCACTACCTCGACCAAAACTACCACCACTATCTCTATCACCACGATTACCTTCACAACCAACAACACTAGTAACTAAAGCAAAAGAGTCATTACTTGGCACCACAAAAATCTGGCCGAGAAATGAACGGTTGAAACGAAAGAAGGTATCTGCCACCATTGGTAACTGCTCTCCAGTAAAGATCTGAGCCTTATAAGGTTCGAGTGCAGGATCCAAGCTGATTAGGATAAGTAAAACACGAAAATCTTTCTTCTGTCGATGAGCTTCCTTCATATCAGTAGTAACATGATGATATTGCAATAGTTTCTCCTACAAAGCCTTATTTGAAGCCAAATATTTATTCACATTCTTTACATTCTGCTGTGTATTAAACAATAACTCGTACAACTCATAGATACGTGCCACATTCCACTTCTGCGCATATGATTCTTCTATAGATGTCCAAATATGTTTGGAGGATTCACACACTGAACATTAGAGGCGATATACGACGCTATACTTTGACACAACCGTGACATAACATATGCTTCTATACTCATCCAATCATCATACTCAACGGACATTTCAGGAGGGCATTCTTCCGTCAAAAACTTCAACTTCTTTGCCCTTAACACTACTTTGATATACTTGGACCATGCAAGCTAGTTTGCACCATCGAGTTTCAACACTGTAATTGATTTTCTCAATTCATCATTATGAGTAACAGTAAAAGGAGGACCACCCCTACCATCACTACTAGTACTATTAATCTCGCCAAATGATTCAGTTTCCATCATACTTGCAGATGCAACAAAAAGATGTGATATCTGGAGCTTTAGATCTCACAACGAACCGCAATCGACAACGAATAACTAACGGCGATATATGAAAATCCTAGATCTCCCAACTAACGACTATCAACCACCAATACCGAGATCTGTAGAAACCCTAGATTTCATAAACAAACCACGAACAACTACGAACAATAAACGACGAATCATGAAAAATAGACAAAAAATGTAGCCATCAAACAATGTCCAATTTTTTTCTTGGCTACCGCCCTGAACCCCACAATGAGGGGCTATCGCCCCTGAACACCCCTCGAACTCCGTCGAGTTCGATCGGTGACAGTGTGGATAGGATTTGCAAGCATCTACAAGTTGCTTTGATACCAAGTAAAGTTTGGAGATGAGAGAATGAGAAAGAGGAGAGATAGAAGAGAAAAAAAGAAAAGAAAAGAAAAGAGGGTATAAGAGCTTAATTCCAAGCTTGTACCTCATATCTATTTATATTAATATGCATGATGATAAATACATCTATAACTACTTCATTTGTACCCACATAATATAAATAACAATAATAACTCTAATAACTACAAGAGGCTTAGTCCCTCGTACTACAATGGCATGACACCACATGAGATAGTAATACCTCGGCTTCGGGCTATGTCATAGCGGCGTAGCACCGCAAAGGGTAGGTAGCCTCTTGCGGGGATGTAGTACAATATTGTAAAGAGGTTAGTACCTCATGCTACAGTAGGGTGAGACCACATGAGGTAGTGAGACCTCGGCTTTAGGTCATGTCATTGCGACGTAACACCGCAAGGAGTCCGATAGCCTCATGCTGGGATATTAAACTCTCTAAGGAAAGTACTCACCAGTGTATAGAAAGAGATATAGGCTGTTTCTTAAGAAAAACTTGTAGACACCCAAGATACATATGCAGAAACTAAGTTAGCAGAGGGCCTTAACATGCGACCAATGGCACGATTCATACAATTGTGTGCGTAGGAAGAATTGTAGCTATAATACTGATTTCAAGGCTTAGTCAATTATGTATCATATAATAGTTCTACCTATGTGTAAAGATTCCAGTAAGCGACATCTATCCTAATGTACAATTTACAATCACTGTAAGGAACATTCATTCACATATTGAAATATGTGGTGGACTATTGGAATTTCTTGGGTTTGATCACTAGTGACCTGGTCCCACCATTCCATTTTGAGGTAAACCCCAAGTGTGTATTTCAATATTTAGTCATTCATTTATTGACTTGTACACATGAGGAGTATTAGCTCAAGTGGTTGGTATGGTAGGGGGTTTACTTGTGGGCTAAGTTCAAATCCCACATCAATAATTTACTTTTGTCATCATTTTTTGTAGAAATCCCTTTGGAGTTGGGCCCCAGAGGAGCCTTACTCGGATTCGGATGTGAACGAATGGCGTAAAGTGGCACTTTATAATTTATTGCATTTGCTTTTCCCTATCACAGAAATTGTTCTTCTATTTGTGCATTTTATAATTTATTGCACTCACTTGACATGTGCTTCAAGCTCATCAAATCAATATGCCATCAGTAGGGAAGCTTTCACTATTTTGAACCATAATTATGATAAAAGATCTGAATAAAGATATTGAATAGAGAGGTTATTTGTTATATGTTTTACACTGTTATTGAAGTGGTTTAGCCAGTGTTCTGAGAACTGAACCAGACTGGCCGGTCCAGCCGGAAAAACCATGAACCGGCAGGTAGACCGGTTCTCCAAAAGCCAATAACCTGTTTTCACGTTGAACCATATGAAACCGGAAGAGCAATTTAAAACAATTTGAACCAGCTAGTGAACTGGACCCGGTTCACACGGTTTTTTATGTTTTAGGGCTTATCAGCCATAATGACTTTCCAATTTTCAAGTAAATGAGATGTTTAAGCCCAGAGATTATGGCAGGAGACAACCTGCATGTAATCTCAAATAAATATTCAAAATTTTAGAAAGCTCGTTAGTTATATGATTCATTCCATCAAATGTTATTGCCAATTTCCAAGTAAAATACGCATCCTTACTATAGTCAATTAATTAATACACCTACAGCCTTCCAATTGGGGAGTTGTGCTAAAAAAATTAATGGTACATTTTTTTACTTTTCCAATTATATTTACTTGCATAATATTGTAATAAAAAATGACTTATTATTGTAGACATATCTATTTTATTTGATTTTCCATGTTATATTTGTAATATGATTATTGAATTTGTGGAGAAAATATTATTTATGATAGGTCATGATGGTATTTAAGAAAGAAAAAACTATTTATCATGAAATATATTGAAATTACAAGGATAGTGTGAACTCAATTCGACCCCAATTGGACCTTTGAACCTTAAACCACTCTCTTTTCTGGTCCGATGACTGGTTCGGTTCTCAGAACATTGGTCTAGCAATGTTTGCTCACTTATCTTATTCTTGTATTGCTCAATGAGGTGTTTCTTCTCCTTTTGTCCGGTTTACAGTGTGTATTGTATTTTTTTCATTGCAGAAAGAACTCAATGGAATTCTCAAGGATTACGTTGGTCGTGAGAGCCCGCTATACTTCGCCGAACGCCTCACTGATCATTACAGGAGATTCAATGGTGAGGGTCCGCAGATTTATCTAAAGAGGGAAGATCTCAATCACACAGGGGCACACAAGATAAACAATGCTATTGCTCAAGCTTTACTAGCCAAACGCTTGGGAAAGAAACGCATAATTGCTGAAACAGGAGCTGGTCAGCATGGAGTTGCAACTGCTACTGCATGTGCAAGGTTCGGTCTGGAGTGTATTATCTACATGGGTGCCCAAGATATGGAGAGGCAGGCTCTTAATGTTTTCCGGATGCGACTTCTTGGGGCAGAGGTTAGGACTGTGCACTCTTGCTGATAGCATACTGGGCCTTTCTGGCATTGCATATATAAACTTATCAAATGAAAATTATCATGGTTTGGAATTTTGTATTATCTTAGACTTCTAAAAATAATTAGGGTAGCCTGCATCTTTAATCAGTATGCAGAGTATAACTTTTCAATTTTGTTGACTGCTTTAAGTGTTTTTCCTATGAATAGTCAGGTTAAATCATTCATTTGCATTAGAAAAAACTTTAAAGAACTGTGAAATGTATTTATTATGTTTCTTGACTGTAAATTCTTGATCTTCACATTTGGTTTGGGCTTCAAGAGCAATACTATATTGTTAGATTGTAAAATATAGACATGATAATTGGATACTTATTCTATAGCAGCAAGGGGTCTTTGTCAAGTGTTTTCATTATTCTTCCAAGGTAGAAATCTGAGTTGCACATAGTATTTCTTTTGGGACATTAGATGTGGAACAACCCTAATTTGGAGTGTTGTGCAATTTAAAACATTGTCTAGAATTTTTTGTAAATGTTTACGTCTTCATGATTTCACAAATCTGTGGTATTGAGTTTCAAATTTTGCTTTATGTAGGTTCGAGGAGTTCATTCTGGGACAAAAACTCTAAAGGATGCTACATCAGAGGCCATTCGAGACTGGGTGACTAATGTTGAGTCAACCCACTATATCCTGGGGTCTGTTGCTGGTCCTCATCCTTACCCAATGATGGTTAGGGACTTCCATGCCGTGATTGGTAAAGAAACAAGAAAGCAAGCAATGGAGAAATGGGGTGGAAAGCCAGATGTCCTAGTTGCGTGTGTAGGTGGGGGTTCAAATGCCATGGGACTATTCCATGAATTTGTTGATGATAAAGATGTTAGAATGATTGGAGTGGAGGCATCCGGGCATGGTTTAGATAGTGGTAAGCATGCAGCAACCTTGACAAAAGGAGAGGTAGGGGTTCTGCATGGGGCTATGAGCTATCTGTTGCAAGACGATGATGGACAAATAGTTGAGCCTCATTCTATTAGTGCTGGGTAAGTATGGGCCGAAAATGTTCATTTCTTTAGGTTTACGGTTTCTTAACTGATTGTCAATTTGTACTTGCATGATCATTCTGATATGTTTCCTCTTTAATTATTAGTTTGGACTACCCTGGTGTTGGGCCAGAGCATAGCTTTCTAAAGGACATTGGACGAGCTGAATACCATAGTATCACTGACCATGAGGCTTTGGAAGGTAAATTTAAATATAATATCTAATTCCGATTGATTTTCCATGCATAATTTTTTTTACGAGTATGTCTAACTAGGCGATCCAATTTTTTTGTTTATGATGGATATACCAAGGGTCCACAAAATAATTTTGTCTAACTGTAGTTTTGGATTTGGTATGACCTCATTATTTCAAATTTTGTGGATCAAAAGTTTTTGAATAAACCATAAAAGCATGCTATAGTAAAGAAGTACTAAAACTACAAAGAAAGTTTGTAGCCTATATATTCATTTGTGCACTCATATGCAAGTTGATGTAAACCAATGTAATTAATGTATTCTACCGAAGAACACAAATTTGATTTAGCTATAGTAAAATATGTTGAGACTATTGAGTAAAGTAACATAAGCTCTACTAGAATTTCTGGTGTCTAATTGGTTTTAAGCATTTAGGTTTTCCATTTGCTGATGCACGGCTTCCTAAGGAATTTATCTTTATCTAGAAGATAAAATCTGTCATGTCATAGATTGGAGATTTTGGTTCTTTTGAATTGAAACCCTGGCCTTGTGTTCCTTGCTATATTTTTGCACCCTCAAGAGCACTGTTTGTAGATTCAGTCCACTCCTTTTGCCGTTTGTAGAATGTATTTGGATGTCAATTCCATCATCAATTAGAGATTCCATCAATCTTTCCTCTCTCCAACTGAAGTCTATTAAACATTGAACCTCTTCATTTTGCAGACCAAATGCGTCCTTTAGTAACCCTCTAACCTTTCTACCAATTTCTATCCCTAATGATAAACATGTTTCATGACGTCTTTTTTATTTTACCATCAGACTGTTGGATGAAATATAGTTGGTACTTAGTACCTAGGCAGATAGTTCTACCATACCAAAGTGGATTTCAGCAATTTACAATGGAAAATCAGATGTCGAGGTTGACCTTCTTTCTGGATCATGAGCTTTGACTAAATATTAGCATATGCCTATAAGAACTAAGGCAATAGTGTTAGGAATCATTCGAAAGCTGGTTGATGGCAGTGAAAGGAACTCTGAGGTTTGTAACTAACGGAAAAATCTATGGATAGGCAGGAAAGGGGTGTTTAAGTTGACACTCGCCACGTGTGTTAAGTGTCCAAGTTTCCAGAAGTATACGACACAGTAAACTTCCTAAACATGACACTCGGAATCGCTATAGTATGTGAGAACACGGCAATTATATGAAGATGTTAAAGCATGTGTATGGACATGTTTAATAAGGATGGCCTGCATAACCGATTGCCCCAAGTTATTTTCTTTGTTTTATTGTAAACACTAAACATATAGGTAAAATTATGATAGGATCTTGACGAAGACTGTCTGTAGTGTGTCATACAAGTGGGTGAAAGTGCCAATAAGTCCATGTGTTTGAAACATTGAAAAATTGAGATTTGGACTCTCCTGGTAACACTAAAGGAAATGCCTGAGATGAAATGAAATCATACATTTAGAGGAGGTTTGAAGTGATTTAAAACGAGCACAATGCAGAATCAAATCAACCAAGCTTTCAACATCTAAAGGCCAGTGTGTCTGGAACTAGATATATTTCAAGTTTCATCAGAAGCATCTAAAGTTGCAACCGCTCTCTGCAGCACAATTCAAGAGTAAGGATATCTTGAAGTTTCTTTGGGACGACATAAAAGAAGAAAAGTGCAATCTTTACTAATATTTCAGTTGAGTATAATAATTTGATGTATTAGCATGATTATATTAAATCCTCTTAGTAAATTGTACTTGCAACCCTTCAGAAACTATCCTCTTGTGACAGATTTTGGCAATGATCTCCGTTGTTTCTTTATAGAAGTTAATATATTTATGTACAGTCCCTTTATCTAGGATAGGCAGAAGTTTCCACACAAGTACAAACTCTTTGGAGATTATCAACATAAATATGCAGTTACAAGGAAGCAGCTTAAGACCTAAGTTTGGTGCATAATGCAAGAGAGACCGACTTTTGAAATTAGCTTTGAATATGTTATGTCGTTGGTGCATTTAGACTACACATGGTTCTTAATTTCGCCAATACAAAACCGATAATATCGACAAATCCGATACATATATCAGATATTCCAGCGATATGCCTGTTTATACTAGCCGTGAAGTTGAAATTACCAGAAATATTGGAATACCAGTATTGGTTACTAAGAACCATGATTTCATCTTGCTATATGATATTTTCTTAAATAAGTGGACGCTTATACTTGTGCAGGATTCTTGTGTTCAGATGTAATCACAACCTACATAATTGTTACTGTCTCAATTGCTTGCCGCCCTTTTCCTGAGATTCTCAGGTCACGATTCTGGGGAGTCGCTCGTTTTAATTTCGCTTATATGTACTCGTTGATGCAGACTAGCTGTTTACAGTAACCTTCTTTAATGCCTATCCTCTGACTGATCTTTTGGTCAGCACTTGTTTGTCGGATAGACATGCTGCATGTCGCAGATTATTCCTACATTTCCTCTAATTCACTTATCTTCTTGGGTTTTTACTGATCGATTCTATTTAATATCAGCATTCAAGCGGCTGTCTCAACTGGAGGGGATTATCCCAGCTCTGGAAACTTCGCATGCAATTGCTTATCTGGAAGAACTCTGCCCCACGCTACCAAATGGAACAAAAGTAGTCCTCAACTGCAGCGGAAGAGGCGACAAGGATGTCCACACTGCTATAAAGCACTTGAAAATCTGAAT
This sequence comes from Iris macrosiphon, assembly GCA_036927795.1. Classification (NCBI taxonomy): domain Eukaryota; kingdom Viridiplantae; phylum Streptophyta; class Magnoliopsida; order Asparagales; family Iridaceae; genus Iris; species Iris macrosiphon. Next base: position 179,861,978 of record JAYESA010000009.1, read on the forward strand.
GTTCATGAATCTCCGTAATCTCATGCTGGTGATCAAAAAGTTAAATCCTCATTCCAGTTGAGTTTAAGTTCGTTCGTTCCAAATTTAACATAGTTTTGGTTTTGTGGGGTTTGTGTGATCATCTTGCTCTCGGGGGAAGTTCATATCTTGAAACAATCTGAATGAAATCGGCTTATCTACAACAAGGGGCATTACTATTAAGCTTTATAGAGGGAAGGAAGCATAGGAGCAGCATAAGAAGAAGAAGAAGAAGAAGAAGAAGAAAGGCATAATGTATTTATTTTGATGGCTGCAATATGTTGTTCTTTGTGAGAAACATAGCCTGCTACTGGTATTTCAATATGCTAGAAGTTTTTTCAACTGAAACATGTCAGCATAGTTCTCAATAAGTATCCCTTTCAACATATTCAGAACATCCCTTATAAATGTGTTTTTCTTGTTATAATATTCCTCTTTGAAGCTCCTGTTATTTTTTTCACTTTTGTACATCGGACATTTTGTGTTTTAGATAAAGAGCATCTTAGGTTTTTTATTAAGAGATTACTGACTCATTTTTTTTTTTGGTTTTACAGTTTGATGTGATTTCAAAGTATATATATTATAGAGGCTATTATAATGCAGTGTTAAAATCATATTACTCGGCTTACAGCTTGCCAAGTAATCTTTAACAGCCTAGGTCTTGAGTATAATTTCATGTAGGGCTGGTCAGGACAAATGTCGTGTCAATAAAACATACAAGCTGTTACTAGCGAGAAATTATTAGGTGAATTTGGTTTACCATTCATTCTATGGGCATGGTCGTGGTCACTCATACCTGACATAGAAATGGATTGAGTGACCAGGTCATAGCTTGAAAAATTTGATCCGAGATGCTTTCTACCTAAAGATACTTGCAAAGCTAGAACTCCAAAGTGAGACATGCTGTCAAGTAGGCTGGCCTGATACGAAATTTGGGTTGTTCGGGTCGGACCTCTCGGGCCCATGTACTGGGCCTCTCGGGCCCATGTACTGTAGGAGGCTGATCCAGGTCTAAGGATGAAAAATCTCAGTCTGGTACGTGTCCCACGACACGGTGGACTTCAGGTTGGGCCTAGGTTGGTTCGAGCATGGGCTAAATAAAAAAATCAACCAATATAAAAAAAATTCTACTATTACTAGGAAAATATATTTTTCACTGTATATAGATGATTAATTAGTTTCTATCAAACAAATAACTATTTAACTTGATATTATTTTTTTACTATATTTAGGTGATTAATTGGTCAATATAAAAAATATTTTATTGGTCAATATAAGAAAATTATTTTTCTCTATATCTAGGTGATTAATTAGCAAACCTTCAGCTTCGGATCGGACTGGGCCCCGGGTCGAGCCGGATGTCACTCCCCTTTAACCTTGCTTTGGCGCATTTCTAGTGCATTTTCTTGCTTGGCGCACTTTGGCGCGTTTTTCTCGTGTGCCCGGTCGATTTTGAGGCCGGTATACACTTGTTGGGTTAGGGTTGTGATGTGTGGCTTGGATCGGTTAGGTGGGATCCAACGGTTCACATCCAACCCTTGTGTAATACCCCGTTACGCTCAAGCGGACTGCCGATTCAAACGGCAAAAGTGCAACGTTCCGACCCGCTTTGCTTCAGCGAGAATACTTGTTTGAGGCAAAGGATATCCATATTTACCCCTTCAGGAGTTCGGCTTAGGCTTTCAGAGGCTCGCTCGAAGTATCGCTCAACCGAGGCGAATCATCGCTAAGGTGGGTGGCTACGGTGAACTTGTCTTTGCTTAACCAGCACACTTAAAATATGGAACGATACAGGCTAGTCGCTAGGTGAATCACCCACTGCATGCTAATAAGAATACAAGGCACCTAGCTAAGGGAATAATCCCAACTTGTATTGCTTGTACTAGAACATGAAAATGAAACATTGCTTATATATATAGACCCTCGCATGCTACCAATGCCTCGTGCAACTAGACCCGCTATGCCTCGAGTAGAACGATATGTATATGCTATTCTTAGTGCACTGTTTACTTGTTTACACTATATGACCCTAGATCATATCGCTGAAGTCCCTTTACGGTTTCACTCATCGGCTTACCTTCGGCCCCGAGCTAACGTGAATGCTTATGAATGCAATGCTTGCCTGCTTATATGTTAACTTGTGATTATTGCCTCGTTTCAATGCTTGTCGCATAAACTACGCCTCAACCGTGTAACAATGTGCATGTCATGCATTCATCTAGTTCTCCTCGGAAGACTATCTAATAGTCATTCCGTGCAAGTATGAACATGAAGGTATCTGGGACCGTTAGGTCGCCAAGGCAATTCCCGAACTAAGGGCTTGCATCATGTCAAGTAAAGAAAGAATCGTAGCTCATGAAGCAAGACATATTCAGTTATTCGGATTCCTTGCAGTCTCTCTCGAGCGGGCGAGAGGGTGTATGTGCTCTTATTGCTACATCCATCTCCGCCCAAGAGACTATGCATCATCCAATGGCTAAGTGAATCAAGAATAAACATGATATTCATGAATCCAGTGAATCTGAAACCCAAGATTTGCATGTCGCGGACAACTTGGAAACATGGTACAGTTTCGCGGACGGTCACCGGGGCACTGGGGCCGATCTGACGGAACTTCATGATAGTCTCTCGAGCGGGCGGGTTGGTACGCTTCGCCTCGAGAACCTAACGTTGCATACCACTCTCGCCCAAGACTAAAAATTGGTCCTTTATGGCTATGCCAGCGACTCATGTTCATATAGATAAGTTATCCTCGCTTAGCGGCAATCCGTGTGCGAGTCATTGCATCACATCGAGAATAACTGAACACCTGAACAATCATAACACACTGGTACATATGGAGCACTTGAACATCTTATCCAACACACCTGATATCTCGTGTAACTCGTGCACCAGAAGCGTAATCTCGCTCATAACACAGTGTTTGCATATGTTATTGCCCCTGAATGTTTATACATGCTCGTGCTTGAATTAACTTGGTTTGCCTTGGACAGGAAGGACAATGGTAAGTTGGTAAGTCTCGCCGTGTTTCCTCTTATGTCGCACAGTGCACTGCCACACGAGTTAGGCTATTCAATCTTTTCCATAAAACTGATCCTAAGGCAACTAGAAAGACAAACTAATAGTTGATGTACGAAACCTATATTACGTATTTGAATTTGTTGAGCGGGCGAGTAGCCTCCCCACCAGTGCATTCGTGTATTGATAATCCACCAGATTGTTTGCAGGGTGCGGGAGAACCTCGTTCGGTGCGGATGCCTCTTTTGTGCGTGCTAAGACGTGGAGTTCACTCTGAAGCCTTGGAGCATTGCGATCCGGAACTTAAGCACCTATACAAGATATAATGTTGGAACATCGCATGTATATCATTCCACAAATGTAGCCACTTGGCACGCTTTTACTGTTTCAGAGAGAGAGGCTTGAGAGACTTGAAATCTCGGCTATACGTCGCATGTAACACTTGTTTATATCAATAAAGAGTTTGTTTTACTTCAACTTATGTTAATGCTTCCGCTATTGTTGACTCAGTGAACTTGTTACCAAATCGCCTATGCGTTTACAATTCTGCTGCACTCGGACAATCTGTGCGACTATGTGGCTTAGACCTCTTACCGCCAGCCAACGAACCACGGCCTTGCACGGGCGCGGTTCACGCTCGTGCGGCATCACGCCCAGATGGGTCAAGCGATCGTCCCACGGGAGCGCTGGAGCGATGGTTCTCGCCAATCCGATCCGGACGGAACTTCATGATAGTCTCTCGAGCGGACGGGTTGGTATGCTTCGCCTCGAGAACCTAGCGTTGCATACCACTCTCGCCCAAGACTAAAAATTGGTCCTTTATGGCTATGCCAACGACTCATGTTCATATAGATAAGTCATCTTCGCTTAGTGACAATCCGCGTGCGAGTCATTGCGTCGCATCGAGAATAACTGAACACCTGAACAATCGTAACACACTGGTACATATGGAGCACTTGGATATCTTATCCAACACACATGATATCTCGTGTAACTCGTGCACCAGAAGCATAATCTCGCTCACAACACAGTGTTTGCATATGTTATTGCCCCTGAATGTTTATACCTGCTCGTGCTTGAATTAACTTGGTTTGCCTTGGACAGTGAAGGACATTGGTAAGTTGGTAAGTCTCGTCGTGTTTCCTCTTATGTCGCACAGCGCACTGCCACACGAGTTAGGCTATTCAATCTTTTCCATGAAACTGATCCTAAGGCAACTAGAAAGACAACCTAATAGTTGATGCACGGAACCTATATTACCTGTTTGGATTTGTTGAGCAGGCGAGTAGCCTCCCCACCAGTGCATTCGTGTACTGATAATCCACCAGATTGTTTGTAGGGTGCGGAAGAACCTCGTTCGGTATGGATGCCTCTTTCGTGCGTAGTAAGGCATGGAGTTCACTCTGAAGCCTTGGAGCATTGCGATCCGAAACTGAAGCACATATATAAGACATAATATTGGAACATCGTCTGTATATCATTCCACAAATGTAGCCACTTGGCACGCTTTTACTGTTTCAGAGAGAGAGACTTGAGCGACTTGAAATCTTGTCTATACGCCGCCTGTAACACTTATTTATATCAATAAAGAGTTTTTTTTACTTCAACTTGTGTTAATGCTTCCGTTATTGTCGACTCAGTGAACTTGTTACCAAATCGCCTATGCGTTTACAATTCTGCTGCACTCGGACAATCTGTACGACTCTGTGGCTTAGACCTCTTATCGCCAGCCAACGAACCATGACCTTGCACGGACGCGGTTCACGCTCGTGCGACATCACGCCTAGATGGGTCAAGTGATCGTCCCGCGGGAGTGTCATGCCCCAGTCCCAAAATACGTAGGACTAGGAACACGTAAGCATGCCAGCCGTATGTATATGGCAACGCCAATATATGGATACCATAATACACACGTGCGCTGTAATATGAATATAAACTCACATGTGGTATATATAATGTCACAAGTCATAGATATGCTAATCTCATCCACACAACAAGTCATAGAAAATAAATACTAACTAGAATAATGAGTCTGAAATATCAAAAATAATAGTCGGGTGGAGACAAATCCACTACCAAAGACTATATCCAAAACTAAAATGAGAGAGGAGTATAAAATCTCCAATATAAAATAATGTGATGACGGAAGTGTATCAGCTAAAAAGAATCCATCGCTAGATGTAATCAAAGATGCTCAGAAGGTAAGACCTCCTCGGCAGACAGTAATGCATCAGGTCCAGGCCCGTACTCCTGTGGATACTCCTGGTCGTCTATACCTAGCAAGGGACCAGGTCCTCAGAGGGACATAACAAAATACATATAAGCAAGCCAATTTGAATACAGTGCACATGCATAATGTTTGAAAATATATAAGTACGCTGTACAAGATAATCTATATGGATGCAAATGAGGACAATTTTTTGACGTATGGGCAAGGGTAGGCTACTCGATCTAAGCCTCACAACTCACACACCCGTCTAGAACATCATCAGTCGACCTACCGCGGGGGTAGCGACCCTCGTGACTCCATCAATCGACATACCGTGGGGGTAGCGACCATCGGACACGACCACCATAGTGCGTGCTAGTTACTACGGTTTTACCAGAGTGGTTAAAGCCCATACGCCTACTGATTGTCCTCTATGATACTAAGTGTCAAGTGTGTGTCAACATATCTAATATATAGTAATGACTGAAAGAAACTACACATGCAATGAATAAACAAAAATGCAATAAATATACAGAAATATACTAAGCATGCAAAATACTGTAAGCAATTTGGTAAGATATCTTGCCTGGCAAGAAAGCTGCAAAATGTAATGTCCCGATGTCACGCACGCAGGAGTAGAAACTGCGGCCTCAGAATGAACGTCTCCGAATGCTGAAATAAACATCATCAACGTTTCCATAATAAGTAAAATAGCTAAAAAGCACATCCCTTTCGTCCAATTTGGACACAGGGACAAAACGGTAATTTCGGGAAAAAGTGGGGTCCACGTGTGGCCCACTTTGCACCGAAAAATGTGCCAAGGGTAACAGTCTCTAAATGGGATAAATTATAGGTCAAACAACTCTAAATGTCAATACGAACCCAACGGTATCTCCAAATGTGAATTCCGATGGGCCGAACACAAATTCGCCCAAAAAGTCAACTGTGGGGCCCGCCAATTGGCGACTTGGTCAACTGTCTCAGAATTACGTGAAAATTGGGTCACAGGACCAGCGTGTTACCACGAGTCCAGCGGAGCAAATTTCGTCACAATCTGACGAGCGTGCACAAAATGCGCACAATTTTCACAAAAGTTGTGACACGGAGTTTGTCCGCGGATACGGGCTGATTTCGACGCGCACACGCGTCCGAATCAGTTTCCGCGAACTCTAACGTGTCCGGATATACTGCGCGCACCGTTTGGTACACTTGGTACACGACAGGACGGTCCCGTTTGGCGGGACGCACTCCGTTTCACAACTTTTGAAAATCTAAAAAAAATGTGTTTACGGGGGTTTCCATCGAATTTAATTCTACCTACAGCAGTTAATAATCTAGGGTTATTTAACAGAAATTAAACTAGGTCAATTGGTCTCCGCATACCAAAAAGAATCATCGAATTCGGATCTCTGTGGTGGGAGATACGAATCTGGGAACATAGGTGATCACCGCAGTTTTCTGCGATCCCAGAAATTGGTCTTTTTTTGCCAACTTTGACGCTGTTTTCGCCTATGGTTATGCGTTGTTCGAGGTCTACTATCAAACATGTATTGGAGAGGGTTAAGGGGTGAACGTACCGGTGAAGGCGGAGGGGCGTTTGGTTGAGCGAGGTGACAAAAAACTGCGTGGAAACACAGATACCTCGCTGCTGAATTCTGCAGTTGCGGTGTCGCGCGGGGTCGCGGTCGTAGGGATTGGTTTGGACGGCCTGGCGCGGTTCTCCGGCTGCAGTGGCGGCGACGTTCAGGTCTAGATGAGAAGAGAAAGAGATTGGATGATCTAGGGTTAGGGTTTTAGGATGAAAAGGATGAATATATAACAATGGGAGAGGGTTGAGTGTTCGCTCGCGGGGGTGTAGTTTCGCGTATGGCCGGGTTGTGTCTTTCCTGTTGAATGTAATGGGGTGTGGGATGCTGGTTTCACGGGTGAACGGTCTGCTGGGCTCACATGCTGCTACCAAGGGGCGGGTGGTGTTTGTGCAATAGGGGGCGGCTAAGGATCCAGCGGGTTGGACTAGGTTAAGGATCCAATAGAGAATAAACTATTTTTCTTTTAAATATATATGTATATATATATATATATATATATATATATATATATATATATATATATATATACTCATAGAAAATTCTAGAATTATATTAATGCATACCATTAAGCTAGCAACTACTCAAGGGGTCTCCTACATGAAATAAATTCGAAAAAATTTCTAATGGCCCCATAAATCCCCTAAGTTCACCAACACCTAAAATAAAAATTAAATAAAATCTATTCTCCTAATTAGCCACTAATTACTACAATTAAATTAATAATTAACGAAAAAGGGAATTTACGGTTTTCTAGGATTAGGGGTTTTACAGGGAGCGCTGGCACGGTGGTTCTCGCCTAGCGGGGACGACCAATTAGCCTGCCACTACTAGAATAAGCGGATTTAGCGACATTTTTTAGCGACGACAAAGAAAATGTCGCTAATTTAGCGACTCCATTAAAAACCGTCGCTAGATGTCGCTAATTGGCGACATTTAGCGACCTTTAGCGACTTTTATTAAGTTTTTAAAAGATTAGTCGCTATAAGTTCAATTTAGGTCGCTAAACGTCGCTAAAATATTTCATTTAGCAACGTTTAGCGACGTATTTTGTGACGTATGTCTTTTGGACATTAAGCGACGTCATTAGCGACGTGTGTCAGACGTCGCTAAGTTAGCGACGTCATTAGTGACGTCGCTAAAACGTCGCTAAATTTGTTTCAATTAGGGCTGCTTTCTCCCATTTCTTTCGATCTCTCGCTCTCCCTCTCCCAAATTCGAAACTCGCGGCGCCCTCTCCTCCCTCCCGGCGACCCCCCTCCGGCAGCATCCTCCCCCCTCCTCCTCCTTCTCCTCCTCCTCCTCCTCCTCTAGGTACCCGCTCTCTCTCTCTCTCTCCCTCTCTCCCTCTCTCTCTCTCTCTCTCTCAGATACTGACATGACACACATACGTTACAGACTGACACAGACACGACACACACTGACACGACACACACACGTGACCTAGGGTTAAGGTTAGGGTTAGGGTTTTTGACCTGGGGTTAGGGTTAGGATTTTTGACCTGGGGTTCGGGTTAGGATTTTTGATCTGGGGTTAGGGTTAAGATTTTTGACCTGGGGTTAGGGTTTTTGACCTAGGGTTTCTGTGACATCTTGTTGAGATCTGCGACACACACACGTGACCATTTTTAGCACGCTTTTCACAGCTTTCTATTTATATTTTGATATATGTTGAGATCTGCGATAAAAATGACAACTTAAGGGTAAATTGTTCTAACTTTCTTAATACATGTCGGAATCAGATAAAACTTGTTCATATAGCTAGCTTAGATCATTTATGAACTTACCCATATGATACGTTGTTGATTTTGGATAAAAGCGTGCTGAAAATGGCGAGGAATCCCGAACCCTAGAATCAGTATTATAGCGTATAGCTTCTCCTTGACGGTGATGCACAATTATAATCATATATATATATCCTACTTTGCTTATTCTATGTGACTTCAAATATAGATTACCTAGCCAACTAATTGTCAGCTTCTTCTTTAGAGAATCACACTGTATGTAATAATTTATATCATTTTTGCAGAAGTATCTAGAAATGGATATGAATTACTATCTGCGACATCGTTCGTAGATGTACAACCGTCATCCTGATGACATGTACGGTGTGGAGGATGAATTCATTGAGGGTGTACAACAGTTCCTGCAGTTTGCCAAGGCGTTCCCTCAGTACATGGACGGTACCAAAATTAAGTGTCCGTGTGTGAGATGTCACAACAGAAAATATCATCCAGAAGTGGAAGTCACATATCATTTGTACTCGAAGGGCTTCATGCGAATTACTATCAGTGGACCGCGCACGGAGAACTTGTGTCTCTAGCATCGGAGTCGGAGCCTTATGTGGAGTCGTATATGGATGTCCACGACCACGATGCTTACAACGACGGGTGGGTGAACATGGTTTATGATGCGACGGGGCCTAGTTTCAATCCGGACAATTATGATGCGGCGGGACCTAGTTTCAATCCAAACAATTATGATGCAGCTGAGGAGGCACCGAATGCCGATGCTGCAAAGTTTATCGAGTTGCTGGAGAATGTAAGGACTCCACTATATCCTGATTGTGAGGATCATTCACCGTTGGAGGTGGTTACAAGATTATTGAGCATCAAGTCCAATTTTAACATGTCACAAGAATGCTATAATCGACTAATCGATTTGATTATAGAGATCTTGCCCGAGGGTACAAAGTTGCCTAAAGACTTCTATCGATCTAAGAGGATGGTAAGATTGCTCTGGATGGGATACAAGAAAATTGATGCATGTCGCAACGGGTGCATATTGTACTACAAAGACGACAAGGATGAAGATGCGTGCAGATTCTGTAGTACTGATCGCTACAAGGCCACTGTTAAAGGAAAGTCCGTCGGTGCAAGGAAGCCTACCGATTCGATGCACTACTTGCCTTTGACGTCGCGGTTGCAGCGGTTGTTTATGGTTAAGGAGACTACAGTAAACATGAGTTGGCACAGGTGAAAACAGATCGAAGGAGTATTGGATCATCCATCCGATGGAGAAGCATGAAAGCACTTTGACCGAGAGTATCCAGATTTTGCTTTGGATCCTCGTAATGATAGATTGGGGCTCTCCTCTGACGGTTTTACCCCATTCGGACTTTCGGGCTCCCAGTATTTATGTTGGTCTGTGATCGTCACTCCGTACAATCTACCACCTTGGATGTGCATGAAGACTCCGTATATGTTTCTAACCGTTATTATCCCGGGTCCGAACAATCCTAAGAGGAACATCGATGTGTATTTACAGCCTTTGATAGATGAGTTGAAACAGCTATAGGAAGTAGGTGCCAACACGTACGATGTTTCTAGAAAGCAGAATTTTCAGATGAGGGCAGCACTTATGTGGACCATCAACGACTTTCTGGCCTATGGAATATTATCGGAATGGAGCACCCATGGTCGTCTCTCATGTCCGTATTGCATGGACCGTACTAAGGTTTTCCGTTTGAAACATGGAGGCAAATCGTGCTTCTTTAATTGTCATCGACAATTTCTGCCGTAGGATCATCCATACAGGAGGAACATGAATGCTTTTCGTATGGGAGTTGTGGAGAAGGCTAATCCACCGCCAGGGTGGCCCGGATACACGATATGGGAAGAGGTAAAAGGTTTACCAAGTGTTATCGAAGAGCCTGCTAAGGGGTACAAGTGTGACGGATTTGGTCGCACCCATAACTGGACGAAGAGGAGTATATTCTGGGATCTGCCATATTGGAGCACCAATATGATCAGACATAACCTTGATATTATGCATATCGAGAAGAATGTGTTTGATAACATAATTAATACTGTAATTGAGGTAAAGGGGAAGACGAAAGATAATCCAAAGGCCGGGTTGGACTTAGAAGAAATATGTAGACGTCCTGCATTGCATTTGATAGAGGAGGAAAATGGAAAGTTAAAGCAACCTAAGTCAGTTTTCTCACTGGAGAAAGAGGATAAAGGGAGACTTTGTAGGTGGATTCAGGGTCTAAAGTTTCCAGACGGGTACTTGTCGAACTTGAGAAGATGCGTTGACCTCAAAGAGAACAAACTGGCGGGTATGAAGAGCCACGATTGTCACGTATTCATGGAGAGGTTAATTCCGATTGTATTTCGGGAATTCTTACCGCAAGTCATTTGGGATCCATTGACAGAGCTCAGCATATTCTTCAGAGACTTTTTTGTACTAAGTTGCTCGTCGATCGTCTAGAAAAGCAAGAGAAGGACATTGCAGTAACACTATGTAAGCTCGAGAAGGTGTTTCCTTCTGGATTCTTCGACTCTATGGAGCATTTGCCAATTCATCTTTCCTATGAGGCACGTGTTGGTGGTCCTGTCAGTTATCGGTGGACCCCTTCGAGCGGCATCTGAATCACCTAAAGATAAAGGTAAAAAATAAGGCACGTGTTGAGGGCTCTATTTGTGAAGCTTATGTTCTCGAGGAGATTACAAACTTTTGCTCGACGTATTTTAAACCGCATGTTGATACTAATAGAACAAAAGCTCCGATAACCATTTGTCCTATCAAGTCTACGTACCATTTGTCCTATCAAGTCAGGCTCAGCTCGTGTACTTTACAACTTATCCTAGACGGGGGACAGCGAGGTCGGATTGGTGGGCAGTATGCAAGACTAACGCTAGAAATACCTTTGACATTGACGAAATAGCTTATCAGGAGGACGATCTACCTCTTGTAACAAATATTTTTGATGTGGACTCAACGGAAGTTACTCATTATACGAGTAATAATGTAGAAGATGTAGAATTATCCGAAGAGGAAGACGAAGACGAAGTAGATGAAAGTAAAGACAAGGAGGAGGAAGAGGGAGAGGAGGACGAGGAAGGCGAACAAGATGAATTTTCTGAAGATGATTGAAAATAAAATATTTTGCCTATAGAATGTAACTATATTTTGACTGTAGAATATACTATTTTAACGAATATATGTATTATATTTTGACTGTAGAATGCTGTGAGATATGCATCACATTTTGATTGTAGAATATACTATATATTTATGTTTTTCTATATTTATCATATGTTGTTATCAGGTATGACAGGACGACGCGGATGATTCGGCAGGTCCCGAGATAGACAAAGTGCTCCTCCGGTACTGCCTACTGTTGGTTCCGGATCGTCGTCGCCCAGTACTCCAGTATATCGATCACTCACATCTCTGACTGTTGGGACGAGTAGTTCCAGGCGTGATAGTACTCCCTCGTCTAGCGTTCCTCCTGCTGACGGAACCATGGAGACAGATGAGCATGTCGAGGAGGTCGTGCCCACGTTGTCCCAGCATCAGCAAGATCCTCCATGCGCACCTCCGGAGGAGACGAGAACAGAGATTTGGGCCGACGGTACAAAGTAAGTCAATTAGATGGTTTAGCAGCATATATATCGTGTATTTCTTTATTCATCATATATTGACTATTTTAATAAAAATAATTATCTCTGTATAGATATCGTCCATCGTCGGTTCAGAGACGCCTGGGCCTATTTCTGAGGAACAACTACGGTGGCCCTTGGATCAACTACTCTGAAGCTCCGGAGAATAGGAAGGCATTCTGGTTTGCGCACTTCCAGGTAAAAGTATATTAAATAAATCCTCTAATTTATGCATATTATATAACTTATTCGTAATGCTCACTTACTAAATTATTTATTGTAGCAAACGTATTTCTATCCTCTGCACCGGGCCGAGTTGATCGAGCGGCTGTTTCCTACCGTTACCGCCAAGCTTATCCAAGATGCTCTGGATGACCAGAAGGCTCGTGATCGTGCTGAAAAACCGATCCAAGGTTGGATCATGCCTGAGCAGTGGACTGCGATGAGGGCTAGATTCGACGATCCGAGCTACAAGAAAAGGTCTGAGAAGGCCAAGGCGGCTAGGCGGAATGCTGCCAAATGGTGTGGTGGCTCGATTCCGATGACGGAACATTTCCGTCGTTTGGTATGTTTTTTATTTAAGATATATTATTTTAATATAAGTACGATAAAATGGTAATAGGAAAAAATATTTAAGTTTAGTACTAAATTATATATTTTTAACAGGTACAGAGGGGTGAGGATGCAAACATGGTGACCGTCTTCTTGGCCACCCATCGTAAGGACGAAAATCTCATTGATGAGAGGGTATCGTAGATCTATGTAAGTATTACTTTACTTTGTGTTAATTTTAATATAACTTAGGCAATTATCGAGTTTCCAAACCTTTCCAGGCCGAGTATCTTAGGCTGCATGAGCGGGCGACTGCTAGTGCACCTACAGCTGAAGAGGCTGGTACTTCCTCGCAGCCCGCTCCAGCTCCGTCTGCGAACGACCTGTGGGTGACCGCAGCTGGTGGTCTCCAGAGGGGTACGTACTACAGTACGAGATCCTATGGCGCCCTGGTTGCAACGCAGTCATCTAGGGCCTCCCCGACAGCTGCACATTCCACACAGCCCTCGCAATCGTCGGCCAGAGTCCAGGAGGCCGTTGACCGTCAGATTGCGTCTCTCCGTGACGAGTTGCTGCGAAGGATGGAGGAGCAACCCCAGTCCCAGCCGCAGCCTGACGATCCGACGCTCATCGCACGATTCGATATGCTCGACCGCAGCATCACGGAGCTCCGGGATTTGACAAATAATCTTAGAGCCTCGACAAACCGCAACATCACGGAGCTGCAGGCATCATAGCTATCCGTGGGCGAGAGGCTGACGATGATGCAGGATTCAATAGTTAACAGCAGTACGAGGCTGTTATCTACCATGGATTCTTACAACCAGCGACTTACAGACTTGGAGCGGGTATGGCCTCCTGGTGCGCCTACATCGACACAGACTCCACCGACGTCACTGCCCTCTCCATCGACATCGGTGTCGATTTTACGGGAGCAGTATGAGTTATTCTTATCCTTCATGCGCACCGGTGGCCATCCTCCTGCAGATCCGTAGTAGTATAGTTGCTGGATATTTGTATTGTTTGTATTATTTAGGATGAGATTGTATGGATATATATTTGCCGTATTTTTTAAGATATTTGCGGGATGCTTTCTTTTCTGCAGATTTTATTATATTATTCATATTAAATATGTTATTTTACCGATGTTGAGTGTTCAACCTAAGGGGGTTGGCAAACCCAAAAATTCAATGGAGGGTTGCTCCGGGTCTATTTGTACAGATTGTGATTTAATAAACTGCAGGAATAATAGTTTGGAAAAAATTCAGTATTCATTTTTTTATTTTTTCTGTACAATTAGCGACGTTTTAGCAACGTTTAGTGACGTTTATACAAGTCGCTAAAGACGTCGCTAATTAGCGACGTTAATATAAGTCGCTAATGACGTTGCTAAACATGTCGCTAAAAATGTCGCTGTACGTCGCTAATTGCTGACCTGTCAGTATTGTCAGGTCATTAAAGATGTCGCTGTAACGTCGCTATATAAGTCGCTAATTAGCGACGTTTGACAACGTCGCTAATTAGTGACACTGCGTTGCTAAACGTCGCTAATTTAGCGACACATTTAAGTCGTTAAAAAATGTCGGCATAGCGACATTTAGCGATATTTTTCCTTTCAGCGACGTGCTGGGTTCCGACTTCTGTAAAACGTCGCTAATTACGTCGCTAAAGGTGATTAGCGACGTTTTTGTCATTTAGCGATGTTTTTTTACGTCGCTAATTGGAATTTTTCTGGTAGTGTGCGGGAGATCGGGGAGTGACACCTTGTCCTATATATATCCTCTTGTCTTCTTCTCTCTCCTCATTATTTCACTCTTCTTGCTTCCTCTTGTTCTTTCTTCATAGGCAAGTACATCTTGCACACGTGAAGAGACATGGATCATTGCATGATTTTTGTTTTGATTATTTCTTGTATATTATTACCTTAGATTGTTTGTCATATATTCCTTTACATTTTAGTTCTTATTGATTTTGGTTTTGTTGGCATGAATGTCATAGATGTGAGTTTTTGATATATGGGTTCATGTGGGTTTCTTGATATTTCTTAGGGATTTGATCTCCCAACTTTGTACTTGTAGGAACTATTTGGCTCATATTATAGAACATTATATTCTACTTAACTTTGCTCTTGATTTCGTTGGATTA
>JAYESA010000009.1:179879391-179891891 GCA_036927795.1 Iris macrosiphon
ATATATATATATATATATATATATATATATATATATATATGGCCGAGTTATGTGTAGGGCCTTCGGGCCTTGATGTGTTGGGCCTTCGGGCCGAATTTGTAGGCCTCTGGACCAGGAGTTTGTAACACAATTTCCTCTTCCAAATATATATATATATATATATATATATATATATATATATATATATATATATATATATATATATATATATATGACTGTAATCATATGGGAACCAATAGGTACTTGTCATGGTACCTATAGTCAACCATAACACAAATATAATTTACTAGTTAGTTTCTCTAACTAGGCATATTTTCATCTATGTAAAAGTTTGGACTAGGTATAAGTGTATATTTTTAACTAGTCGTTATATAATTGCAAACATGGGTCTTACACGAATATGGTGTAATAAGTAGTTTACTATAGACATGATGCTTGGTATTTATATACATGTGCTCATAGGTGCATAATATAAGTATGTGTATAATTGGGTTAAAACTAGCCTAGTCAAGTGTAGAAATTCATAAGACATTAGTAGTTGACAATTTAGAAATAAGGACTCGGCTGTCCTAAATTGATCATGGGGCCTAGACGGATGTCCTTAAGACCAATATGAGATAATGCTATAAATAGTTTAATCTTGGTATTGAACCATATTCGGTATTACAATTTAGAATTTAGAATTATGTGCAAATAAATTACTTTAAGAATGAGAAATAGAGAGTACCAAGTAAGGAAAATCTTTAGGCTATTTCTGCATTGGTTTTGGAATATTAAAAATCGGTCGAACTAGTGATTTCGACCAACGAGTATCTAAGAAATCTGGTTATCGGCATTTAACAGTGTTGGCAAGGTTCAAGTGGCAATTACAAGTTAAAGAAATTTTGGTCCAATAAGTTATAGGTCCATAATTAAGTTTCAGGGTCGTATTGGTCCAAAAATTAGTCAAACTAGACTATATGAACCTAATCTGAAATAAATTCAGTATGTCTTATTTTCTAATAATTTTTAAATACCATATACAGTTATGGATTTAATAGTGAAGTTAATTGGAGTTGCCAGAACTATGGAAACCTTCAAACATATAGAATTTAGGGTATTTATAGCTATATGTAGCTACTAGTATTCATCTTTAAGTAGAACCACATAAGTACTTGAACTTTGAATGATTGATATTATATAAGTATATGAATTGTTTAATTGTTGTATGATTGGTTTCCTTTACTTATGGTTACTAATGATAATTGTTTGTCTTGTTATTTAGAAGTGTTTATGAAATTATATAATTACTGACTTGTATTGAGTTTTTTGTATTTGTATAGCAAATCGAGACCAGTGCTAGTTGCTAAAATAGCAAATTGCTAGATAAAGTATATTTTTAGTAAGAAAGTCCCTTATTTATCCTTACATAAATTATTGTTATTGTTATTATAACTGCGTATGATTTTCGGTGTTGAGTTGTTCCACCGAATGGGTCGGCGTACCAAGGAAATTCTACAGAGGGTTGCTCCGGGTCTTTATATAAATTATGAATTTTTTGGAGTCTAAAATACAAAGAAAACTGTCAAAATTTTCAAGAATTCCCAGAGATAGTCATTTTTGTTATCCGAAAATTGGTAAAATATACTTTACCCTATTTTAGGAATATTAAATCAGTTCCCTTAGAGACAGACTTGTAATTTTATTTAAAATTATAAGGGTCGAATTTCTTAGAACTTAAGTTACGTAGGACACAGACACGTAGACACGCAAGTAAAATCTGATAATTCATATCCTGTGTTTCTGCTAGAAGAATATCAATCATTAAATCAAATAATATCCGATGTTCTGTCATGTGTAAGGAGAAAAGAGAAATTGGTATTTGATAACTTGTGATTATGTTTTAATTCATTCAAAGCAAGAGCAAGTATTGAAATACTGATTTCCAGTTCATGATATAATTCTTGGAAAGGAATAAAATATTAAATCGTATTCTCATCCTTCGTGGTACTTAGATACACGAATCGAGATCCAGATTCATACATGTGTCCAGCAGAAACTTAATGTAAGATAATATAATATGATTGTTTGTAGCTTTAGGTTAGTACATTGGGCGGAAGAGAACAACTGGATCACACCCTAAATCTTTACAATATAATAACGAAAAAAGCTTATTAGTAGTTAAGCTCTTTCCCAAGACCTTGCAAATTGAGTGTATGAGGTTTAGCTCACTTACCTATGCATGATTTTGGATACACCTATTTCAATAAAAATATCGATTAGGTAAATTTCATGAATTTGTTTAAGCTTATGTGGAGCAGGACCGGATTCTAAACACCGTGCCACCAAGTCGCAGCCTGATCCCTGGCTACATGATAATACCTGTACCTGAATTTGGACGTACCACCTATTTCGATTAAAAACATCGAATAGGTGAATCAAGTATTTACTTGTATTAAGCTCATGTGGATAGGACCGAATTCTAAGCACCGTGCCACCAAGTTATAGCTTGATCCCTGGTCACGGGATTTTTGCCTAGAAAATAGAATAAATTTGATCCAGATGTGTTCTCTAAATTGCATCATCATATAGGAAACTTGATTGTGTTTGTGGTAGTGAACTAGGTTGTTTATGATTGTGATTGTAGTTGTGATAAATGAATTATTAGGACTTAGTGATAAGATGAACACTGAGAATTCACTAGAATAGAATCTAGTCATGATCGTATTTCAAGTTAACACAATAATCTTCCTAAATTATTCAGTTCCATTACTTTGGAATTCCGAGAATCCTATTACTTCTCGGTTTCTCGATTTATTTTATTTTACTTTTCGCCCTTGACTGAGGGCTTGCATGTCGTTTGACGATCTAGTATTGTTCACTAGTTTTGTAGCAATATTCCAAAGAAAGCTGCTATCAATTATTGAAGAATAGTTGGAGAGCAAGATCGAGATGCTACAATTGAAGGCAGTCGAATTGGAACCAAATTTTTTCTTATTATTTATTAAAGGTATAATTGTATTATTATATACTGGGTTAATATCTGTAATTAGGTAGAATAGTTATTTCCTATTTATATTATTAGAATGTTCTGAAATCAACTTGTTATTTATTATATTATTCATCATGTGACATGTTATAATCCTATCCTAGAATATTTCAGGCGACAATCGCTAATACGGGTACGGGTGTATTCGTATGGTACATAGCCTTGAGATATTGTTACGTACTCAGCTCACCGTATTCTAGGAGCGGGACGTGACAGTTATTTTGGCGCACTTTTGAAATAAAACTCTGTTGGTGCACTCTGGTGCATATAGACTTGGGTTTTCCTCCATCAAGAGAAAGCGCGCCTGACTAGGTTTTGGCACACTATTCTCCTTGGCCCACTCTGCTATTGGCACACTTTCTATTGATTGGCGCACTTTTTCGTTTCCTTCATAACGAAGCTTTGGCGGGTTTCTTAATTTCTGTGATCTTGATTTGAGTGCTCTCGACTGTTGTACCCTTGATTGATTGTGACATTCCCGTATTGTGTGTTTTGTCTGTTAGCTTGTCGTCTAGGTTGGAGTATTGGCCTGATGGCATATTTCTTCTTTTATGTGCCAATCTAGTTGGCTGTGATATTTCTCAATTGTGCGCCAGCTTCGTGTATATACATTATAACATGCCAGGCTAGTGGCAATTGTGCGCACGTGTTCTCTTTTACAAGAGTTCTTCTCTTATTTCTTCTGTTGTGCGCCTGAATGTGATTCTTCTTATTTGTGTGCCTACTTAACTCTACACGCATGTTTAGCTTGAAGGACTATAATTGTGATCTCTCCTAACTACTCATGTGCTAAACTTGTCCTTAGAAGAGGTGAATGACAGTAAAGTAAATGATAGCCTATTAAGTCCCATAGACAAGTGACCCGTACTCATGACTTGTGTCCTGTGATTCTAGTCCATATAAATTATGGCTACCATGACATTGAACAAGCCTCATGACATGACTACTTGATTACCTGAATTACATGATTTCATTACTGACTTAATTAAGATATGATTCATAAGACCAATTGATAGGCTTGGTATCCTGACTTCGTTATTGTATTCGTGCTAATACACTTTTCTTGCTTACCTGTTTATAATGACTTAATTGTACACTAAGTGTGGGACATTGGCCAACATGTACATTGAAATGTGACATGAGATCCTATATCGGTGTATGGTATTATATATTCTTGATTTCTTGGCATGGAAATAATAATTGGTCAAAACCATAGCGTGGTTAGGTTATTTCTTGCTTTTATGTTGCATCCACGCTTGGGTGAATCCAGACTTGACTACTGATATTTACGAGGATTCGTACCAAGCGTGCCCGTAATATGTACGACATTATTAAGAGGAATGTTCATGGGCCATGACATGGAATTCCATATAACTGTAGGGCTAATTAGGCAACTTAAAAGCTGATAGAACATGGAAAGGGAACAGTATCCTAAGATCGTGCATGATGGTCCATCCCTTGATAATTTTTAAGGTGTGCAAGGCTGGCCACCACGAATATTGTATATCATCCGCATGTATTAGAGTGCAATATTTGATCTTTTATATTTAAACTTAGCCAGCATTTCCCTATAGGAATGTTGGAACTGTTACTAATTTATTAGCGCGGTAGCCCTACAAAAAACTGGTGCGATCCTGCTTTCCTGCATGCCTTTATAATCTTGGCTCGATTAGCCCTACTCGACATGGCCCGATTTGAGGATACTTATTATGGATTATTTCTAGGATAGCCCCAGACTCCACATAACAAGTCATAACTTTGCTTGGCCGTTTATAATCTGACTTGTTTGTGCTTATATTTTTCTGCTAGTAGCTTAGAGACATGAATTGTCATGGTATGGTGGTTCAACTTCTGTCCTTGTTTGGTTGGGGAGTTGGATTAATATGCTATGATGGAATATGGACCATTCTACGACACAAAATTTTATCTTGACCATAATCATGGGACATACCTTATCTCGTATGACATGGTATTTCCTGTCCTTTGTTGGTGAAGGAATGTATTGTTATCTCGATAATATGGCACGAACCAATGATTCTTGGCTCTTGCACTTATGCTTGATATGGATTTTTTTTTCATTTGTGCTCCCTTGTGGTACTTGTTATTTGGGGTATAACCCCAGTGGTTTTGCATGGTCAGGTTTAGGGCCAGTACTTGAGGATCCTGCTTATCTTCTCGACAATGGTGTGCACTAGACGGATGGCCGTTGAGGGACGCGAATGGGTTTTTTTTATCACTGCTCGTATTGTACATTTTTCTCTTTTTGGACCTTTAGTCACCGGCACCTGTTAGTCGGCTTGTCTGGACATCTGTCCCTTTTACATGACTGTATATTATCATACTGCAGATGATCTCGGTTGTGTAACTATTGACACTCTGCTAGCCTAACATTTTGATGGCTAGACTCCTAAAACATTCTGGTGGAGTGTTTGGGATGACTTATTGTTTTATCTTACATGTTCTATGTTTATTGCTACCATGCTTGAATGATTGAGACATAGTGGTTCGGAGACTCTAGGAGACTTGATTGTAGCATGTACCCCTTGTCTTTCTACAGCCGTGACTGTCGTACGATGTTCTATACATTGTACATGATAGCTGGCCATGTCCGTCTCTGTATTTCAGTACTGGGACGTGACACCGGACCTGGCCTATCCTGAGATATTAGGCCCAACATGCCCCGAGATACAGGTCCAGACTAGGTCGGGTCCAAGATTAATTAGGCCAGGCCAACACGCCCTAATATGTCGGCAGGGAAGAGATTGAGATTCTTTGCAGTGAGTGATATTGGTCTTAAGATGGAAAAGGAGCATGGCATAGGCCCATGCAAGAAGGTCCACTGGATATCGAAATTCAAAGCCCGTCAAAGACTCATTTTCGAGTCATCATGATAGCTTATATTAGTTAATAACTTATTTTGTTACATGATTGGAAATCCACTAAAGGCCATTCTTTTAAGATTTAGAATTTATTTGTTCGAAAAAAATGATCCTTTCATAATTGTCTATCTCAAATAATATGTTGAAAATAGCTTTTTAAGAACAAATTCTTTTTGGACTGCTTGCCTCTCTGTATTGACGAAGAAACATCAAAGTTTTCACTCTCTTCCCTTCCAATTTCATCCTTCTCTTACACTCAATCGACGACGAACGAGCTGGAATGTATATAAATCGCTGAAAGTTGGTGAAAGGTATGAAAAGGCTGGTTGCCAAAAAAAACTCGACTGCCAAAGCAGCACTTACCACTCCAATTAATGGCCTTAAGACTGTTGTAATTGGTACAACTGCTTCAATGGGATAGAAGGAAACTGGCTAAAAAGGATTAGAAATGGACTAGTAAGACACTCCAATGTAACCTCAAACTCTAATTGGAACGATTTGCACATAGGGAGCTCCCCCAGAAAATGCTGCAAATAACGTCCCTGATGACAGACCACCTCCTATTATAACATCCACCGAAGGTTGAGATAGGGAACAACCATCTGTAGAGGCTGCTTGTCATGCCCCAGTCCCAAAAATATGTAGGACTAGGACACGTAAGCATGCCAGCCGCATGGATATGGCAACTCCAATATATGAAAACCAAATCCACACGTACGCTGTAATATGAATATCAAGTCCACAAGTGGTATAAAATGTATCACAAGTCACAGGGTATAATCTAAATCTCATCCACAAAAATCAGATATAAATAATAACCAGCATCTATATAACTAGATCTCAACATAAATATCTAAGGATGATAGTTGGATGGAAACAAATCCACTACCAACTCGAATGGAAAAGTACAACACAACAAATACAATATAGGAATACCAGCTAACATTATTTAAGTCATTTTAAATCTAAATAACTCAAAATAAATATTAAAAATAATCATAAAAATCTGGAAAAATTACAGAAAATATATTTTGAATTTAAAAACTCTAGAAAAACATTTGGGATAATTATATATTCATAGATTTCCTACTATAATTAGGAGAAGCTCTAAACATTAGTTTTATCCATTTAACTAAAAATAAATACTAACATTATTTCAAAAATTCTGAAATAATTCCAAAAAATATATAATAATATTATAAACCCTAGAAAATAACGTGGGTTCATTCTATATTCCTGGAATTGCACAATAAATTCTACAAGTCCTAAAAATTAGTTATTAGCCTAATTACTCCCAATAAATACTAAATTACTCAGAAAATTCCCAGAAAATTCTAGAAAATATATTTTATTATTTAGAACCTAAAATAAAAGTTTGGGATATTTTTAGTTAAGTTTGAATATAAAATAAATTCTTCAAAGTCCTAAAAAATTAGTGTTACTAGTTTTTAATTAACTAAAAATTATGGAAAATCTCAATAATCTAAAATAGCCTAAAAATAATTCTAAATATATATTTATATAAGTAAATATACTAAAAAAATTATTTTCTAATTAACTAAGAGAATACTCTAAATAAATTCAACATCTATAATAAATATAATAATATAAAATATACGCAAAATACCTATTTTGGGTGAGGGAGTTTACAATCTACCCAACTTAAAATAATTTCGTCCTCGAAATTAAAATAAGGCATAATTTGTTAAATCCCTCACATTCGTACATAAGGTACGTCAATCGCAATCTCTTCCATAAATTTAAATAACAAAATATATTCAAATCTATCGCGATCACTTCAAAATTAAGATAATCATTGTTCAAATCAAAAATTCAACCTATTGTAATCTCTTCTCACTTTTCCAAATCATCAATATCCAAATTTAAATTGAATCCATATAATATCTTCAAGATTTTAATAACCCATATCAAATTTTACCTCACGATCTCCAACTATCATAATCTCCTCTAGAAGTAATTCGAGTCCAATATTATTCCTATTTTCACTTATAAATTTTTTGTATTCTTCAACTTTTTAAATTCTATTCACATCCTCAATATTTCAAATAGGTAGTCCAACCATCAAATTTTTAATTCTTAATTTAAATCATCAAATTAAAAAATAATTTAAATGCAGTCCACCAATGTTCAAGTCTGAAATTATATATTTATCCTTCAAATTCAAATTGATGATTTTACCTTCAATACTCAAAAATTTAAATTATGTACTTAAGGTATAAATATTGGGTCCTCAATATCAAGATTTTTAAAATTCATTAATCCTCATCATCTTAGTCATTCTTCTAAAATTTTCAAAATTAAAATGGCTTGAACCTCTCCCAATCTAATCTTACTCGATCACAATCTAAAAGAAATTCATCTCGAGTTGCCAATGCACTGCTACCCAACTTGGAATTTATCCATCTATCACAGAAGGATATATACTTTAAGAAAAATATTCCTTAATTTATTTACTCATGTCATTCAATCCTCAAAACTTCAACGCCGATTATATCATATATGATATGTCCTTAATTACGAAAGAATAATCCTCAAGTATGTGATCGGCCTATGGGGTATATCTAGTACTCTCTGTGTATCAAACTTATACCAAGCACGAGGTTTTGTCTTTCCGAAATAAGGGAAGACGGAGATCAATAATAAAGAGTTCAAGGGCGAGGTAATAGAATAGAAGTATCGGGATCAAGGCGTTTAAAGAATTCAAATAGAAATTGTCAAAGCAGTTGTGGATTGCAGTCCTATTTTGGTAATTCCTATTCACATGCTCGTATTAGTACAGTTATGTAGCCGATACAATATGCTCAGACATGTCTAGAGGGCAAGTACATTCATCTACTAATCACTATATATCTCAATCCACGTGAAGCAGTTATGCGAAGGGCGAATCAATGCACTAAGGTTAGCTAGACCTTAATACACAAATTCTGAAATGTATTAATGTATGCATCCACTAATACATATATAGTGAACAAGCTTGATGAAAGAATAAGCTTGCAAAACTAGGCTATAATAGCGACATAAGTCAAGGTGGTACAATAATTATAAGTACGCTAGATGATGATGAAAGGAGGTACAAGTCAATTCAAGTTCACAAAAACAAAAAAAAACAAAAAACAACATAAGCAATAATAATAAAGACCCTACCATTCTCTATAGTTATCATACAACCTCCTTGTCTATGTCGCTAGTCGACCAAATGGGGGCAAGGACCTCTAAATTCTATTGTCTGAATAAACACTGTCGTCTTTGCTAGCATACAATTAATGTCATTCAGTTACACTTCATTAATGGACCACAAGGACTATATGATACTAGGTGGTGAGGTATACTACCCAACTTAAAATGATTTAACTACTATTGTATTGTCTTAAGGATACCGTAAAAGCTTCTGTTAAGGTCTATGAGAAGGGGTCTTGGTACTTTATTGGGGTATCCTCTTCTATTACATAGGTCATGGTCATCTTACATCTTAGTCATAGTGCTTATAGAACAAGTGTTAATAGTAAGGATAGAAGAGTTAATGGCCGTTTAAGGGAAAAGGGATCTCGCTTGTATCGAGGTGAGGGTACAAATTACGTGATTTAAAAACTAAGGGTTAATCATCGGTCACAATCTACAAAACAACTTAAACTTATCAAGTTCTAACTACCAAGCATAAAAAAATTCATATTCAAGGCTACAACTATAATCCTAGCAAACTATGAGCCCTTAACAAAGAATAAAATTACTTGGCCTACTATCCGAAGTGTCAGATGGCACGAGTTGAAAGATGAAAAGAAGAAACGTGATTAGTCGTCGCAAAATAGCGAGCGCTATGGTCGCAGGGAAACAATATATAAAATTAAGATAGAGGGCTCTAGATAGCATCATGGTTCTCTAAGGGAAATAGGGTGTTAGTTGCTATGTTTGAGGTATGATTAGGAAAATGTTCTATATATTGCTCTTGGCTTTCTAAGGTACTGCCTGCTCATCTCAAGACAAGAACCTAAATTTAGTTCTCCAATACTTATCTAACTGCGAAGGTTAGGTTTAGTCATAATATTTAATTTTGGTTTTCTATTGGTTCCTCAATACTAGGGTCAACCATTATGGTAAAACTTCTAACTATCTCTAGTAGTGTCTATACTACTCTCAAGTCTTCTTAATACATCAAGGGGTAATGGTATACCAATCTAAAGATAAGGAATTATATGGTTCACTAGATATTCTAAACTTAGTGGTGTGTCTATATTCTTGTTGTATTCTTAATAGGTGTGCTATCCTAATTATTATCCTAATAACAGGGGTTCCTATATTCTAGCAGAAGGCTATACTCAAAGAACTATTAGGGAAGTACAGGAATCAAGCAGGATATAATTATTTAGATAGAACGGATTAGAAGAAAGATGAGTCGTAGTCAAATGTGGATGAGATCCTATACTCTAATCCTATTTGCAGGCTTGCTCGGTACAGTAACGTAACCGAGACAATATGCTCTCGACCTGCATGGGCCACCACAAAATATGTCACGCCCCAGTCCCAAAAATACGTAGGACTAGGACACGTAAGTATGCCAGTCGCATGGATATGGCAACTCCAATATATGGAAACCAAATCCACACGTACGCTGTAATATGAATATCAAGTCCACAAGTGGTATAAAATGTATCACAAGTCACAGGGTATAATCTAAATCTCATCCACGAAAATCAGATATAAATAATAATCAGCATCTATATAACAAGATCTCAACATAAATATCTAAGGATGATAGTTGGATGAAAACAAATCCACTACCAACTCGAATGGAAAAGTACAACACAACAGATACAATATAGGAATACCAGCTAACGACCATGGGCTCGAAGAGAAGACATCCTCGCAACATAAGTAATAATCTAAATCTGCACTCCTGCAATTACTCAAGAACAGATACACCTGGCAGAGGACCAGGTCCTCAGAGGAACGTAACAAGATACAGAAAATACGAGCCAATTTGAATACAGTAAACATGCATATTATTTGAAAATAAATAAGTACGCTGTAAAAGATAATCTATATGAATGCAAATGAGGACAATTTTTTGACGTATGGGCAAGGATAGTCTACTCGATCTAAGCCTCACAACTCACACACCCGTCAATGGACATCAGAAATCGACATACCTCTGGGGTAGCGACCAGCGCGACTCTACAGAAATCGACATACCTCTGGGGTAGCGACCAGCGCGACACACGCCCGTAGTGCGAACTATATACTACGGTTTACCAGAGTGGTTAAAAGCCCATACGCCTAATGATTGTCCTCTCATGATACTAAGTGTCAAGTGTATGTCAACATTTCTAATATATAGTAATGACTGAAAGGAACTACACATGCAATAAATAACAGAGATACAATAAATATACAGAAATATACTAAGCATGCAAAATACTGTAAGCAATTTGGCAAGGTATCTTGCCTGGGGTCCTGCTGCTGGTATGAATCAGAGTCCAAGTCACAGTCCAAATAGCCTATGTATTACAAATTTATCATCAAAAGATAATTTATTTTAATTTATTTAATTCTGGAATAATTACTCTAAAATCCTATTTTAATCTTATTATTCTGATTTTTATGTTAATTCCTAAATTTTGTCCAAAGAAACTGAATTTTATCAACTCGAAACTCATGGCACGCAAATCGAGGCGATCTGTTGACCGAAAAGTCAACCGACACAAACTCAACTTTCATGCATGATTTCCTGTAGATTTCAGCGTCAAAAATATGCTAGAATTTACGGCTCATCCAAATTCAAATTCTTTTGGGAATTATGGCACATACAAATTTTGTATTGTGCACCGATGGTTAAATTCTAACCTAGAAGTTCTACAGAATTAATAGTATATAAATACTTCGAATTAAATTCTAGAAAAAACATATGTCAATGATCTCGACATTAGCTTTCCAAAACTTTAAACGGTTCATGATTCTGATTCCTGGTTCTCCCGAAATCGCAAAAATATTAAAACACGTCTATTTTCGGATATGCTGTACTCTACGAATTTTTCAGAATTTAATACTCGTAATTTCATAAAATAAATTATATAATAAGAAATCTAACCTCAATATCTTTCTAACGCAAGAAACTAGACCTCGTTTGGAGTCCGGAGCTATGCGCAATAGCTTGTGGAAGATGAAGGAACCCTAGATGGCAATTCTACAAAATCTCTCTCTCTAAAAAAATAATGGAATAATTAGGGTTATTATATTATATATATATAGGGATTGAGCGGCTGAATGAAAGTTGATAGGAGGGTGACACATGTCATGATTTGATTGGATGGTTTTGGTTATATTATTTGATTTTGATTTGCCTTTATCAAAACATTATTTAAGTCATTTTAAATCTAAATAACTCAAAATAAATATTAAAAATAATCATAAAAATCTGGAAAAATTACAGAAAATATATTTTGAATTTAAAAACTCTATAAAAATATTTGGGATAATTTTATATTCATAGATTTCCTACTATAATTAGGAGAAGCTTTAAACATTAGTTTTATCCATTTAACTAAAAATAAATACTAACATTATTTCAAAAATTCTGA